>QRFJ01000482.1:806179-1141994 GCA_006176705.1 Cocos nucifera | reverse complement strand
CGGAAAAGGTATCTTCGATAGTCATGCCTTCACGTTGACTATATACCTTTGCACCAGCTCTAGCCTTGAATTCCCACATTCCCATCTGCACCATCTTTCTCTTGAAAGATCCATTTACACCCAATAGTCACTTATACTCTTCTGTGGATCTACCATGTCCAGACTTGGTTTGAGTGCATCGAGTCGATCTCTGACTTCAATTGCCTCAAAGCCATTTCTCGGGTCGATATCTGATATCCGCCGCTATGTAGGTTGGGATCATCAATCATGACACCATTACCTATGAGGAACATTATCCTCTACGTCTCTGAAATAATACTAAGTATCTTCAGGCGACGAAAACTCTTTCCACTACGAGGTTGAGGAGGTATTTCTATTGGGCTCAACCTGATTGGGCTCCACTTGGTCCTTAGACTCATCTGTTGTTGGGAGACTTTCTCAATAAGCTTAATCTCTTTCCAATCCGGCATCTTTGAATAAACTATTTTTCAAGAAAATATGGGCAGGTCGAACTCACAATCACATTGTGGCTGTCATTGGAATGTAGAAATAGTAATCCTAATGGACTCTCTTAGAGTATCCTAATGAATCGAGCCCTCTAAAGGACCTAAACTCTAAACTTATCCGCTTGTTGGGTCTTTTGACATTAACCGGACAAACCCCAAATTCTGAGAATGACTCAACTGGTTCTTCCGTCGCTATATATCTCATACGGTGGTGAATAACGTTTTAAAGGGAACCCTATATCAGTAAATAATGAAGTTAATAAGGAATGTCCCAAAAAAATCTGGGATATCTGTAAGCTTCATCAATGGTCGAAACTATATCCAATAGAGTCCGATTTCTCTATCTGATAACCCCATTGAGTGAGGTTTCCGTGGGATCCAATTGAAGACCTAATGCATTTTCTTAAATAGTCTAGGAATTCCCGGCTAAGGTATCACCTCCCGATCTGATCGAGAAGAACTTAATGGGTTTTCCGTTTATTTTTCTAACTCATTCTGAATTCTTGAACTTTTCAAAGGCTTCAGACATTATTCTCATAAGATACACATACCCATACCTAGACAGACATCGTAATGGTATATGAAGTAGACAAAATTGCTCTTAGCCGGCAACATCGAATCCGCACATTCAGTATGTACTAGGGATAGGAGATCTGTGGCCTCCCCATGTCCAACAAAAGGGGAGAGTTTAGTCATTTTTGCCTTGAAGACAAGATTTCACAAGTTGGATAATGACTCAAATCAGATGGAACTAATAGCCCGATTTTTCTCCAATTGTTAATATACCTATCTTCTGCTATATGTACCTAATCTCAGTGGCCATAGATATCTATCGTTCTGGACTATCCCTAGGTCGTTTGGCATTTTCACATTTGCTCGATAGAAACAGGTACATCAATATGCAACTGATAAAGACCATTAATAAGGAAACCATTTGCAATTTTATTTCTTTCATAAAGAATGTTACAATGGTCCTTAAAGAAGGTGATCACATAACCTTCTTGTGCTAAGCATGAAATAGAAATCAAATTCCTACTAGCTGCAGGCACATAATAACAGTCTTTTAAAACTAAGTCTAAACCAGATGGTAATCGCAGAGGGTATGTTCCCACGGCTACTGCAGCAACTCTTGCTCCATTACCGACGCGTAGGATCATGTCTCCATCCCTCAGCCTCCTGCTATCCTCAAGACCCTGTATGGAAGTGCACAGATGAGCACTAGAACCAGAGTCAAGCACCCAACTGGATGCAGAAGAAACCGTAAGGTTAGACTCAATAACGAGCATACCTCCAGAAGGACCTTCCTTCTTGTTCTTTAGGGTGGCCAGGTAAGTAGGGCAGTTCCGCTTCCAATGGCCGTCGCTGTTGCAATGGAAACACTTTCCTTTGCCATCGACCTTCTTCTTCAGTTCTGCCTTCTTCTTCTTTGATCCTTCTACCTTTTGCTTTTTCACAGACTTCCTTTTCTTTCCATAAGACTTTCTTTTGGAAGAAGTCCATTCCATAGCAAGAACTGAGCCTTTAGAACCTTTCATAGAAAGCTCAGTGGTAACCAGCATATTCATCAACTTGGCCAAGGAATTTTGAAGTTTATGCATGTGGTAATTCATGATGAATTGCCCATATGCATCAGTCAAGGATTGCAGAATAATATCGTTCTGCAGATCTAAGTCCAACTTCACACCGAGCTTCTCAAGCTCTTCCATGTCCTTGATCATTGTCAGACAGTGATCTTGGACTGACTGCCCATCACGCATCTTAGCCTTAAAAAGTCGTTTCGTGACTTGATATTTGGCTGCGCGACTCTGTTCACCAAACATCTCCTGCAGGTGAGCCAACATTTGGCGAGCAGTCCCGATATCTTCATGTTGGCGCTGGAGCTCATCAGACATCGAGCCCAACATGTAGTATCTGGCCTTATTGTCTTCGTCAATCCATTTTTCCAGAGACGCTCTCTGTTCAGTGGATGGACGAGCTGGTAAGGTGGGAGGGTCCTGGTCCAAAACATGTGTTAACTTCTCTGAACCCAAAATAATTTTGTAGTTCCTGAGCCAATCTTTATAATTGGGTCCAGTCAGTCTATGTGTGTCTAGGATACGTGCCAGTGGGTTGGACGCAGACATTTTCCTGTAGAGAGTCAAAGATTCTAGTTAGATACTGTAATTTTGACTTGACCAATTTGTTTAGGGATTTTTATTTTTAAAACAAATTAGCTCCCACTATTTTCTCGGATCCCTACACTCCCTTTGTAGAGATGCGAAAATCTCCGTGATTGATGATTTCTAGTGGGTGGTGCGGTCTCACCAACTGACTCATCACCTCACCTAACAGTTATTGGTGATGGGTTAGCCAATGAGTGAACAACTCTTGTTCAATGATTCTCTAATCATGGTGCACCCAAACTTGGTCTCTAATTCATGAATCTCACCGTATCCGGAATATTGATCCACTCCTTAGTTAAGTCAGACCCACCATTTGCATAGACTGGGTTCCTAATTGGGTCTCTCACCGTATCCGAAATATTGAGCCCAACTCATCCTCCAGCCCATAGCATCCAATGCCTAATAGACATGGTTGCGTCTTCCCGGTGCAACTGAGCCACTATATCCAGTCCGAGAACAATCAACCCCGGGAAGGGCCCGCACGTCTACAATGGTGGAAGACCTCAGACTTAATCTTTTCTTAAGGAGAATTGATTCAGGTCTCATTAAACTAGACTTGGCTTAGTCATAACAATTATGACTAACCTAGTGGCATGGGTCAGCTCGGATTATTGACCACCTCAGATCAGAACTGTGTCAACAGATATGGCCAGGTAAGTGAGACCGGTGGAAGGAATATGCCGTTAACTCGCACAAGAACGCATTCAGGTCGAGTAGCTTCCAATTAAAAACCAGTCGGTCGTCTGTGCCAAACTTACCTTAGACACCAAATTGTTGAGTCAGAACCAATTGGGTTAGCCTACAATCCAGACTCTAACCTCTGAGCCTAATTAGGTCTTGCTTGATCGTGACTCGATCTTGACCCAGACTTAAACAAAATATGCACAATAAATCCTAGGGTTTCAGGATCTAGGGTTTTGCAGAAAGTAAGTTTTGGGTTTCTGATTAAGGACGAACACGCAGCACCCCTACACGTCATAAGAACACCCCATCGAATGGGAAGAGAGGGCCTTTAAACCCTTCTTCGTTCTTATGACCGGACGGCCAAGAGGAACGCCTTAATCAGGAACATGTAAATCTACAAAACAGTTATAGATCTATATCATATATCTCATATACAAATTTAGATCTAATCAAGGCATATTTTGCATACATCTCATGTATCAAATCATGCATATTTTCAGATCTAAATTATCACATAATAATCTAAAAAATTAGATTTAAATTGATCTAATCAAAATAAATTCTAATCTAGACAATTATGTAGAACTATTCTACAATTAGTCTAGTCATGCATCTATCATATCTCATATGATATTTAAAATTAAATAATTTTTATTTGCTGTTTATCAGATGTTATTATAACACTTATAATATCAAGAAAATAGTAAATAAGAAGATCTAAAATATGATTTAATCAGATTAAATCAAAGACATGCAAAACTATTCTATAGAACTATTCTATTCTAGAACTAGTCATGCATATCTTCATGTTCTTAGATCCAAATCATTTAATTTTAATTTTTCTGATTTCAGATCTGATCACATCTCATGTGACATCTGAAATCACTTTATTTTCTAATTAAAATAAAATTAAAATCAGATCTAAATAATTAGAACCATGGCTCTGATACCAGTTGAAGGGAAATCCTGATTTCCCGGTCCAGGTTCGTCCAGATCTGATTAGATCAAGAGATATATTTCAAAAATTTTCTCTTGATCTCAATCAGATCTTGATATGTTTCAGATCTGATTCTTATTATTTTAATAAATAAAATAAAATAAGATAAATTAAATCAAATTTAATTTACCTGATTTGGGTAATCCTATTACCCTGTAGATGATCCTGATTGCAGCGGAAGGTTCTGGATCTTAGCCACGCAAGCGCCTGGCCTCTACCGGTATCCACTCGGGTTGGATCTGGAGATCCTCTTCTTCTCTATCACACCTCCAAAAATTAAATCTGGATCTGATCTGGAGGATCTTCAAAACTCTTTTGAAGATCTGCAGTCGTCCTTTTGCAGCAGCGCAGCCTTCTTGCTTTTGATCGCCTTTCCTTGATCTGAATCGCACCAAACTAAGTCCAAAACACCTTTTGGACGTGGAGAGCAAGGAGGAGAAGAGACTATGGCATGGAGAAGGAGGGGAGAGGCAGCCTTGGGGCGTATCTAATAGCATTGGAATTAGGGTTGGGCGCAGGGTCTTATTTATAGACCTCTTGTGATCCAACTCCTCTTCCTCTCAACCAATCACAACCCTTTGTGAAATCAGATCTAAATCTGATTGGTTGGAATAGAGACCCCTGGATTCCTCCTTAGAGGGCACCTAAGACCAGTCAAACTGGATTCTTAGTAGAACTCTGATTGGAATCCAAAAGGGAGGTGGAGTCCTTGTCCAACAAGGACTCCTAGGCGCCTCCTACTTGGGCTCACGCCACCCTTGGCGTGCGCCCTTCTCCTTGCCAGGTTCTGGCAGGGGGACAAGCCCCCACCAGCTCTCCAATAGGTGCATGACATGTGGTCAAAAGTCAAAGGGTCAATGGTCAACATTTGACCAGTCAAAGGTAGACTTTTGACCAAAGTCAAAGAACAAGAAATGGTAGGTGACCAAAAATGGCAGGTAATGTCTTACAAATAAGACAACCTATTTCTGACTTGGACAACCTCCAGTCAGACCATATGAAGGCCTCTGATTGAGCACAAACTCCTTTGGCTCAGTCAGGACAACTTATTTATGATAGTAAAAGAAGAACGTTAGGTTCAATCGAGTGCTAGCACGATTTCCTTGAACCTAATTGAATCTCATTCAGATCAATTGAACTAGATCAGTTCAATTGATGATCACCAGATTCAAACCCTTGTTTGTGTGACCCAGTTAGGTTCAGTTCTGTATGGTAATGGGATATGTCATGATCTCTATCATCGACATCATCGAAACTCCTTTCGATGGATCAGAACTCTTCTGATTCGAACAGCTAGAATGATCGATCATCTAAATCATTCTAATTGCTCCCAAAATCCACCAGTGACACCTAGCAGTATATGGTGGCAACCCATCAGAGCTGAATGCGAACCTCTTGGTGCAGCTACCTGTGTGATTCAGTTCTTCTATCTTGAGCCCCGATCAGATTAGGGTTAAGGTGAACTCGTCAAACCCTAGTCTCTGTCATATGATGTAATCATTCGATTCGAAGTCCAGTGTGAAAATCTAAATAGAAACTCTTTCTATTATTTCACTCTGCCATGGCCATGGGCTTCAGGACTTGATTCTCATGATCATCATAGGGCTACTCCTCTACCACCGAGGTAGATAGATCCCATCTTGATGCAATCCAGTTCCTACAATGAACATGTCACAGCCAACATACACCTCAGGGTTCCATATGGCTAGGAGACCGAGTAATGGTGTAGTCAAACTATAACACCCTCAAGGTGAACTGCCGATGTATCTCAGGTCAAAGAACCAGACACACTACTGCAGCATCGAGTCAGTCATTGACGAGAAGGTAGACTTCCTAATGACTACTCGAGGTGGTCACGCTCAGTGCCCTCGTTCTCTAACGAGTACCTGTACTCTCGCTCCGATGTCTCCACACCGTAGACTCAAGACTCATCTACTAAAGAGAAGCGATCGTACACCAACCTTCCGGATCAATCACCATCCTCGTGATGATCCTATGGTCGGGAGCTGTTTATGAGTTAATAATGATTATTCATGTCTTAAATTTTCAACTCTTGAAAATATGAATTATCATTACCATTAACTCAAAGGATGTATCACAGACACTAAATACACATATATGATAGAAAATAATCCATTTCATTAATTATAGTCAAAATTACAATTTTGCCCCTAGAAGTGTATTACAAGTGTCAGCCAATTCTGGCTTCTAGGGCACATATATCTAACAGTCGCAACTCTGGATCTCCACCATACTACACACGATCACCACCGGACCACCCATGGAAACTCCTCCGCACACTCGATCGACCGTCAGGAATGCCAGCCAATCGATGGAATCCACCACTAGGCCCAAGATTAGCGGCCAATCACCGACCACCATTGGATCTGGGAGGAAGAAAGGGGGGACCCTACTGGCCTCCAAACATTTTTTTTTGTGTCCTGTGGAATCTAAATCCCGTACCTATGCTGGAACTTGATCTTCATGCCTCCTTGTCAAGATGGCTCTAATACCAATTGAAATAATCTGGTATCGCTATGAAACCAACTGACATGCAGGATCGATTGATATTATTGAGGCTGAAGAAATAGTGGGGGTGCGCCTCCTTTCTCTGCACTTGGAGGCACGCCCCCTAGGACACCTTAGCATGTGAAGAAACTAGAGAGAGGGAAAGATATAGGAGAAAATGGTTCTGTTGGATTTCTTACTACCACACCCTAGGGTTTACAATATATATGTATATATACCTATACATGGACCAAAATCCTAACCCATAAAAAACTTTCTGGGCTAACCCAATCCAAATGTGCTCGCCCAAACCCATTGACACCCATGGTCTAATCATGCACTTAATCCCATGGATCCAAACTTGGTCCAAACTCTGAGTAGCTTCCATGAGACCCAAACCAGGGCCTCATAATAGTGGAGGGCTGAACCTCCATCATAGGACCAAAGCCGGTCCTAGCCCTAGGATGACACCTATCTAAGTCTTTCGGAGCCAACACCCTAACTCCTCCTATGGCCTTCCAAGGCTTGGGAGCACCACTAATCCTAACAATCCAAGTGAGGGTGAAGGCCTCCAGTTCTTAAATAGGAGGTAAAGATGAGAGGCCATTTCAACGGTCCTTTTTATGCTCTAGTGATCTTGTTAGGAATAGAAAGAGGATCTTATCCTAACAAAGGTAAAGGCCAATTCTGTTAAGAATAGGAGAAGGACCTCATCTCGATGGGGAGACAAGGGGAGAGGCCCTTTCAACGATCATTTTTGTGCCCCGGTAATCTTATTAGGAATAGGAGGAGAACCTCGTCCTAACAAAGATAAAGGCCAACCCCATCAAGAATAGGAGGAGAACCTTGTTCTGATGGAGGGACAAGGGGAGAGGCCCTTTCAATGACTCCTTTTATGCTCCATTGACCTTTTTAGGAATAGAAAGAGAACCTCACCCTAACAAAGGTAAAGGCTAATCCCATCAGAAATAGGAGGAGGATCTTATCCTAACAGAGGGGCAAGAAGAGAGGCCCTTTCAATGACTGTTTTTGTGCCCCAGTGACCTTGTTAGCAATAAGAGAAGAACCTCACCTTAATAAAGGTAAAGGCCAACCCCATCAAAAATAGGAGGAGGATCTCGTTCTGATGGAGGGATAAGAGGAGAGGCCCTTTCATGATCCTATTTATGTCCTAGTGATATTAGGGTAAAGACCTTGTCCTAACAAAGATAAAGGTCAATCTCGTCAGAACAGGAGGAGGACCAATCCTGATGGGGGGATAAAGGAGAGGCCCTTTCAATGATCCTTTTTATGCTCCAATAATCTTGTTTGGGATAGGAGGAGAGCCTCGCCCTAATAAAGGTAAAGCCAACCTATCAAAAATAGAAGAAGAATTTTGTCCTATTGGGGGCAAGGAAAGGACCTTCCAAAGCTCTTTTGGTCCCAATAACTTTATTAAGGATAGGAGGAACACCTATCTAATAAAGATAAAGATCAATCCTAACAGGAGGAGGACCTCATCCTGATGGAGGATAAGAGAAGAGGCCCTTTCAATGGTCCTTTTGTGCCCTAGTAATTTTGTGAGAGATAGGAGAAAGACCTCATCCTAACAAAGATAAAGGCCAACCCCGTTAGGAATAGGAGGATGATCTCATCTCGACAGAGGGACGAGGGGGGAGGCCCTTTCAATGATCATTTTATATCCCAATAATCTTGTTAGAGATAGAAGAAGGACCTCATCCTAATAAAGATAAAGGCCAATCCCATCAGAAATAGGAGGATGACCTCATCTTGACGAAGGAACAAGGGGAAAGGCTCTTTCAATGGCCCTTTTGTGTCCCGATTATCTTGTTAGAAATAGAAGGAGAACCTCATCCTAACAAGAATAAAAGCTAACTATGTCAAAAATAGGAGGAGAACCTCATCCTGATGCTAGTGCAAGTTACTCAGAGAAGAGATCCTATCCAAGCAAAAGCTGTAATTGATCGCACAAAAGCCAAAACATCTTGCAATTATCAAGAGATCGAAAGCTTTTAATTGCAAAAAATGAAAGATATGGGGGACAAGAGCATAAAACATGAAAACTCCTATTTATAAATGAGGGAGAAAGATGTCCAAGATATGGAGTAAAGATCTTAAAAGGACACTGACAAACAAAGAAGAAGAAAAGAAAGTGATAAGCACAAAGCAAGGAACTCCATGCGAAGATAGTTAGAAGAAATATTGTTTCATTAAAATCGAAAGAGTTTATTACATAGGACATCAAGTCCGATTACCAAAAAAAAATCAAAGTCCTACTCAGTGTTGGACTTTGGCTACTAGCTCCAGCCATTATAAGAAAGAGTTTCAAGCCTTCTATTTTTTCTTCGAGCCTCTTCCTCGCCACCAAGCTCTCCCTCAGCATCCTCTTCCATCAGTGTGATTCTTCCTCTATCTCTCTCAACCTCTTCCTAAGAACCATAGATTCGATCTCTGCATCCTTGACGACATCTTCTTGATAAACCATCTGGATCCTCAGCTGCTGCAGCTCAATTTTTTTTTCGTATAATGCAGATGAGTCTTTCATGGTCTTTCATAGGAAGGGGAGTTTGCCTGATTCTCTGCTCGAGTGGATCTCAGTCTTCTTCACCAGTAATTTTTGAAGTTATATTACTTCGACATTTGATGCTCTGAACATCTTTCTATAGTCATCAATCTACTCACACCAGCCAACCTGATATGAGTCATATGCTCTCTCAACATCCAATAGCTACTATTGGAGATTAGAAAATTTTTAGAGCAATCCCAACCATATTCTTCCTAACTGATATACCAAGCCGAGCTCCCCCCAGCAATTGAATCTTTTCTTTGGACATCCTAAGCTCGACTTTCAGAGAGCTAATTTTTGCAGTTAAGGCCCAAGACTTCTCGCTGGCACGCTTCTTAACTTCCTCGAGTTTCTTATTTAGATGATTCTTCTTAGCAGTATATTCCCTAAAGAACTGCTTAGAAGATTGGTGGAGATGATTGATTTTGGTGGAAGCCTCGACATAATTTTTCTTTGACTTCTTAAGCTCCCCCTCTAATTTTTCCACTTTCCTCCTAAGGTGATGAACTTCTCTCTTCAACCTTCTAATGATAGCCTTTAAAGGTATGCCTTGAGGTAAAGAGTTGGCTTCAATAGAGGACTACACTTAATACATGATAGCCTTCGACTTCATATGGTTCATCACCTTGATATTAGTGATCAACTGGTATCCTATCTGTGAAAATGACCAAGTGACTTGTGTTAATGAAGAAGCAATGGATAAGCTAATGAAGGAACAAAAGGAAAGAGAGACGGGTTGACCTACCTCAAGGAAGGACCCCAGAGAATCTGAGGTGCATTGCTCGGGATCGGCTTCAACAATCCTATCTATGACCTCGGGTAGGGTACACCCATCGACCAGCTTCATGATGATGTCTTTATTGTTGAAGGGGTTCTCCCCCGAGTCCTCATCAAAATCGTTGGATCCCCTAGCAGCAGCCCTGCATCGGACCTTCACAGCAGCCAATTTCTTCTCCTTCTTCTTCTCCACCTCCATCACCCTCTCAATGGAGGGCTTCGAAGTGGGGACTTCGACAAGAGCGTTCATGGAGGTCAGAGGTGCTACAACCTCGGTGGCAGTGGTAGTAACAGGGGCATCAGCAGCAGCATCGACGGGCATAGTAGAGCTTGAGGCGTCCACCTTCACTCTTTTAGAAGGCTCACTGATCATGGCACCCTTCCTTTTGTGGGCTTGGAGTTTTTTGGAGAGATATAGAAGCTCATCCACGTCCATTTCTATAATAAGAAAAAATTCATAATTAGAAAGAGGGATGAGAAAGAGACTCATGAAATTCAAGAATATAACTACTGGGTTAAGAAGACTTAAACCAAAGTTGAATAAGGTCTAGTCCTTTATTAGCTTAGATAGAGCAGGAGCTCGGTAATTTCTAATCTTGCTAACCAATTCTTGATCCTCTTTTTCTAATCCCAAAGTCTGGCAGATCGAATCTCTCATATATCCCCAAGAAAGAAGTCCTAAGCCTAAGGATGGATAGGAGATATAAAAGAACTTTCTCTTCTAATTGTGAATGGAAGAAGGGGCACCCTTGAGTAACCCCTTTCTACCAAACTGGGGGAATAAATACCACCAATCTTTGATGGTGGGGTGACGTTTAAAAGTAAAGTAATTATAGAATAGAGAAATGATAGGTCGAACTTCGACCATGATACATAAAGAAGAAAATCCTATGATGAACCTGAACAAGTTCGGCACCATGGATGCAAAGAAGATATTCAAGAACCTAAAGAGAGCTACAATGAAGGAGGGATTGGAAGTCAAAGTCCACCATGGAGAGCCTCGGTATACAAGCAAAAATAATCCGATGGTGGAGAGCAAGCTCGGCTGCTTGGTCTGGAAAGTTCAAGCTCGTATTCTAGGGGTATCCCATACTAAATCGTATCAGAGAAAGGTCTACAGGATGAAGTGCACAAGAAATGATATTAGGAGCGAAAGGGGGATGGGATGCTTCTACGACCTCGACTTCCTTATGGGTTGGATCCATCAGACTCAGATTTGTCGAACTCTCTGATCAAGTTGACCAAGATTTCTCAGTAGACATGCGGATCAAACTAAATTTAGAAAAAAACCTCCAAAAAAACCAACAAAAAGAGAGACAACGAAGTCTCAGAAGGGAAAAGGAGTGAAGCCTATCAGGGAAATCCGAGGAGGACCCCCGAACGACAACTAAAAAGCAGAGAAGCAAAGAGGAAAGGGTTGAGGAACTAATCTAAAGTGAACAAAGAGCATGGAAAGATGATCGAAAGGATGAAAATTGATCGAGAAAAATGATGATAGCCAAGGATCGTAGCAGACTGTTCGAAGGAGACAAAGAAGCCAGGAACAAGAGGGAGAAGATATAGGCAGAAATGAGAAGTTAGAAGAGGAAGGAGGAATTTAAATAATAGGGAGAAGCCCAAAGTGGTTATGATTGCAGATCGTCCTTTGCCAATTTTGACTCACCATGTATCCCATCCATCATGCCCATTTCTGACGTTAGATTGGACATTTATCGCACCGTATATGGAGCTCCATGTTGAATGAGTTTTCAAAAGAACTTGTCTTTTTGGATCTTTCATGCATTAAGGAGCTTCGATGCCAACTCAAAAAAAGCCAAAACATTTCATTTCTTGATAAGCAAGAAATTGGCAGAGAACTTTGGCTACTATGATTTTCATACTCCCTTCATCCAGAATCCAAACTCAAAAGTAGCGGAACAAGTGTTGGAGGTAAAATAATTCCTGCTAAAGTCTAGACTACCTCAACCACATGGACGTCGGACTATCTCTTCAAAACATAGATGATTCCTATCCAAACACTGCACAGCCTGTTGATAGTATAATAAATGTCAATTAGCAGAACTCCTTCCAACTGCCTACCAAACTCCCTCCATTGAACTTCTTCCAGTCGTGCTCCTTCCAAATGAACTTCTTTCAGTCGCGATTCTTTCGGATGGACTCTTCCAGTCGCACTCATTCCAATAGCACTCCATCTTGGTGGATTTCATCTGACCAAACCCCTCCCAACTGTGCTCCTTTTGGATGAACTCCTTCCAGTCGTGCTTCTTCCAAATGGACTCCTCTAGTCGTGCGCCTCCCAATAGCACTCCATCCTGGCGAATTCTATTCGACCAAACCCCTCCCAATTGTACTCCTTCTAGATGAACTCCTTCTAGTCATGCTTCATTCAGATGGACTTCTCTAATTGTGCTCCTTCCAACAGTGCTCCATCCTAATGGATTCCATCCGATCAAACTCCTTCTAGTCATGCTCCTTTCAGATGGACTTTTTCAGTCGCACTCCTCCCAGCAGCACTCCATCTTGGTGGATTCCATCCGACCAAACTTCTTTCAATTATGCTTCTTTCAGCCAAAGTTCTTCCATTCAAATATCCTTCAGGACGAGCTTCTTCCAGCCAGTTGTGAACCTACTTAGTCCATACTATGCTTGTCAGCAAGAGCCATTCAAAAAAACCTTATCAAACCACTGATTCATGATAACTGCTCTATGAAGGATGGAGCATAATACTTCAGATTTTAATTTAAGAGGCATCTATCAGTGCACGACCCTTCTGAGGCTTCCAAACCTCTTAAAGCCACTAGGCATTGTCCCAACAGACCTCAGTCATTCATAAGTCTACTGCATATGCTAAAGTCTCCAACCTATATTCGAACTCCAACAAATGGATCTTAACCGCCAACAAGTCGCGACAAATGATAACTCAACCTCTATAACAAACTCCACGTGGCCTGAACGGTCTACTATCAGATAGTTATGGCCATTACCATCAATTTGTTATATGCTCCATCTATAAAAGGAATCCTCTAGATATGTTTTCTTTTAAGCTCTCTTCCCTCCTCATTACTCTGCCTCTCTATTTTTTGAACACTCCATTCCAGTTTGCTAGAGAACTGACTTGAGCATCAGAGGATCCTGCTGGAGCTACCTTCCTTCGATTTGGACTTTATTTTACAGGTCTCATTGACGGCCTTGCCTTTCCAACTCTAGCTATCTCCGACGTTCTCATAGATTTTTGCACCAACACCACCAATTATACTAATTCTTAAAGAAATTTCAGTTCTATTACTTGCATCACTGATATTCAATCAAAATATTAAATACCCATTATTCAACCAACATGCCTTTGAAAGAATTTTTTTTTTTTGGAAACAATTTCAACCTTTTATAACGACATATATAACTATACTATTTTCCATATACATGAATAATACTTTGAGACCTTCAATCTAAGCAAGTACTTAAATAAACTCAATTTAAAATATTCTTAATCATCAAATATGGATAAACTCATTCTGAACGAAAATAAATCATATCTTTCTTGACTTTCCTCTTCCTCCCAACATCAATTTTCTCTGAAGGAAGATTCTGTATTCAGAGGAAGTCCCTCTCTTAATCTTCTTACCTGACGTTCTAAGGCAGAACATTGATTAAGACTCCTTCTATTCATATCACTCATTCTTTCATAATCCCACCTTAATTGTTGAAATTCAGCACTTACAGTATTATATTTTAATCTTGCTCTTCGAAAAAAATGCTTATACTCCTCCATATCCCACTACTACAAAAAAGGAATACGACAACGGTTTGTAACCACTGTCGTAGCCCAAAAAATCACTGCCATAGGCTATGACAGTGGTTATTTAACCACTGCTACTGAAGCCATCGTCGTAGCTCTATGACAAGAGTTGTTGCAATAGTTGTTTGAACTGCTGCCATAGATAGCCTATTGCAGTGGTTTATATACCGCTGCAATAAATCGACCTATGGCAGTGGTTATGTAATAACCGCTGCCATAGGTTAGCTATAGCAGCGGTTACATAACCACTGTCATAGGTAATCTATAGCAGCAGTTTCTTAATTGCTGTCATAGGTCTAATGTAGTAGTTGGCATCGTTTGCACCAAGGACCTATGGCAGCGATAGGTACGGATATGGTAGCAATTATAAAACTACTATCGTAGATCTTAAATAATTAAATAAATTAAAATTTTTATTTTTTTATATATTTTATCTGATAAATATATATATATAACATGAGAAAATATAATAAACATAAAAATTATTCTAAAATACTAAAATTTTATTATTGAATAAAATTTATTATAATATTTTTTAAAAAAAAATAAAATACATCAAAAGTCTCCTAAATCTACATCATCATCATCATCACCGAGAGTTGGAGTTGGAGCTATAGCAGGAGCTGGTGCTGGAGTCGGAGCCAAAGATGGAGTTGGAGCTGGAATGCGGACCAACATATCCTCAAAGTTCGTGACTCCAAAATACACATTGAGCATTGACATCATGTCTCTCATGATGCCTTCTAGATGAGATGCACGCTCCTCAGCCCGATCTGCCCGTGTTGCAGTATGATCTGTCCGTGTCAACACCTCCTCAAACTCCTTTCGACTGATGACATCAAAAGTCTGTAAGGAGATGCTTATCTCGAATCAGTAGCTCGTCGGTGTGTATCTAGGTCTGTATCGGATCCTCCTAGAGTGCTCAGGCCCCAAAACCTGAGACAGATGGTCATGGGGCCCAGAGGTATCCGAGCCCTCGCTCGCAAGTGCATCTAATTGATCCTATAATTATAAATTGAAATAGAATTTTATAAAAAATACTATAATACTAATTATATATACTAATATATTTAATAGTTACAAAAATACGTTCGATCGTGGCGTTCATCGATCTGTCCATCTTGTCCATGCGGTTGGATCGATCTCGCTATGGCTGGGCATCACTCCATCTTTCATCAGCTATAATAAAGAATAAATTTATCAGAAAGATGATAAAAAATATGAATTTAATTTATCTAGTAAGATTTAGAATTAATTATCTCTCTATGCACATGACTGACCATAGACTCGCAGTCTAGAGTGTGCATATACTCCTGAGCTATACAATTCTTTCGATTCTAACAGAAGGTAGCCTAACAAGTATGTAAATAAATAATAAATATTTAAAAAATATTTAAATAAAATTTTAAATATATTAAAAAATTTAAAAGTTAGAAATTTTACCTTGAATTTCTGGGTCCTTCAGTGTCTAACCATCCTCTCCCACTAACTCGAAGGACAGTTCTATATCCATAGAACAAGCTCCTCTGGAGTGTCTCATTGGTGCTCGAGCCATCTTCTATGGAGCTTAATCTTGTAACCCCGATACAACTCTCCGATCTTCCTCAGTCGGGCATCTCAAGCCTTTTTGTGATCGAAAAAATCGTACCTTCTCTATACAAAGTTATCAAAAATTAGTTACAAAATTATTTTAATTAAACATATATAGTGTAAACATATAAAATGCATAAATATAACTAAGATGCACGTACTTACCCATATCTTCTTCCATACCCAATCCCTGATGGTAGCATCCATCAAATGCCAGTCGCTGGGCTCTACGAGAATGATATCCGACCACCTCACAAACACTCCAAAAAAGGAATGCATCTCCCGTGCGATCTCTCCTACCGACCTTCCCTCCGCATCATAATAGACCATCATCTGATGCTGGCGGTTTCACACGTGTGCCATACATGTGGGACCACAAAATGTCCGACTAGATGATTCACCTGCAATACAAATACGTTATACAAATATATAAATATATAAATACTATATAAAAAATAAAATTATATTAATATAATAAAAACGTATACTCATATGCCTGCATAGTAGCATGTGTCTCAAATATGGGCAACGATAGAGGCTCAACTATCGGTGGAGTAGATGCCATCGGTGGAGTAGATATCATCGGTGGAGTAGATGCCAATGGTGGAGGTCCCTGAGCAACCAATGTCGAGATAGACGGAGTATGCTCTGACAGCTCCTTGGATGCTGAACTGCACGTAACCCACCGAGGGGTAGGGTGAAAACTAGATGGCATTTTGAAGCAATCGTGACCTACAACTTTAATGAATATTAATCAATATAACATGTTGAACAATAATATTAGTATAGCATCAATAAATAGTCTCTAATATGTACACTAATCAATTGATGGGTCTATCGTTATGCAATATAATAAACAAAAGCAACAAGATATAAACATCTATAAAATATTATGCAATAAATTCTACAATATGAATTACATTCATAAATAATTAAGGATGAGCAACAGTCATAAATCTGATCTCTTGCATGAACCTTGGTGTTAATCCAGAAACCTGACAAAAGAGCAAAGTAGATGATGGTAGCACCTTAGGACTTAAAGTTGGAACCTTAGAGAGACATATCAAATTCTATTTGCTAAGAAGTCGAGCCAGCTCCATGCCTAAGACATTCAGCTCGGATCCTCTCCTAGCTGGCTCGATCATGGTCTGAGCTGGCTCGACTGCGTATCCGAGCCAGCTTGACTGTGTGCCATCCCCTCGATCACTCCCTCTCTTTCTCTCTCGATCTCTCTCACCGACGATGGCAAAGAGGCCGAACCCCTCCCTTCCAACTTTTTCATCTCTCGATCTTCCTCTCTCCCACTCTCGATCTCCCTCGTCGGTGAGGTCGGACCCCATCCCTCCCTCTCGATCTCCCTCAATCTTCCTCGCTGGCAAGGCCGGACCCCATCCCTCTCGGTGATGCCGGCGAGGCCGGACCCACTCCCTCCCTCTCTCGCTCTCTCAATCTCCCACTCTTTCCTCTCTCAATCTCCTCATCGGTGAGGCTGGACCCCCTCCCTCCCAATGATGGCGGCGAGGCCAGACCCCCTCCCTCCCAATGATGGCACTGAGGCTAGATCCCTCCCTTCCTCTTCTCCCTCTCTCGATCTTCCTCACTGATGGCGATGGTGAGGTCGGACCCCCTCCTCCCTCCCTCCCACTCTCGGTCTCCCTTACCGACGATCGATGAGCGATCGGCCCTCCCTCTCTCAATCTGTCAGTCTTCCTCTCAATCTCTTTATTTCTTAGTTTTGGATCCCAGAATTAGGTCCGACCTTCTGGGATCCATTAGGGTCCGGGTCTAGTACTTCAAGTACAGACTCGTTGGGTATTCGGGTTCGAATCCGATACTAGTAATTAAAATTGGATCCGGATCTGAATATCCAAGTTTTAATTCAAAAACTACGGTATATAGATAATTATAATATTTATAATAAATATTTATAATATTTATTATAAATATTTTATAAATTATTATAAATATATATGATTAATAAATAATATTATAAAATTAAAAAAAATTATACCTATGACTATAGAGAGTGGGTCTCACCGAAAGCTCCGAGGGTTACCGACGATGATGCTAGAAGAGAACGATGACACTAGAGGTAACCTACAAAGTAAAAGTAAGATAGTGAGATAGAGAAGAGAGAGAAAGAGGAAAGAGAGAGAGAGAGCAGGGGCGGTCGGGGATGGTGGGCCAGGGGGAGGGGCGCACAGTGACGAGGAGGCCCAAGAGGCACGATGATGAGAAGGTCGGCGATCGAAAGGAAGAGTGTGGAGGGTAGGGGGCCAGTGGGGGGTGGCGGGAAGGGACGGCGAGGATGGGGGGCTGGGGGTAGGGGTTGGCAAGGTGGCGGGGAGGGGCCACGAGGATGGGGGAAGGGAAGGGCGGTTGGGGGGAGGAGTGGGGAGGTGGGGGGTGCCGGGTGGGGGTTGGCAAAGAGGGCGGCCGGAGATGGGGGGGCTGGGGGTGGTCGGGTGGCAGGGAGGGGCGGCCAGGGATGGGGAAGGAGGGGGAGGGGGGGGTAGCGGGTGGCAGGGAGGAGCGGCCGGAGATTGGGGAAAGGAGGGGCAGCCGAGGGGGGGGTGGGTTGGGGGGGTCGGGTGGGGGTCGGTAGGGAGGGGCAGTCGGAGATGGGGCAGGTTGTGGGTGAAGGGTGGGGAGGGGCGGTCGGGGATGGGGGGAAGAAGGGGCAGCCGAGGGAGGGTGGGAGATGAGGTGGCTAGGTGGGGGGTGGCGGTGGTGGGGAGGAGCGGCTGGGGATGGAGAGAAGGAGGGCAGTCGGGGGGAGGGTGGGGGTAGGAGGCTAGGTAGGGGCTGGTGGGTGGCGGGGAGGGGCGGGGATGGGGGGTCGGAGGGGGAGGGGGAAGGAGGGGCGGCATCGATCAAGGGGGAAAGAGGGGCAGCGCCGACCATGGGGGAAGAAGCCTCACCGATGATGGAGAGGAGGAGAGAGAGCAAGAGAGATCGAGCGCACATGGAGGAAAGCAAGAAGAATTTAAAAATTTTTAACCTAACCTACGACAGCGGTTATCGAATTGCTATCATAGATCTATGGCAATGGTTACCTAAAATCGCTGCCACAGATCTACTATGGCAGCGGTTCTATAACTGCTGCTATAGATTTATAGCAGCGATTTTTTATAACCGCTGCTGTAGATCTATAGCAGCAATTTTTGATAACCGCTGCTGTAGGTTGAAAATAATTTTTTTTCTTATTTTTTTTAAATATTATATAATTTTAAAATTTAATTTTTATCTTCACTATTCATTATCTAAATAATAATCATTAGAGTGTCATTGCAAAAGATTGCCTCGATCCGATGGCCCTAGCTTCATCAATCAAAAAAATTTGATTTCAACGATCATGAATAATGATGCGATGATCTGATAGATGGAGATCTTCGATGGATCCAAAAATCTACAATGATGATCTCGATGATGTTTGTAGCACACTATCAAAATTTTACTTCAATCAAATATCATTATCATTGTCAATTTAGTACAAAATGATTTCGACTGTTAAATTAGAAATAAGTGATCAAAGGATTAAATGGCATCCGATTATGAGATAAATTTTTAGTTAAATGATCTTTGTTATAATTTTAAATATTTTATATGGTGATGATAGTAAAATTTAAATTATTTTCATATAAACTATTCATTTTAAGCAGATATTGCAAAAGCACGAGCATAACAACCAGTGAAATTTCAGAATGGTTATCCGGAGACCTATAGTTTTAGATCATTTTTCATCTCATGAGTTAAATTTTATAATCACTATTATAAAAAATGATTAAAATAGTAGCCAAGATCATTTATAAAAAAAATTATCTCATAATCGAACACCATTTGGTCCTTTGATCACTCGTTTATCATTTAACGATCGAAACTAATCTATACTAAATTGATTAAGATAACGATATCCGATTGAAGTAAAACTTTGATAGTATGCTACAAATATCATCAAGATCATCATTGTAGGTTTTCAAATCCATCGAAGGTCTTCATCTATCAAATCATCATATCGTCGTTCGTGGTCGTCGAAATCAAATTTTTTTGATCGATAAAGCTAGGGCCATCGAATCAAGGCAATCTTTTACGACGACACTCTAATGATAATTATTTAGATAATGAATAGTGAAGATAAATATTAAATTTTAAAATTATATAATATTATATAAATATATATATTATATAATCACTGTCATAAACGGATTATAGTAGCGATTTAACTAACCGCTGCTATAAATAAACTTATGGCAGTGGTTCATACTAACTGCTGCTATTGGTCCGACTTATGGTAATAGTTTCACTAACCACTGCTATAGGTCTAGCTTATAGCAACGGTTACAATTAACCGCTGCTATAGGTCGACCTATAGCAGTGATTTTTTGTAACCGTTGCTATAGGTCTGACCTACGGCAGTGGTTTTCATTAACCACTGCTATATATCGGATCTATAGCAACGGTTATAAAAACTACTGTCATAGGTCTAATCTATGGCAGTGGGTAACAAAAATCACTGTCGTAGGATCTATGACAGCAGTTTCGAAAATTGCTGCCATAAACCATTTTTATAGTAGTATCCTCAAAATTAACATCCCACACTTTAAAATGAAAATGATGCTTCAAATTATTCCAGGCATAAATTACCACCTACTCTTCTGATTTTAGCTACTCCACATCTGGAAGACCCATTGATCTAAAAGTTTCATAGGACTGCTTTCTTCTATTGATGGTTATCTCCATATAAGTTTTACATATATACCTTCCTTCACTTACCTCTGCACCATACATTGGATCCGGATGTCTCAACTATCTTGTAATCTCAATTAAAAAAATCATTGGAGATATATCAATTGCATCCATAATTTGCAGTTAACATCTCAAATCAATCATCGCTATAAAATCATTTTAAGCAATATAAAAATTTATTAAACAATATTATACAATTTACTATTCCATTCTAGGTTTGTTTCTTATACCATATTATACAAAAATTTTTATACCACTTAAATCATAAGCCCTGAGGATCATAAACCTTTTGCTCTGACCTAAGTTCATCCCTACTGATCATAAACCAGCTTTGATACCAAACATGTAACACCCCACCGCTAAATCGGGTGAAGGTGCTACACCCTACCCTTAAATTGGATGAAGAAAATTACTAAACTACATCTGAGCTAAGCTTGAACTTCATCCAATACTCTGCTCTTCTTTAATCCAATCACACTTTCAATCTATAACATAAGTATTTTAGTTTACTTAACATTTAACTAAACCAACTCAAGGTTTCATTCATAAAACCATACTTCATACATGCCATTCTAAAAATAAAATACACTTAACATTTTTTGGTTAAAGGAACTTGAACATATAATACAACTCAAAATACATTTATCTCACAAGCTAACATACCCCACATCTTTCTAATATAAATGATGATAAGATACTGATGCCACTCTAAACCTGGCGAAGAAGCTCCAAAACTGCAATAACAAGATGTGAAGGGTGATGAGACTTTAGTCCCGGTGAGAGAATAAACCATCTAATAGTGGAGAAACAGGAAAGTAAAACTATAATACTCATAATAATAGGTATTCCATAATATTATCATGATTTTTAAATAAAACTTTCATATGCTGAACATGCATAAAGTCGTATAAAAGTATTTTTTTCAAAGCTATGAAATTGAAAATTGATGGGCTACTGCCGACTATCCCACAGTGCACTCCTATCATGGTAGTCAAAATGGAGCATCTGATACTGTTGAGCCCCATGGGCATACTATTTTCGCAAGGAGATATCGGCTAATTTCTACCCCCACTAGGCATAATGAAACTGCGCCCCACTAGGCATAATGAAACTACTGATACTATGGCACACCCAAAAGATTGATCACTCCTATGGGTGGCCTGCTGAAAATATGCATATTCGATAAAACTTAGATATCAATGAACTATTTTAACATACTCCAAACCATAATGCCATGCTATTCAAACTAAATACACATACACATATACACATTTTTGAAAAACACTTTAATAAAATCTATTTCATGTTTCCATGTTCGCATAAACATATATAAGCTGAAAAATAATAGAAAGTAAACTTACTTTGTAAGATTTATCTCTTTTATGAATTAAAATTTTGATGTTAAATTCATAATTTAACCCATGTTTTATGCATTTAACCCCCCACAGAACCGAGTCGACCCCTGCACACCCGAGTCGACCCCAATGCATGCCGCCAAAATTCTTTCTAAAATTTTTTCTCTCTGTTTTCTATGATGGAGTCGATCCCTCCTAATACGGAGTCGACCCCTTCCCCTGGATTTCAAAAAATCTTTTTGAACATAATTTTGCACTTCAAAATTACCACAGACACAAATATTACTTTAAATATTTTTTAAAATGTCATTCATTTTTTGTTTAATAACCATCAAATTTAACTTTAATACCACTATTATTGATTTCATTCCTCAATCATTTCTCCTTCTTAATAAACAACTAAAATTATGCCTCATTATATTGCTTAATTAATAGTTAGATGCTCAATTATACCATAGACATTGCTAGATACAAATGCAAATTTCTTAAATTACTATTTTGTTGGTTGGGGTGTTACACCTTCCTCTTGGATTGTCTATCTGAGCAATATATATATATATCGAATTTTGCACAAAAGTATGATCTTGAATTATAATACTTAACAAGTATATAATTGAATTGTGTGATTGAATATGAGATTATGATGCTCTAGGCTAGCCACTTTGTTGGTATCCTATCACAGACTTGGAACGTGGCTATAGTAGTTTAGAATCGAGCATGTATGGTTCCTTAGACTAGCCATTTTATTTGTGTCCCATCATAGGCTTAAAATATGGTCGTGGTAGTTCAGAGTTGAGCACCTATGGTCATTTGGTCTAGTTACTTTCTTGATGCCTTGCCATGGGTTTGAAATATGGTAGTTCATAGGACTAGCCACTTTATTGGTGCCCTACCATAGTTTTAAAATATGGTGGTGTTAGTCCATAAGATCGGCTACTTTTGTTATCCTACTATAGATCGAAAACATAGTTATATGAATATCTAGAGCTGAGGACCTAAATATTATCAGATCCAATGTTTATTATGTTTAGATTATTGTATGATATGGTACACTACATTAGATGATATATGGCTATGCATAACCGTAATATTTTTTGGCATGAAGGTTATTTAAAAAAAATAATATTTTTACTTCTTATTTATTAATATTATATTGGTATGGATGTGTTAGAATTCTTGTTGGACTAGAAAGCTCATATCCTATGTTGTATTTTTTTCAAAGACACGGGATGCTTAGTTTAGATAGATTGGGTTGGTGGTTCGAGTACCAGGATCACTAATTCTTTAGTCATTTCAATTTATGATACCATCGATATATAAATAATTATAACTTGTTGATGCAGAAACTAATCATCGTCGGAGTTCGCCGGAGTTGGGGCCGATGAGGCTGCTGTCGGAGACCTGCAAAACAAAGTCCCGCTCGGAGCCGGTGGGGGGTGGCTCCAGTAGGACCCTCCGATGCTCAAGTCAGTTCCCGTCAATAGGAATGGAGTGCTCGGTAGAGTTTTTAAGGAAGAAAAAAGGGTTTTCAGAACCTAGCGTAAGGGTATCCGGAGGGTCCTTTTTATAGGGAGAGCTTGTTGTAACCGTCTTGGTTAATGAGCATCGTAACTGTCCTGATCAATGTCAGTCGTTATTGCCGATCGTTATTATCGATAAATATCGATCGTTATTGCCGATTGTTATTGTCGTGTAACCATAGCAAAATCGCCTGCAGGAATCCATCATAAGGAGTTCGACCATTGAGAAGCTCATCCACTGAAGAAGTCTGTAGGGAGTCCAGCTTCCATAGAAACTCGATCGCTGGAGAAATCCGTAGGAAGTCTGACTTCCATATAAGCCCGATCGCTGGAGGGTTCCGTAAGGAGTCCGGCTTCCTTAGAAGCTCGGCCCGAGAGGAAGCTTTGGGGGGGTTCGACTTCCGCAGACACCTGGCTGTAACGACGCGGAGACAGTTCAGCTTTTGCAGGAGTCTGACTGAAGCTTGGTGATTGAGCAATCAGAAATAGTTCGCCAGCTAAGTAGTTCGGCCCGCTGTCGACTGCTGAGGAGTTCAGACGCTGGTTGTCCGAAGGAGCTCGACCGGCTGAAAGAATGGTCGCTTGAGGAGTTCGGCCGTTGGGAGTATGAAGCTCGGCCGCTTGAGAGTTCGGTCGGTTGAAGGACTTCGACTGAGGCCCGATCGCTGAGAAGTTCGGTCGAATGTAGGAGTTTGGCTAAGACACGTTCGCTGAAGCTCTTCCATGGCTATTGACCGCATCAGGCTGGACACCGAACTTGACTTTGGCAGGAGCGAGATTTATCCCCAACACTAGCCCCCCAACTCCTGAGTTCGAAACTCGAAGGAAGGGAGTGCAGACAAGGCAACTGTCGACATTTTCTTCTGGGCTTCGTATCGGTCCATGTCGAAGTTCGAGGGAGATTTCATCTCTGGCTAAAGTTGATGCTGAAGTTGAGGCTCTCTAGCCGAGGTTGATTCGGTCACTTAGAAAAAATCCTATCTCTCATCGAGGTCGAAGTCGGCACTCTTCAGCCGAGGTCAGCCTAATCGCTCGGGGGAGACCTTATTTGATCAAGGTTGATAGGATCGCTCGGAGGAGATCTTATCTCCTCTGGCTGAGGTTGATGTGAGTGCTCGCATTAGGACGAGGTCCTCCTCCTGTTCCTAACGGGCTGTGGGGGCACATGCGGACTGTCGTCCGAGCCTCTCCCCGCATCTCGTCTAAGGTGAACGAGGCCTTCAACTTTGCTCGTGTTAGGACGAGGTCTTCCTCCTATTCCTAACGGGCTGTGGGGGCACATGCGGACCATCGTCCGAGCCTCTCCCCTCCATCTCGTCCTTTGTGAACGAGGCCTTCGACTTTGCTCGCGTTAGGACGAGGTTCTCCTCCTGTTCCTAACGGGCTGTGGGGGCACATGCGGACCATCGTCCGAGCCTCTCCCCCCGTCTCATCCTTTGTGAACGAGGCCTTCGACTTTGCTCGCGTTAGGACGAGGTCTCCTCCTGTTCCTAACGGGCTGTGGGGGCACATGCGGACCATCGTCCGAGCCTCTCCCCTCTGTCTCGTCTAAGGTGAACGAGGCCTTCGACTTTGCTCGCGTTAGGATGAGGTCTTCCTCCTGTTCCTAACGGACTGTGGGGGCACATGCGGACCGTCATCCGAGCCTCTCCCCCCGTCTCATCCTTTGTGAACGAGGCCTTCGATTTTGGTAAGACCTTATTTCCCTCGGTCAATGTTGACACGGGGGAGACCTCATCTCCTGCAGCCGAGGTTTAGAGGTCTTTGACCTACTCGCGTTAGGACGAGGTTTTCCTCCTGTTCCTAACGCGGCGACTATTGGCTGCTCCTTCGCTATCATCGTACAGTTTTTGCATCCAGAAATAATATTATCGGAAGGGAAGAATTTTACCGAACAAAAATTATGGGCAGCACATCCCCATTTCAGGATCGTCGGGGCGTTCTTCCTTTGAGTTCCCTCGGGCAGTAAGTCCCATCCAGACGACCTCCTCTATCTCATGCTGGCCTCTTTAATTTGGAGCATGCTTCTCTTAGCTTTGACGTTGGGAGGTGATGAATCGCCGATGTATCTAGCCCCTCCCCGGGGTAATGTTGATGATGCCGTAAGGCGGCCGATCTTGTAGTTTCTCATTACGGTAGCGCTCTTAGCCGATCTTCTCCTGCTTCAGACTGGCGTCGAAGGAATTTACCCCGCCGTCCCTTTTTGACGAGCTCTTTAATCTCATCTTGGAGCTGAATGTATTCCTCAGTGTCATGGTTGTGGTCGCAATGATAGGGGCATTACTTGCTTCGATTGCGCACGTTTGGGGAGGCCATAGTCCTTGAGGTCTTGATGGCTGGCTCTTAACTTCGCTGAGAATTCGAGTTAGAGTAGCGGGGCGTAGTTGCGAAACCTTTCGGAAGGAGGGCTTCTTCACGCCCTTCTGTCGGGGCTTCCTCGATGATGAGCCTCGAGGTCGTAGACGTGGCCGAACTTCATTCTGCCTCCTTGGACACGGCCGAACTTCATTCCGCTTCCTTGCAAAACCTTCTGTGGGGGAACTTCTTCCTTCATTACCGTGAACTTCCTTGACAACGAGCTCGAGGTGGAGCTCGGCTTTGCTTTAGCTATCGAACTTCACTCCGCCTCCTATGAATTCTTTGTAGGAGGTTTCGTTGATGACATACTCGAGATGGGGGAGTTCGGCCTGACTTGAGTGATGAGCTTCGAGGGAAAGTTCGGCTTCGCTTACGCCGAACTTTATTCCGATGATGAGCTTCGAGGGGAGTTCAGCTTCGCTTACGTCGAACTTTATTCCGATGATGAGCTTCGAGGGGAGTTCGGCTTCGCTTCCGCCGAACTTCATTGATGATCTTCGAGGGGGAGTTCGGCTTTCCTTCCGTCGAACTTCATTCTAATCTCGTTGTGAAATTTTCTACGGAAGAACTTCTGCTCTCCATTTCTCCTTCCTAAGGGTGATTAGTATGCCCAAATGCTTTTCGTTATGGTCGGTTCCTTGCATCCTCATGGCGAGTTTGCTAGCAAAGTCCCCGTTGGATGTTGTCGCACGGTCAGCATCATCTCGGCGGGGCCACAGACCCGACCAGCAGGTTGAACTACCCCATGTCTGCGATGGCTTCGTGTGGAAACTGGGCTATTAGGGCTGAGATAGGAACAGACGGATCTAGCGTGCAGGCCGTCGATTGCCGAGTCGAAGCTCTCAAGGTATTTTCTCTTCGGGAGAGAACTCTAGTGAGGAAGAAGATGGATTTTCAGAGAGAGAAATCATCATCGAGCACTCCTTTAAGAACAAGGAAACCTCGAAGGTTCAGTCCTTCCTCTAGCGCCAATCTGTTGACGCAATAACTAGTCATCGCCGGAGTTCGCCGGAGTTGGGACTGATGAGGCTGCCGCCGGGGATCTGCAAAACAAAGTTCCGCTTGGAGCCGATGGGGGGTGGCTCCAGCAGGACCCTCCGACGCTCAAGTCAGTTCCCGTCAACAGGAATGGAGTGCTCGGTAGAGTTTTCGAGGAAGAGAAAAGGATTTTCAGAACCTGGCGTAAGGGTATCCGGAGGGTCCTTTTTATAGAGGGAGCTTGTTGTAACCACCTTGGTTAATGAGCGTCGTAACTGTCCTGATCAATGCCAGTCGTTATTGCCGATCGTTATTGCCAATAAATATCGATCGTTATTGCCGATTGTTATTATCGTGTAACCGTAGCGAAATCGCCTAAAGAAATTCATCATAAGGAGTTCGGCCATTGAGAAGCTCGTCCACTAAAGAAGTCTGTAGGGAGTTCGGCTTCCATAGAAGCTCGATCGCTGGAGAAATCCCTAGGGAGTCCGACTTCCATATAAGCCCGGTCGCTGGAGGGTTCCGTAAGGAGTCCGGTTTCCTTAGAAGCTCAGCCCGAGAGGAAGCTTTGGGGGGAGTTCGGCTCCCGCAGGCGCCTGGCTGTAACGATGCGGAGACGGTTCAGCTTTTGCAGGAGTCTGACTGAAGCTCGGCGATTGAGCAATCAGAAATAGTTCGGCAGCTAAGTAGTTCGGCCCGCTGCCGACTGCTGAGGAGTTCGGGCGCTGGTTGTCCGAAGGAGCTCGGCCGGCTGAAAGAATGGTCACTTGAGGAGTTCGGCCGCTGGGAGTATGAAGCTCGGCCGCTTGAGAGTTCGGTCGGTTGAAGGACTTCGGCTCAGGCCTGGCCACTAAGAAGTTGGACCGGATGTAGGAGTTCGGCTAAGACGCGTCCGTTGAAGCTCTTCTATGGCTATTGACCATATCAGGCTAGACACCGAATTTGACTTTGGCAGGAGCGGGATTTATCCCCAACATAACTGAACAAGTAATTTTTTTATTCATGATGAATTCATTTGGTTGACATATTTGATCATTTTGTTATATTAAATAAATTCTAGTTTATTTGGAGATTGTATACATTCTATAAGCCATACATGATCTCCAAAGCATTGCTCTGGGGCTCCTGTGGCCGTATCACATGGTCGACCTAGGTGATGGATTCAAGGTGCGATAGAGAATGCTGTCATCAAGATATTCTCCAATATTCTATCAACGAGATGACTTAGCAAGGTCATGGACACTCTCGTTTCCCCAGCTCAGAATGCTTTTAGTTTATCAAAGGAAGATTAATCTGTGAGAGCTACATATAAGCAAAATGAAATCATATCATGTTGCAAAAGATCAAGGGTTAAAGAAATCCTATGTAAAATCAAAAAAAAACATATGATTATATATCGTTGAACTTTCCTGTGGAGAATCTTCGTGAGAGAGGATCCAGAATGCAATGGATATCTTGGGTCTCTTCTATTGTTGAAAATTCCAGCTCAGCCATCATCAACAATGGATGACGTGGGAATTGTTTTTTAAACAAGAGAGAGCAAAAGTGAGGAAACCCACTTTCACCTCTTCTATTCATTTTGGTTTCTGACGCTCTTGAACAAAGCCGAACTGTGGCTGCATTGAATGGGCTCTTTGCTAGAATTGGACCATCAGGTATAACAGGCCGAATCAGGTGTCTTTGTTTTGCTGATGACACTTTGATTGTTTCCAGTGATCACTCTAAAGATCATATACAGACGCTGAAATTTATCCTCTACTCCGCTGCTGACTGGCCTAAAAATTAACTTTAGCGAAACAAGTATGCTTGGAGTGGGAATTGTAAAGACGGAGTTGCAAGACTATGCTTCACTACTTGGATGTCAAACTGCTGAATTACCCATCGATTACCTGCGAATACCATTGCATCATGCTTCACCAAATTCAAAAGAATGGAATTTCCTGCTGGACGAAGTGGAGAAGATATATACTTGTTGGATGGAAAAGGAATGTTTGTTCAATAGGTGGTCGACTGGTCCTCATTAACTCGGTGCTCAAGGCCCTCCCCATCTATTGGATGTTAGTACCGAAAATTTCCATCAATATCATCCAAAAGATCGAAAGATTAAGTCATGCATTTCTCTGGGGATACCCAAACACAGGCAGCAGTGTCAAATGACTAGCCAGCTGGAGCCAAGTTTGTCAACTTAAAAAACTAGGTGGAATTGGCATTGTAAATCATACTCTATTCAACAAGGTTCTTCTGCTAAAATGGTGGTTCAGATTCTACTTGGATTATGGAAGACCGTGGCATATATATTTGCAAACTGTACCTTATCATAAGATCTCAAGGGAACGTATTTATCTCATAATCATCTGTAAATATCTCACCTTTTTAGAGGAACTACTTAAACAAACTCTACAATGTAGTCCAACGACTCTCCAATTTGCAAGTCAGAGATGGACAAACAACACTCTTTTATTATGATCATTGGATGGAAGACCAACCTCGAACCTCTTCTTCTTTGCTTTAAACAAAACTAAAAGTCTAGTAGAATTCAAATTGACGAACAATTGGTCCATGAATTTCAGACAACCATTTAGTCAATCTACAAACAAGGAAACACATCAACTATGGCGATGTGTAAATAACACTCAACTCTCCCCTGGAAATAATTACAAATAGTGGAAATAGAATCAATCTCATATTTTCACTGTAAAGCGGAGCTACTTCTTCTTATCGCATTGAGAGAGCACCATTACTTGGAGCCAACCCTTCCCAGAAAAGGTTAAAATCTTTAATTGGTTATGTCACAATAACAAGCTTCCCACAGCAGAAAATCTTCAAAGGAAGGGCATTCAAGGGCCAGGTTCTTGTGCGCCATAATCCTCATCAACGAAAGATTTGAATCATCTATTACTTACATGTGAGTACTCCAAGTTATTCTGAAAGGCCGTGCTATAAAAAACCACTAATCAATAGCTCCCAGAGAGATTATGGGACATCTGGCATTGTTGGGAAATTACACCATCCAACAAAGGTACGCTCTTGGCCCTCCACATAATCATAATTTTAGATATCAGGCATTGCATAGCTTAATTCAACCTAGCCAGACGAACGATTATACTAATCAGGGATCGGACTTTCAACTCCAACGTCGATATGTTGGCGAAGCTTATTTGCTTCTTGTAACTAATAGATCAGAACTGTGAAAGGTCTACGGACCGAAGAAGGCGGGATCCTGTAAGAAGAATGAATGGTAACTGAAGAAGAATACCAACGTGGCTTTTACATGGACTCACCGGTGAGGAAGTGATTCATAGCTAGAGTTGGTGAGATGCAATCAGACTTGGAAAAATCAGATCCGTTCCTTTTATAACAGCACCCTAATACATATTACGTACATGCAATACCGTTCGTTATAATAAAATATGGGGAAAAACACTTTTTTCCTCCATTTTCACTAAAAAGAAAAGGATATTTGTCTTTTGGACCTCCTCCAAGAATAAGCCCTTGTTGGGCGTAAAATAACTTCCGCCAAAATTCTCTCAACAATAAGTCCATACCGTGGAACTTATCGAAGGCACATTGAAGCCTGGCCAAATGATCTTAAACAATAAAGAGAACTGTTATTTAATTAACCTTGCTTCTTAACTTAGAATGAATAACAGGATCAAAGTTCAACCCTCCCGATCTTGATTAGTGATGAGTTTTGAAGATAGTTGAAGTCCTATATTATAAACAACGTGCTCCTTCTAGTCAAACTCCTTTCGGACGAACTTTTTCAACCACGCTCCTTCCGGACGAACTCCTCCAGTCGCGCTCCTCCCGCAGTGCTCCTTTTAGTCGGACTCCTTTCGGATGAGCTCCTTCCAGTCGGACTCCTTCTGCATGAACTCCTCCAATTGCACTCCTTTCAGTCGGACTCTTTTCAGATGAACTTCTCTAGTCGTGCTCTTTTCGAACGAACTCCTCCAATCGTGCTCCTCCCAGCAAAGCTCCTTCCAATCGGATTCTTTTCGGACGAGCTCCATCTAGTCGGACTCCTTTCGGATGAACTTCTCTAATCGTGCTCCTCCCGACAATGCTCCTTTCGATCGGACTCTTTTCGGATGAACTCCTCCAATCGCACTCCTCCCAACAGTGCTCCTTTCGAACAGACTCCTTTCGGACGCCCATCAGCTGGAGCCTTCCAAAAGGATCTCGTTAAATTATTGATTCATGACAACAACTCCGCGAAGGATGGAGCACAGTACTTCAAATCTCAATTCAGAAGGCACTTACCTATGCACAATCCAGGAGGCTTTCAAACTTCTTATAGCCACTAGACATTACCCCAACAGATCTTGGTCGGTTACAAGTTCACTATATATACTGAAGTCTCCAACCTATGTCCAAACTCCAACAAATGAATCTCAACTGCCTGCAAGTCACGATGAATGATAACTCATCCTCCATAACAAACTCTACGTGGCCTAAGCTGTCCACTATTAGATGGTTACAGCTGTCACCATCAGTTTGTTACACACTCCATTTATAAAAGGAATCCTCCAAATACATTTTTCTCTAAGCTCTCTTCTCCTTCCCTTACTCTGCTTCTTTGTTTCCTAAGCACTCTATTTCAATTAGTCAGAGAACTGACTTGAGCGTCAGAGGATCTTATCAGAGCCACCCATCTTCGGTTTGGACTTTATTTTGCAGGTCCCCCTGGTGGCCTTGCCTGCCAACTCTAGCTATCTCTAGTGTCCTCACAAATTTCTGCACCAATAGGATTGGCGCTAGAAGAAGGGACCCCTGATCTCTTATTCTAAAAGAAGTACCCAGTCGATTTTATATGCCTTCTTTCTCTCCTAATCTTTTGAATCCACCTCCATTTAATCTTTTCTTGCTTCAAAAATGCCCCCAAACAAGACAACTACCTAGCGACCTACTGCTTCTGCCATCAGATCTGTCCGTCCCAGCTCCATCGCCAGCACCTCAACCTCCTTCACTGGTGGTCATGGTGGATCAGAAGTAGTTCAACCTACTGATGCAGTAAGTTCGAGGCCTCATCGAAATGGTGCAGGCCATGCAGCTATCTCCAGTAATAGCCCAACCGAAGAGACCCCACCGAAACTTCAGGAATCGGCATAAAGAAGGGTCATCTATGTCAGCAGACCTGTTACCTCCAAAAAGAAAAAGCAGAGAGCAGAGAGCCCCTGCTTCGATCATGATTTCTCTCTGAAGGAGACTTTTTCTATCTACAATCGACGGCCTTCTGAGATCTACAATCGAGATGATGCTCTCGATTAGAAGCTTCGAACATAAATCGATGGATTGAGGAGCTCCGCCATGTTGGGCCAATCCACCATGATGATATCTGCACCGATCTTTCCTTTTCTGTCCGAATCATATAGGAGCCCATCCCACTGAACCTCAATCTTTCTCAGTTTGAGACTTATTGTGGGACCACCGACCTATCGACTACCTCAGAGCCTTCAAAACTATGATGCTGCTCCATGGCGCTTCTAATGCCATCATCTATCGAGCTTTCTCTTCTACTTTGAAAAGAGTAGCAAGAAACTAATCCATGGGCCTTAATCGGGTACCATTTTCTCTTTCGATCAACTGAGCCACAAGTTTATGGCTCATTTTATCAACAACTGGGGCCAAAGGCGAGGTTCGTGAAGGAAAATCCTGATTTTCCGGTCTAGGTTCGTTCAGATCTGATCAGATCAAGAGATATATTTCAAAAATTTTTTCTTGATCTCAATCAGATCTTGATATGTTTTAGATCTGATTCTTATTATTTTAATAAATAAAATAAAATAAGATAAATTAAATCAAATTTAATTTACCTGATTTGGGTAATCCTATTACCCTATAGATGATCCTGATTACAGCGGAAGGTTCTGGATCTAGCCACGCAAGCGCCTGGCCTCTACCGGTATCCACTCGGGTTGGATCTGGAGATCCTCTTCTTCTCTATCACACCTCCAAAAATCAGATCTGGATCTGATCTGGAGGATCTTCAAAACTCCTTTTGAAGATCAGCAGTCGTCCTTTGCAGCAGTGCAGCCTTCTTCTTTTGATCGCCTTTCTTTTGATCTGGAACGCACCAACCTAAGTCCAAAACTCTTTTGGACGTGGAGAGGAGAAGGAGGAGAAGTTTAGGCATGGAGGAAGAGGGGAGAGGCAGCCTTGGGGCGTGGGAAATCTCTATTCTAATTGCATTAGAATCTGAGTTGGGCGCAGGGTCTTATTTATAGACTAAGCGTGATCCAACTCCTCTTCCTCCCAACCAATCACAACCCTTTGTGAAATCAGATCTAAATCTGATTGGTGGGAATAGAGACCCCTGGATTCCTCCTTAGAGGGCGCCTAAGACCAGTCAAAGTTGGTTCTTAGAAGAACTCTAATTGGAATCCAAAAAGGAGATGGAGTCCTTGTCCAACAAGGACTCCTAGGCGCCTCCTACTTGGGCTCACGCCACCCTTGGCGTGCGCCCTTCTCCTTGCCAGGTTCTGGCAGGGGGACAGGCCCCCACCAGCTCTCCAATAGGTGCATGACATGTGGTCAAAAGTCAAAAGGTCAATGGTCAATGTTTGACCAGTCAAAGGTAGACTTTTGACCAAAGTCAAAGAACAAGAAATGGCAGGTGACCAAAAATGGCAGGTAATGTCTTATAAAATAAGACAACCTTCTCTAACTTGGACAACCTCCAGTTAGACCATATGAAGGCCTCTGATTGAGCACAAACTCCTTTGGCTCAGTCAGGACAACTTATTTGTGATAGTAAAAGAAGAACGTTAGGTTCAATCGAGTGCTAGCACGATTTTCTTGAACCTAATTGAATCTCATTCAGATCAATTGAACTAGATCAGTTCAATTGATGATCACCAGATTCAAACCCTTGTTTGTGTGACCCAGTTAGGTTCAGTTCTGTATGGTAATGGGATATGTCATGATCTCTATCATAGACATCATCGAAACTCCTTTCGATGGATCAGAACTCTTCTGATTCGAACAGCTAGAATGATCGATCATCTAAATCATTCTAATTGCTCCCAAAATCCACCAGTGACACCTAGCAGTATATGGTGGCAACCCATCAGAGCTGAATGCGAACCTCTTGGTGCAGCTACCTGTGTGATTAAGTTCTTCTATCTTGAGCCCCGATCAGATTAGGGTTAAGGTAAACTCGTCAAACCCTAGTCTCTGTCATATGATGTAATCATTCGATTCGAGTCCAATGTGAAAATCTAAATAGAAACTCTTTCTATTATTTCACTCTGCCATGGCCATGGGCTTCAGGACTTGATTCTCATGATCATCATAGGGCTGCTCCTCTACCACCGAGGTAGATAGATCCCATCTTGATGCAATCCAGTTCCTACAATGAACATGCTATAGCCAACATACACCTCAGGGTTCCATATGGCTAGGAGACCGAGTAATGGTGTAGTCAAACTATAACACCCTCAAGGTGAACTGCCGATGCATCTCAGGTCAAAGAACCAGACACACTACTGCAGCATCGAGTCAGTCATTGACGAGAAGGTAGACTTCCCTAATGACTACTCGAGGTGGTCACGCTCAGTGCCCTCGTTCTCTAACGAGTACCTGTACTCTCGCTCCGGTGTCTCCACACCGTAGACTCAAGACTCATCTACTAAAGAGAAGCGATCGTACACCAACCTTTCGGATCAATCACCATCCTCGTGATGATCCTATGGTCGGGAGCTGTTTATGAGTTAATAATGATTATTCATGTCTTAAATTTTCAACTCTTGAAAATATGAATTATCATTACCATTAACTCAAAGGATGTATCACAGACACTAAATACACAGGTGTGATAGAAAATAACCCATTTTATTAATTATAGTCAAAATTATAATTTTGCCCCTAGAAGTGTATTACAAGTGTCAGCCAATTCTGGCTTCTAGGGCACATATATCTAACAATCTCCCACTTGTCCTAAAGCCAATTGGCTACAAGTCTAAGTCCCATCTTCTCAAGGTGGGCTTCGATCTTCTGCTGGCCCAACGGCTTTGTAAGTGGGTCTGCCACATTATCTGCGGAGTTGACTCTCTTGACCTCAACGTAACCTTTCTCAAGGTAATCGCGGATGAGATGGTATCACCATTTGCTTGGAACTCTTCCAGCACAAACAGTCTGCCAGATGTCGACTTTCGATCATCTATATCGGACATGAAGTCCGAGTCTGTGTATCCCTGGACTTGGAGTTCTCCGTTACCAAAGACCAACATCATATCCTTAGTTCTTCTCAAGTACTTAAGGATACATTTCACAGAAGTCCAGTGTTCTTCACCTGGATTTGACTGATATCTGCTTGTGACACTCACAGCATGGGCTATATCAGGTCGTGTACATAGCATGGCATACATGAGGCTCCCTATTGCAGAAGCATAAGGGATCTTGCTCATGCGTTCTATTTCCTCAGGTGTGCTGGGGCACATCTTCTTGGAAAGATGAATACCATGTCTGAAGGGTATTAATCCCCTCTTAGAGTTTTCCATACTAAACCTCTTTAGTACTTCCTCTATGTACATCTTCTGTGAAAGTCCTAGCATCCTATTCGGTCTATCCCTATAGACCTTAATTCCTAGAATAAAGGATGCTTCACCTAGGTCTTTCATGGAGAATTCCTTGGACAACCACATCTTGACTGATGTCAACATGGGAATATCATTCCCAATAAGGAGGATGTCATCCACGTACAATACGAGGAAGACAACAGCGCTCCCACTGACCCTTTTGAAAACACATGGTTCCTCTTCATTTTTGATGAAACCAAATTTTTTGATCACATCATTGAAACGAGTGTTCCAGCTCCGAGATGCTTGCTTAAGTCCATATATGGACCTTTGCAGCTTGCAAACCTTGTGATCAGTATCACTGGATGTGAAACCTAGCGGCTGTTCCATATAGATATCTTCCTCAAGATATCCATTTAGGAATGCCGTTTTCACGTCCATTTGCCATATTTCATAATCGAAATAGGCTGCAACGGCAAGCAATGTGCGGATGGATTTTAGCATAGCTACCGGGGAAAAGGTATCCTGATAGTCAATGCCTTCACGTTGACTATAACCTTTTGCCACCAGTCTAGCCTTGAATGTCTCCACATTCCCATCTGCACCAATCTTTCTCTTGAAGATCCATTTACACCCAATAGGTACTATACCTTCTGGTGGATCTACCAAGGTCCAGACTTGGTTTGAGTGCATCGAGTCAATTCTCTGACTTCATTGCCTCAAGCCATTTCTCGGAGTCGATATCTGATATCGCCTCGTTGTAGGTTTTGGGATCATCACCATGAGCACCATTACCTATGAGGAACATTTCCTCTACTTTCCTCTGAAATAATACCTAAGTATCTTTCAGGGGGACGGGAAACTCTTTCCGATCTACGAGGTGGAGGAGGTAGTGTTCTTATTGGCTCAACCTGATTTGGTTCCAACTTGGTCCTTAGCTCTTTCTGCTTGTGAGACTTTCTCATCAAGCTTAATCTGCTTTCCAATGCCGCTATCTTGAATAAACTATTTTTCAAGAAAGATGGCATGTCGACTCACAATCACATTGTGGTCTTCTGGAATGTAGAAATAGTATCCTAATGACTCTTTAGGATATCCTATGAATCGAGCTCTAAAGGACCTAAACTCTAACTTGTCCGCTTGTTGTCTTTTGACATGAGCCGGACAACCCCAAATTCTGAGATGACTCAGACTTGGTTTCTTACCGTGCCATATCTCATACGGTGTGGTAGGAACGGTTTTAGAGGGAACCCTATTCAGTAGATAAGATTGAAGTTAACAATGAATGTCCCCAAAGAAAATCAGGGAGGTCTGTGAAGCTCATCATGGATCGAACCATATCCAATAGAGTCCGATTTCTCCATTCTGAAACCCCGTTGAGTTGAGGTGTTCCTGGTGGAGTCCATTGAGAGACTATGCCATTTTTCCTTAAGATAGTCTAGGAATTCTCGGCTAAGGTATTCACCTCCTCGATCTGATCGAAGAACCTTAATGGGTTTTTCCAGTTTATTTTTCTACTTCATGTCTGAATTCTTTGAACTTTTCAAAAGCTTCAGACTTGTGTCTCATAAGATACACATACCCATACCTAGACAGATCATCGGTAAAAGGTAATGAAGTAGACAAAATTGCCTCTAGCCGGCACATCAAATGGGCCGCACACATCAGTATGTACTAGGGCAAGGAGATCTGTGGCCCTCTCCCCATGTCCAACAAAAGGGAGTTTAGTCATTTTGCCTTGAAGACAAGATTCACAAGTTGGATATGACTCAAAAGTCAATGGACTCAATAGCCCATTTTTCTCCAATTTGTTAATCCTATCTTCTGCTATATGACCTAATCTCAGGTGCCATAGATATCTGTCGTTTGGACTATCCCTAGGTCGTTTGGCATTCACGTTTTGCTCGATAGTTAAAACAGGTACATCAATATGCAACTGATAAAGACCATTAATAAGGAAACCATTTGCAATTTTATTTCTTTCATAAAGAATGTTACAATGGTCCTTAAAGAAGGTGATCACATAACCTTCTTGTGCTAAGCATGAAACAGAAATCAAATTCCTGCTAGCTGCAGGCACATAATAACAGTCTTTTAAAACTAAGTCTAAACCAGATGGTAATCGAAGAGGGTATGTTCCCACGGCTACTGCAGCAACTCTTGCTCCATTACCGATGCGTAGGATCATGTCTCCATCCCTCAGCCTCCTGCTATCCTCAAGACCCTGCATAGAAGTGCACAGATGAGCACTAGAACCAGAGTCAAGCACCCAACTGGATGCAGAAGAAACCGTAAGGTTAGACTCAATAACGAGCATACCTCCAGAAGGACCTTCCTTCTTGTTCTTCAGGGTGGCCAGGTAAGTAGGGCAGTTCCGCTTCCAATGGCCGTCGCTGTTGCAATGGAAACACTTTCCTTTGCCATCGGCCTTTTTCTTCGATTCTGCCTTCTTCTTCTTTGATCCTTCCACCTTTTGCTTTTTCACAGACTTCTTTTTCTTTCCATAAGACTTTCTTTTGGAAGAAGTCCGTTCCATAGCAAGAACTGAGCCTTTAGAACCTTTCATAGAAAGCTCAGCGGTAACCAGCATATTCATTAACTCGGCCAAGGAATTTTGAAGTTTATGCATGTGGTAATTCATGATGAATTGCCCATATGCATCAGTCAAGGATTGCAGAATAATATCGTTCTGCAGATCCAAGTCCAACTTCACACCGAGCTTCTCAAGCTCTTCCATGTCCTTGATCATTGTCAGACAGTGATCTTGGACTGACTGCCCATCACGCATCTTAGCCTTAAAAAGTCATTTTGTGACTTGATATTTGGCTGCGCGACTCTGTTCACCAAACATCTCCTGCAGGTGAGCCAACATTTGGCGAGCAGTCCCGATATCTTCATGTTGGCGCTGGAGCTCATCAGACATCGAGCCCAACATGTAGTATCTGGCCTTATTATCTTCGTCAATCCATTTTTCCAGAGACGCTCTCTGTTCAGTGGATGGACGAGCTGGTAAGGTGGGAGGGTCCTGGTCCAAAACATGGTGTTAACTTCTCTGAACCCAAAACAATTTTGTAGTTCCTGAGCCAATCTTTATAATTGGGTCCAGTCAGTCTATGTGTGTCCTAGGATACGTGCCAGTGGGTTGGACGCAGACATTTTCCTGTAGAGAGTCAAAGATTCTAGTTAGATACTGTAATTTTGACTTGACCAATTTGTTTAGGGATTTTATTTTTAAACAAATTAGCTCCCACTATTTTCTCGGATCCCTACACTCCCTCTGTAGAGATGCAAAAATCTCCACGATTGATGATTTCTAGTGGGTGGTGCGGTCTCACCAACTGACTCATCACCTCACCTAACAGTTATTGGTGATGGGTTAGCCAATGAGTGAACAACTCTTGTTCAATGATTCTCTAATCATGGTGCACCCAAACTTGGTCTCTAATTCATGAATCTCACCGTATCCGGAATATTGATCCACTCCTTAGTTAAGTCAGACCCACCATTTGCATAGACTGGGTTCCTAATTGGGTCTCTCACCGTATCCAGAATATTGAGCCCAACTCATCCTCCAGCCCATAGCATCCAATGCCTAATAGACATGGTTGCGTCTTCCCGGTGCAACTGAGCCACTGTATCCAGCCGAGAACAATCAACCCCGGGAAGGGCCCGCACATCTACAATGGTGGAAGACCTCAGACTTAATCTTTTCTTAGGGAGAATTGATTCAGGTCTCATTAAACTAGACTTGGCTTAGTCATAACAATTATGACTAACCTAGTGGCATGGGTCAGCTCGGATTATTGACCACCTCAGATCAGAACTGTGTCAACAGATATGGCCAGGTAAGTGAGACCGGTGGAAGGAATATGCCATTAACTCGCACAAGAACGCATTCAGGTCGAGTAGCTTCCAATTAAAAACCAGTCGGATCGTCTGTGCCAAACTTACCTTAGACACCAAATTGTTGAGTCAGAACCAATTGGGTTAGCCTACAATCCAGACTCTAACCTCTGAGCCTAATTAGGTCTTGCTTGATCGTGACTCGATCTTGACCCAGACTTAATCCTATTAGGCTGGTCAATTTAAGCATTGTTGATCCCATCTAACCAACTCTTGATTCGGTTTGATCAACCGCTTAGACCTAATTGAGCTACCCAAGCCCGAACCCAGTATTATGAATATGTCTTAGATCTGAAATTCTCAATTTTAGACCTAATTAATATTCCATAAACTTAATTCTTAATTAAGTTGGGTTCATAAACAAAATATGCACAATAAATCCTAGGGTTTCAGGATCTAGGGTTTTGCAGAAAGTAAGTTTTGGGTTTCTGATTAAGGACGAACACGCAGCACCCCTACACGTCATAAGAACACCCCATCGAATGGGAAGAGAGGGCCTTTAAACCCTTCTTCGTTCTTATGACCGGACGGCCAAGAGGAACGCCTTAATCAGGAACATTCAATACTACAAAACAATATCAGATCTATATCATATATCTCATATATAAAGTAGATCTAATCATGGCATATTTTGCATACATCTCATGTATCATAATCATGCATGTTTTCAGATCTAAATTATCTCATAATAATCTAAAAAATTAGATTTAAATTGATCTAATCAAAATAAATTCTAATCTAGACAATTATGTAGAACTATTCTACAACTAGTCTAGACATGCATCAATCATATCTCATATGATATTTAAAATTAAATAATTTTTATTTACTATTTATCAGATGTTATTATAACACTTATAATATCAGAAAATAGTAAATAAGAAGATCTAAAATATGATTTAATCAGATTAAATCAAAGACATGCAAAACTATTCTATTCTAGAACTAGTCATGCATATCTTCATGTTCTTAGATCCAAATCATTTAATTTTAATTTTTTTGATTTCAGATCTGATCACATCTCATGTGACATCTGAAATCACTTTATTTTCTAATTAAAATAAAATTAAAATCAGATCTAAACAATTTAGAACCATGGCTCTGATACCAGTTGAAGGGAAATCCTGATTTCCCGGATCCAGGTTCGTTCAGATCTGATCAGATCAAGAGATATATTTCAAAAATTTTTTTTCTTGATCTCAATCAGATCTTGATATATTTTAGATCTGATTCTTATTATTTTAATAAATAAAATAAAATAAGATAAATTAAATCAAATTTAATTTACCTGATTTGGGTAATCCTATTACCCTGTAGATGATCCTGATTGCAGCGGAAGGTTCTGGATCTAGCCACGCAAGCGCCTGGCCTCTACCGGTATCCACTCAGGTTGGATCTGGAGATCCTCTTCTTCTCTATCATGCCTTCCAAAAATCAGATCTGGATCTGATCTGGAGGATCTTCAAAACTCCTTTTGAAGATCAGCAGTCGTCCTTTGCAGCAGTGCAGCCTTCTTCTTTTGATCGCCTTTCTTTTGATCTGGAATCGCACCAACCTAAGTCCAAAACTCTTTTGGACGTGGAGAGGAGAAGGAGGAGAAGTTTAGGCATGGAGGAAGAGGGGAGAGGCAGCCTTGGGGCGTGGGAAATCTCTATTCTAATTTCATTAGAATCTGAGTTGGGCGCAGGGTCTTATTTATAGACTAAGCGTGATCCAACTCCTCTTCCTCCCAACCAATCACAACCCTTTGTGAAATCAGATCTAAATCTGATTGGTGGGAATAGAGACCCCTGGATTCCTCCTTAGAGGGCACCTAAGACCAGTCAAAGTTGGTTCTTAGAAGAACTCTAATTGGAATCCAAAAAGGAGATGGAGTCCTTGTCCAACAAGGACTCCTAGGCGCCTCCTACTTGGGCTCACGCCACCCTTGGCGTGCGCCCTTCTCCTTGCCAGGTTCTGGCAGGGGGACAGGCCCCCACCAGCTCTCCAATAGGTGCATGACATGTGGTCAAAAGTCAAAAGGTCAATGGTCAACGTTTGACCAGTCAAAGGTAGACTTTTGACCAAAGTCAAAGAACAAGAAATGGCAGGTGACCAAAAATGGCAGGTAATGTCTTATAAAATAAGACAACCTTTCTAACTTGGACAACCTCCAGTCAGACCATATGAAGGCCTCTGATTGAGCACAAACTCCTTTGGCTCAGTCAGGACAACTTATTTGTGATAGTAAAAGAAGAACGTTAGGTTCAATCGAGTGCTAGCACGATTTCCTTGAACCTAATTGAATCTCATTCAGATCAATTGAACTAGATCAGTTCAATTGATGATCACCAGATTCAAACCCTTGTTTGTGTGACCCAGTTAGGTTCAGTTCTGTATGGTAATGGGATATGTCATGATCTCTATCATAGACATCATCGAAACTCCTTTCGATGGATCAAAACTCTTCTGATTCGAACAGCTAGAATGATCGATCATCTAAATCATTCTAATTGCTCCCAAAATCCACCAGTGACACCTAGCAGTATATGGTGGCAACCCATCAGAGCTGAATGCGAACCTCTTGGTGCAGCTACCTGTGTGATTAAGTTCTTCTATCTTGAGCCCCGATCAGATTAGGGTTAAGGTAAACTCGTCAAACCCTAGTCTCTGTCATATGATATAATCATTCGATTCGAGTCCAATGTGAAAATCTAAATAGAAACTCTTTCTATTATTTCACTCTGCCATGGCCATGGGCTTCAGGACTTGATTCTCATGATAATCATAGGGCTGCTCCTCTACCACCGAGGTAGATAGATCCCATCTTGATGCAATCCAGTTCCTACAATGAACATGCTATAGCCAACATACACCTCAGGGTTCCATATGGCTAGGAGACCGAGTAATGGTGTAGTCAAACTATAACACCCTCAAGGTGAACTGCCGATGCATCTCAGGTCAAAGAACCAGACACACTACTGCAGCATCGAGTCAGTCATTGACGAGAAGGTAGACTCCCTAATGACTACTCGAGGTGGTCACGCTCAGTGCCCTCGTTCTCTAACGAGTACCTATACTCTCGCTCCGGTGTCTCCACACCGTAGACTCAAGACTCATCTACTAAAGAGAAGCGATCGTACACCAACCTTCTGGATCAATCACCATCCTCGTGATGATCCTATGGTCGGGAGCTGTTTATGAGTTAATAATGATTATTCATGTCTTAAATTTTCAACTCTTGAAAATATGAATTATCATTACCATTAACTCAAAGGATGTATCACAGACACTAAATACACAGGTGTGATAGAAAATAACCCATTTTATTAATTATAGTCAAAATTATAATTTTGCCCCTAGAAGTGTATTACAAGTGTCAACCAATTCTGGCTTCTAGGGCACATATATCTAACAGTTCGGACTTTCTTATTAACATCAAGCAGAAGGAGGAGGAGTTTATCCGAGCTTACGTCAGTCACTTCAACGCTGCTACTCTGAAGGTCCGTAACTTGGACCAGTCTATTGCTATAGCCATACTGAAGGACGGCATTCAGAATAATGATCATCTTTTCTTCTTAGAGAAGAATTATCCCAAAACTTTACTGACATGCTAGTCCAGGTTGAAGGCTATGCTTGAGCAGAGGAAGCCTTCAAACAAAAAGATGATGAAGCAATGAGAGAGCGGTAAGCGAGTGAATCCAGTAAGCCTGCACCTGAAGGAAAGCTGAGTGAAGCTCAACCGTGCTCCCAAACTCCTCCTGAGTACAGACAAGCCCGAACTCCTCGAGCTCATCGACAAAGAAGTCTAGATCGAAGAATTTGGTGAAACTCCCCTTCTAGAATATTCAATAAATATACTTCCTTGAATGCCTCAAAGATCCAAATGCTGATGGAGATAAGAGAGCAGCTGTCAGGACTAAAGAGGATGTAGACTCATCCGACCAAGCACAATTCCAATAAGTACTGCCTCTACCATCATGATTATGGTCACGATATTGAAGAATATATCCAACTCCAATATAAGATCGAGGCATTGATCAGAAGAGGTCAGCTGGATCAGTTTATCAGGCACCGACCAAAGAGAACAAAAGATCATCCAAAAGTCCCATCGTGGCCTAAACCATCTCAGAGGAATGAACCGTAAGAAGATCAGCCTTCCTTTGAAATCATCAACACTATTCTGGGAGACATCGACGAGGGAAGGCCAGTGGATCGACAGAGCTAGCAAAAAAGCAATGGATTAAAGAATCCATCACTTTTACTGAAAAAGATGCTCAGGAAGTTCAGCTTTCGCATAATGATGTGGTTGTAGTCACTTTAAATATTATTGATTATGATGTACGCCTCATTTTAATTGATAATAAAAGCTCTGCTGATGTCTTATTTTATGATGCTTTCTCTAAAATATCCATATCTAATAGCAGAATGGGACTAATAAGCTTCCCGTTAGTGGAATTCATAGGTGATACAATGCTAATGAAAGGAATAATAATATTGCCAATGGTAGCAAGTTGGAAGCCAAGGCAGTCCAGAGCCCAAGTCGATTTCTTAATGATGAAGGCTTCCTCTGCTTACAATGCAATCCTTGGTCGATCTAGTTTGAATGCACTCCGATCTGTGGGTTCAACTTATTATCTGAAAATAAAATTTTCAATGAGGCATGGAGTTAGGGAGGCCAGAGGAGACCAGGCACTAGCTTGGCATTGCTACAATATCGCCCTATAGGAAGGAAGGAAAGCAAATCCTTATCCAGTAGACTAACTTGATGCCTATGATGATCTATCTGAAGAAAGGAGGAATCCATCAATGACCTTGTAGAAGTTCCTTTGAATAATGGGAATAAAGAACACCCTATAAAGATCAGCTGCAATCAAAAAGGAGAAGTCAGAAAGCAGCTCGTCGCCTTCTTACAAAAGAATATTGATATTTTCGTCTGGGTGCTTGCAGATATGCCTGGGATTTTGCAGAAGTAATGTAGTATCGTCTGAGTGTGGACCTTAAACGTCAACCAGTAAAGCAAAAAAAGCATCGCTTTACACCTGAGAGGCAGAAGGCTATTGTGGATGGGTCGAAAAATTTCTCAAAGCAGGATTCATTCAAAAAGTGTTCTATCCGGACTAGATCATAAATGTCATTCTCATTAAAAAGATAAATGACAAGTGAAGGATGTGCATAGACTTCACGAACTTGAATAAAGTTTGCCTAAAAGATAGCTACCCCCTGCCCAGGATTGACCAAATAGTGGATGCAACTTCGGACCATGAACTTCTTACCTTTATGGATGCCTTCTCCAGCTATAACCAAATCCGAATGGCACAGAGAATGAGGAGAAGACTACTTTTATTACTGATTGTGTTCTTTATTGTTATAGGATCATGTCCTTTGGGCTTAAAAATATAGGTACAACTTATCAACGTCTGATGAATAAGATCTTCAAGAAGCAGATCAACGGTAATGTATAGGTCTATGTAGATGACATACTGATTAAAAGCCGATCTTCATCGAATCATATTATCGATCTTGAAGAGACCTTCAGCACCCTCCGAAAGTACAAATGAAGCTAAATCCTACAAAATGCACTTTCTAAGTAACTTTAGAAAAGTTCCTAGGATTCATGGTGTCAAGATGCGGTATTGAAGCCAACCTAGAGAAAATCAATGCCATCCAAGAGATGACCGCTTTGAAAATAATAAAAAAAGTTCAGCGCCTCATAGGTAAGGTAGCGATCCTGAATCGCTTCATTTCAAGATTGGTGGAGCTTTGTCTGCCCTTCTTCCAAGTACTCAAATAGCTCAAGAATTTCAACTAGACTTCTAAGTGTCAGTAGGCTTTTAAAGAATTGAAGAACTATCTCAGTTCGCCTTCGCTCCTAGCCAAGTTTGAATCTAGAGAAGAGCTATTCTTGTACCTTGCTGTGCTCCAGTAGCTATTGGAGCCATCCTGATCAAAGAAAGAGCTAAAGTTCAGAAGTCGATCTACTATCTAAGCAGAGTCTTGAGGAATGCAGAAACAAAGTACATTAAATTAGAAAAACTAACTTATATCTTGTTGATTATAGCCAAGAAGCTCCGATCTTATTTCTAGGGATACACAATCACTCTCCTTACTGATCAACTGATCAAGATAGTTCTTCATCGGCCTGATACCTCTGGAAGAATAGCAAAGTGGACGATCGAGTTAACTAAATTTGACATTCATTTTCAATCTCGACAATCCATTAAAGCTCAAGTACTGACTAATTTTATAGTGGAGTGCACTATTCCAAATACGACTGAACCAGAGCACCAAGAAGTTTATATCCCTGGCTCCCCAAAAGAAAAGACTGATCTCCCTAAAGACTTTTGGGCACTATACGTTGATGATTCATCCAATGCTTTTAGAACAGATGCAGGCTTGATTCTCATTAATTCAGAGGGGATTGTGCCCAAATATGCTTTGCACTTTGAGTTCTCCCCTATCAACAACATGGCTTAATATGAAGCCCTAATCTCAGGGCTAAAGATAGCCAAAGAATTAAAAGCAAAATATTTATAGGTTTAAAGTGATTCTCAACTAGTAGTGAGATAAGTCAATAATACCTTTGAAGCTCGGGAGGAAGGTATGAAGAAATATTTGAGAAAAGTGAGGGATTTAATCCCGACCTTTAGTAACTTTGAAATTCAGCAGATCCCTGGAGTGAAAAATATCAGAGCCGACCTTCTTTCTAAGTTATCCACCTTAGCTCCAAATGAACTGCCAAAAAAAGTCCTCTTTGAAGTCTTGCAGCACCCAAGTTCGGAAGAACCTCAGGTAATAATGCAAGTCAAACATGAGTCCAGTTGAATCGATCCGTTGATTTCTTATCTCAAAGATGGAATTCTTTTTAGAGACCACAAAGAAGCTCGAAAGTTAAAAAATCAAACTTTCTGCTATTTTTTATATGAAAATAAGCTATACAAGAGATCATACTCCTTACCATTCCTCAAATATCTCGGACCTTCTAAAGCTGATTATGCCTTAAGGAACGTTCATGAAGGAACATGCAAAAATCATCTGACAGCAAGATTCTTATCATATAAGTTACTTCAGCAGGGATACTATTGGCCAATAATGTACCAAAATATAATAGATTATGTAAGAAAATGTGATAGATGTCAAAGAAATGTAAAAATTTAGAAATAACCAGCTTCACAGCTCACACCATTAAGTGCTCCTTGGTCGTTTGTACAATGGGGGATGGATATACTTTGGCCTTTTTTCATAGCGTCTAAATAATGAGAGTTTCTACTGGTGGCAGTAGATTATTTTACTAAGTGGGTTGAGGCCGAACCTCTGGCAAAGATCACCGAAGCCAAAGTATAGGACTTTGTCTAAAAGTCGATAATTTGCAGATTTGGTCTACCATGGATACTAATCACTAATAATGGATGCCAGTTCATGAGAGCGAAGTTTGTTGAATTCTATGAAGATTTGAATATTTTCCATCACTTCACATCAGTAGTTCATCCATAGGCGAATGGTGAGACTGAGATAACTAACAGAACTTTACTTCAAAGGATAAAAGTAAGGCTTGAAAGAGCAAAATGAACATGGGTGGATGAACTCTGCATGTGCTCTTAGCTTACATCATCACTCAAAGATCGCCAACTGGGGAAAATCCTTTTGCATTAGCTTTTGGGACAGAGACAGTCATCCCAGTTGAGCATGAACTTTCTTCAGCATGAGTTGAAGCTTTTAGTGAATAGAATAACTCATAGGATCTCAAAGCAAATCTCGATCTATTGGAAGAAAAATGAGAGAAAGCTCAAATCCAAATGGCAACTTATAAGCAAAAAGTAGCCCGCTACTACAACTCCAGGGTCAGAAGCAAGACATTCAGAGTAGAAGATCTGGTGCTTCAGTGAGCAGATGTTTCACAACCTCAAAATCATGAAAAGCTCACTTCAAACTAGGAAGGCCCCTATAAGGTTGTGGAAATTATCTGACTGGGAATATATTATCTAAAGAAGCTCGAAGGATCAGCACTCCCACGATCTTGGAACTCGAAGAACTTATAAATGTATCATCAATAATCTTACCTCAATAAAACTTTCATATTTGAATATCTTTGTTCTTTGGTGCAAAACTATATGATGGTAGGAAATGAGTTAACCGAACTTTGTTCTTAAATGAAGTACAAGACCTCCAGTTATTTAAGACAAGAGGTTAACCTTGTCCAAGCAAGGGTGAAGGCATCTAGTTATTTAAAATAGGAGGTTAACATCATCATAGTGAGGGTGAAGGCCTCCAATTATTTAAGATAGGAGAGGTTAGCGAGGGTGAAGGCCTCTAGTTATTTAAGATAGAAGGTTAACTTCGTCGTAGCGAGGGTGAAGACCTCTGATTATTTAAGATAGGAGGAAATGGGGAGAGGTCCTTTCGGCGGCCCTTTTATGCCCCAATGATCATGTTAGGGATAGAAAAAGAATCTCGTCCTAGTAAAGATAAAAGCCAACCTTGTCAAAAATAGGAGAAACACCTCATTTTGACATAGGTCAAAGGAAAGAGGCCATCTCAACGATCCTTTCGTGTCCCGATGCTCTTAGTAGGAAAAAAAAAAAAAACCTCATCATAATAAGGAAAAAGATTAAATATGCCAGGAATAGGAGGAGAACCTCATCCTGACATAAAAAATAACCTTTAAATATTTAAGAAGGAAGGATGATTTCATCTAAGCGAAAGTCATGATAAACCATATTAGGATCAGAGGACCTCATCCCGACACAAAGGATGCGAAGACCCAATTATGCAAATCAGGAAAGAACCTACCCAAGGGCCATCATCTACAATCAAAGGGTACTATTGGTGCAAAATCTGGTTGGCACCAGAATCGATGTTGGAGTCAGAGAGGGCGAGGTTGTCGTTGGTGATCTATAAAATAAGTCTCGTCTGGAGTCGGAGGTGGTGGCTTCGGCAAGATTCTCCGACGATCAAGTCAGCTCTTTCAGTCAACAGAAATTGAATGCTCAAAAAAGAAAGTGGTAGAGTATCGAGAAGGAGAAGAGAGCTTAAAAAAAAAAGCATATCTGGAGAGTCTCTTAAATAGACGGAGTCTATAATAAACTGATAGTGATAGCTACAACTACCTGATAGTGGACCGTTCGGGGCCACGTGCAGTTTGTTATGGAGGATAGTATTTATTATCATGATGTGCCAGCCCACTGGAACCTGACAGCTGAAGTTCAAATAGGGTAGCTATAGGCAATGAAGAGTTTCTAGTTATTATTATTCCAGTTGAGCTCGAAGGTTATCGAGGTTGACTATGCGTAGGTTGTTGCTTGCTATATTGAGAGCATGTGTCGAGATCCTTTCGGACTGCTGAAAGGGGTTCGGACGAAATTTCATTGGGAGTATCTAAGAGAAGCTAGATCGAGCGGAGCCCTTCAGGCAACTAGAAGGAGAAGTCTAGGAGAAGTTCGATTATAGTAGAAGTCTGGAAGAAATTCGACTGTAAAAGAAGTCCGAAAGGAATTCAACTAGTGGAGAAGTTCGGCTAAAGGAGAAGTCTGGGAGGAGTTCAACTATAGAAAAAGTCCAGAAGAAGTTCGACTAGTGAAGAAGTCTACCTGAAAGAGAAGTTCGACTAGTGGAGAGGTCCGATTAGAGAAGTTTGGAAGGAGTTCGACCATAGGAGAAGTTCGGAAGGAGTTTGACCGTAGAAAAAGTTTGGAAGGAGTTCGACTAGCAGAGAAGTCTGACTGAAGAAGAAGTTCGATAGGCGGTGAGGTTCGACTGGAGGAAAAGTCTAAGAGAAGTTTGATTGTAGGAGAAGTCTGGGAAGAGTTCGACTGTAGGAGAAGTCCAGAAGAAGTTTGACTGATGGAGAGGTCCCACTGGAGGAGAAGTCTGGGAGGAGTTCGATTGTAGAAGAAGTCCGAGAGGAGTTCGATTATAGGAAAAGTCTAGAAGGAGTTTGACTGACGGAGAGATCTGACTAGGGGAGAAGTTCGAGAGGAGTTTGATTATAGAAGAAGTTCGAAAGAAGTTCAACTGGCAAAGAAGTCCGGCTGGAGAAAAAGTTTGAAAGAAGTTCGACTGATGGAGAGGTCTGGTTGGAGGAGAAGTCTGAGAGGAGTTTGACTGTAGGAGAAGTCCGGATGGAGTTCGACTGTAAGAGAAGTTTGGAAGAAGTTTGACTGGTGGAGAAGTCTGGCTGAAGAAGAAGTCTAGAAGAAGTTCTACTGGTGGAGAGGTCCAGTTGGAGAAGAAGTCCGAAAGGAGTTCGACTATAGGAGAAGTTCGGAAGGAGTTCGACGGATGGAGAGATCCGACTGAAGGACAAGTCCGGAAGGAGTTTGACTGTAGGAGAAGTCCAACTAGAGAAGAAGTCTGGAAGGAGTTTGACTGTAGGAGAAGTCCAGAAGAAGTTTGATTGGCAAAAAAGTTTGGCTGGAGGAGTTCAATCGGCTCCCAAGCTGGCTAGGCTAAACTACCCAGGGGCCGCTCTCACTATTCAAGTTCATCCGAAAGGGATCCAATAATAGGAGGATGGTCGAGATCGCTCTAAGACTAGACATTTAGCCGAACTTCAACGGGAGCGGGTTTATCCCCAACAATAGTTCCCCTACTTTCGAATTCAAAACTTGAAGGAAGTATAGATGCGACTGTCGAAGTTTTTTTAGCCTCCCACATCTACTAGGATGGGATGTCTTGACGTCTACCATGCTAGCACTGAAACTTCATAAATACGAGGTAATCCGAAAAGATATTTTTTTAGCCTTCCGCTAAAACTCTGCCTAAGGTATGATGCAATTAAGGATCTGCCCATCGCCACTTCTCGACTATGATGAGTGGGACACACAATGCACATAGGTTGATTGAATCAGATCTGTAATCATAACTGTTTAGGGCTTTTCTTGGCTATTAAAGGCCTTCTTCCTCCTTCGAAATTCATTCTACCTGAGCCTTCTTCCTTCCTTTCCAAGTCCTCATCTTCCTCCTACTTGAGAGTTTTGGTTCTTTCTCGCATCTTCACTGCTCTTAGGCACTTTTCTGCTTGATTTTCGTCATGCTTACCATCTTCTTATCTTTCTCAGTCAACTTAGATCAGCTTTCCAACCCTTCTCTTTGAGCATTTGTGCTTCTTTGATTTCTTGCTCTTTCAATTTTCTCTAGGAAGTCTCTGTATTTTATTTTTCTTGATTTTTGGAGACTATTCTGGGGTTTATTTTGATCCGTTTGTCTTTCGAAACCTCCTAATCTATCGGTTCATAGAGCTCGTCTGGGCCGACCTTCTTAGACCCCACTCCTCTAGCCGAGGTTAATCCTAGGAGTATGTTCTATCAGTCTTTCATTTCGGATACCATTTCTTCTTTTTTTACTCCGAATGACCTCTCCTAGATTAGGATACAGTATGGCATCCCACCAAAGTATGACCTTAAACTCTCTGAGTCAGGCGACCATGCTAGTTTGCCTTCAATCAGTCGATTTTATTTGTACCTAGAAGCCTTGCGTACCGGGCTTTGACTTCCACTTTCATCTTTTGTTGTCATGCTTTTTCACTTTTTGAACATTTCTTTTGCTTCCATCATACCAAACTTCTTTTGGTTTTTAATTGGCTTTCTTTCTCTTTGTTATCTAGCCGAAGTCTGGCCAACTGTCTCAATCTTTCAAAATTTTTACACCTTCAAATGCCATCCTTCTGCAAAGGACTGGTGGTACTTCTCCCCCTAGTTCGATAAGAAGGGGTTACTAAAAGGTGCTCCTTCTTTTATTCATAACTAGAAGGAGAAGTACTTCTTCATCCGATGCCCAACCTTAATGTTTGACCTTCCTTCCTGGAATTTTCTTAGAGAATCAGTCCATCGAGCTCCTAGTTTAGATGGAGCGAACCTCGAGTGTTCTAACAAGCTTAAGGCATACTGAGCTCCTCTCCTTCCTGACCTTCTGAAGGAGCAGATCTTATTCAATCTTGGCCTGAGTTCTCTTAATCTCGTCGGTATTAGATGTGTTTATATGCATGTATATAAATATATATATAAACTCTCATAAAGTTTCATATGTACTTTAACTGACTATAATTTTTCTTTGTTGCAGAGATGGATATTGATGTTGTGGAGAGGCTCATCAAGGGCCTTTATGTCCAAAAGAAGAGGAAGAGGGCGGCCCTAGGAGAAAGTTCAAAAAGGGCAAAGGTTGGTGGCCCAAGTTTTGAGGTTCCAGATGTCCCCACGGCTGCTCCTGAATTCATTCTGGGTGTCGAGGTCCTTTCAATCACCGAGGGCAGCATCGGAGGTGTGGGCTCTTAGCCTCCTACATCCTCGAGCCTCCCTACAGGAAGACTGGTGTCGGAGCCTCCCACTGAGAGGGAAAGAGGGGATGGAGATGACAAGAAAAAGAAGAAGGCCGCTGTCGTGAAGGTGGTCCGTAAGGCTCATCCGAGTGGGTCAAGCAATAGTGGCGACGATGATTTTGGGGTGGACCCCTTCGATAACCCAGACATTATCCAGGATCAGATCGACAAGTTCACCCTGTCCGGAGAGATGGACCTCCTAGCCAACCTCGATTGGATGCAGTTCGTCTGTGAGCTTCTCGAAACTTTTCTCAAGGTAATCATCTTGCCGTATTTCTTTTTCATTTTTTTCTTTCTTCTTTTCTTTATCTTACTATGACTCATCCATTGCAGTCGGGCCACCACATACTGGCTCACCTCAAGAGAATAAATCGCCAGGAGGTGGAAGCACTGAAGGTCCAGGAGGACCTTCAAGCCGAGATCAATTGCCTTTAGGGGAAGATCGCTGAGAGTGAGCACCTCACGGAGGAGAAGGTGGTAGAAAATGAGAGTCTCCAGAGAGTGCTTTGGAAGGAGGAGCTCGTCTCGACCAAGCTTAAAGCCACATTAGCCCTAGAGGAGGAGAAAAAGAAAGTCGAGATCAAGGTCATCGAGCTAGAAGTTAGAATGTCGAAGTCTATTTCAGAGGCGGCAGCCCGAGCCATGGAGGAGTTCAAGGCCTCCTTCGAAATGAAAGACTTAAATATCGCATTCGGTTGGAAGGTGTTCATAAAGGGCTTTCAGCTCTGTGAAGGCAGGATGGTCCGAAAGTTTTTTAAGCTTAATCTCAGCTTCTTGAAAGAGGAGCCCGACGAAGAAGTGGGGCCGTCTGGTGCTGCAGCCGACCCATCCCACGTCGAAGTGGTCTTTGAATCCTCCAAGCCTATTGTCGAGGTGCCCGATCCCATGCAGAAGCCCGAGGTTGTCTCTGAAGCATTGGTGAAACTCGTTCCCAAGCCCTTGGTTATCCCTGGAGTGCCAAGCTCCTCTGCTGCTTCCCCTTCGAAGGTCGGAGGTCGGAGATCTTTAGTAGTTGTATTTTTTTTTGCTTTATCCTATACTCAAAAAAATTTTAATCAATGAAAATAGAACTTCTTTTAATCAATAGCATAGAGTGCTTTTCGTGCATTAGATGCAGTCCCCCATTGATGCCGAGTTGCTACCTCAGGGAATTCCTTTAAAATCGATAGTTAGAAATTTGAAGAAGGAAGTTCACCACTTGAGAAAGAAATTAAAAAAGGATGAAGATGAACTTCAAAAATCTAGAAAGAATGCATCGAAAGCGACAATTGAGGTTACCTACCTTCGTAAGCTGCATATGAAAGACTTCACGACCTTCGCCATCAAGAAGGGTAGCTTTGATAGAGAGTTAGCAGAGCTCAAGAAAAGTGCTAGCGATAAGTCTTGCACATTAACAGCGAAGGTCGGCTCCCTTGAAGTCGAACTTTAGGCGGCGAAGGAGAAGATTCAGTCATTGGAGGGGAGTTTGCCAAGGTCTTCTGATAAGGCACGAAATGAGTGGGATTGGTCGAAGAAGTTCTCCGCACTTCAGAAGCAATTGCATGACATCAAGCTCACTTATGATACCTATCGACTGGGTTGGAGTGAGAGGATATCTAAGCTTGAGCAAAAGCTTCATGCTGCTAACAGTGAGGTAGTCCAGCTCCAAAAATAACTTGATGACAGTCATCAAGCCAGCACGAGCAGGGGATTAGAGCAGGTTGCCTCCTTGATGAGGACTTTAGGCAAGCTCTCAAAAGCAGTTGGGGGAGAGAAGGCCGAGGTTCAATAGCTGAAGATCCAGCTATCGTACGAGCAACAAGCCGTTAAGGATGCTAAGACGGAGTCTGAAGTCCTAAGAAAGCAGCGGTGAGAGCTTGAAGGCAAGTTCGAAGACATCAACAGAATGTATATAGATGGCTTATATAAAAAGAGAGAACTTGAGGGGGAGATCCTCAAACTAAAACAAGCCCCGACGATGGCTAGGGCTGCCAGCCCAAAATCTGAGGAGTCAGATTCATCTTAGGACTTCGATCTTTTTTCTTCTTCTTTCTTTTCATGTAATCGGTCTTGCCGACCTTTATCTTGCCTGTAATGGGCTTATATTCTTGTGTAATCGATCTTGCTGATCTTTATTTTGCGTGTAATGAACTTAATATTTATAATAAAATGGTATCCTTTTTGTTATTATCTTACACGAATTTGATGCTAGTTAATGGCTTCACTTTCTTCATCTTATTTTTTTTTGCTTTGTCTTCTAATAAGATGCTTATTGTGGATGCCGAGCTAGGATCCCTTCCGTGAACTAGGGCAAGGTTCTCCCTTTTGTATTTGATGGAGCCATAGGGGGACACATATAAGAGTCACCGGTATGGCCTTTTTCTTTCCTTCATTTTAGATTAATGAGGCCTTGGCCTTCCTCGTGTTAGGACAAGGTTGTCTTCTGTTCCTTGCACATTCGTAGGGGTACGTCAGGACTGTTAATAGGATCTCTCCCCTCATCTTGTCTTAATTTAATGAGGCCTTCTGCTTTTCTCATATTAGGATGAGGTTCTCCTCCTGTTCCTAACGTGGTTGTAGGAAAACATTAGGACCACTAGAAGGGCATGTCCCCTCATCTCATCTTAGATTAATGAGGCCTTTGGCTTTGCTCACGTTAGGATGAGGTTCTCCTCCTGTTCCTAACGTGACTATAGGAACATATTAGAACCACTGGAAGGGCCTCTCTTCTCATCTCATCTTTAATTAATGAGGATTTCAGCTTTGCTCATGTTAGGACAAAGCTCTCCTCCTGTTCCTAATGTGACTGTAGGAGCACATTAGGGCCACTGGAAGGATCTCTTCCCTCATCTCATCTTAGATTAATGAGGCCTTTGACGTTTCTCATGTTAGGATGAGATTTTTCTCCTATTTCTAACATGGCTGAAGGGGCACATTAGGACCGTTGGAAGGGCCTCACCCCTCATCTCATCTTAAATTAATCAGGCCTTTGGTTTTGCTCACGTTAGGATGAGGTTCTTCTCGTATTCCTAATGTAGCTGTAGGAGCACATTAAAGTTGTTGGAAGGGCCTCTTTCCTCATCTCATCTTAGATTAACGAGGCCTTTGACTTTGCTCATGTTAGGATGAGGTTCTTCTCTTATTTCTAACGTGACTGGCTTCATTGCATGGTTAAGTTTAGAAAGTCATTTTTCACTATTATAGATTTGTAACAAGAATCGGGGTGTTAGAGCAGGAAGATTTTATTACGACCAAGTCATCGATAATACATCCATAGCATTTTCAAGTTCCACGATCGGGATAGATCGGCTCCTCCAAGCTCCTTCAGGTAATATGTCCCAGGTCGGATAACTTTCTTGACCTCGTAGGGTCCTTCCTAATTTGGGGCAAGCTTCTCCTAATTTTAAGACTGAGAAATGACTGCTCGCTAAAGCACTAAGTCCTCCACTCTGAATACTTTATTTTTAACTCTGGAGTTATAGTATCGGGCCATCCTTCGCCTGTAAGTAGCCATCCAAACTTGGGCCTCTAATTTTTTCGCCAGCAGGTCGAGGTTAGCTCTGAGGTCTTATGAATTATGCTGCTCATTGAAGGCCATGACCCATGCCAACAAGAGTTTGAGCTTGATTGGGATGACCGCCTCCATTTCGAAGGCCAAAGCGAATGACATTTCTCCAATTGGCAGTCTTTGGATAGTTCGGTACGCCCAGAGTATATGGTAGAGTTCATCCATCCAAGTCTTCCTTGCTCTTTCAAGCATTTTCTTAATACACTGCAATAAGATCCTATTGGTCACCTCTGCTTCATCATTTACTTGCGGATGGGCCATCGATATAAAATTATGAGAGATATTCAAATCCTCGCAGAACTCAGCAAACTTCATTCCGACAAACTATCGTCCATTATCTATTATAAGGGTTCGGGGCAGGCCAAATCTATAAATAATTGACTTCCAAACAAAGTCTTATACTTTGACTTCAGTAATTTTTACTAGACGTTCGATCTGGATCCATTTGGTGAAGTAGTCGATCGTAACTAAGAGAAACTTTCATTATCCGGATGCCATCGGAAAGTGGCCAAGTATATCCATCCTCCATTGCGTAAATGGCCAAGGGGCACTCAAGGGTATATGATCAGAGGTTGGTTGTCTTTGTATATTTGCATTCCTCTAGCAGCGATCACATCTTTTAATATATTCAACACAATCATGATGCATAGTTGGCCAATAATACCCTTATCGAAGTAGCTTGTGAAATAGGGATCTGGCACCTAGATGGCTCCCATATATTCCTTTATGCACTTTCCATAATGCAAAGTCAACTTTAGAAGATCGGAGATATTTCAAAAATGGCAAGGAGTACAATCTCTTATACAGTCTTATCTACATACAGAATATACCAGAAGGCTTGCTTTCTCAACTTTTGAGCTTCTTTTGGATTATAGAGGAGTGTCCCATCTTTGAGATAAGTGATCAATGGGTCGATCCAGTAAGGCTCATGATCGATCTGCATTGTAGACTTTGGCTCTTCCATACTCGAGCATTTCAAAACTTCAAAGTATACTTCTTTGAAAATGCTACTATAGAATCGGGCTATGGCAGCGGTTTGTAACCGCTGTCGTAGCCCAAAAAATCGCTGCTATAGGCTATAGTAGCGGTTAGCTAACTACTGCCACTGTAGCCATCATCGTAGGTCTATGGCAACCGCTGCCACTATAGCCATCATCGTAGGTCTATGGCAGTGGTTGTTGCAGCGGTTATTGAAATCACTGCTATATAGACCCTATTGCAGTGGTTATTAAACTACTGCCATAGGATTGTCTATGGCAGCGATTATAAAACTACTGTTATAGACAGTCTATGGCAGCAATTATAAAATCGCTGCCATAGCCTTATCTATAGAAGCGGTTATGTAATTGCTGCTATAGATCTAATGCAGTAGTTGACACATTGCCTATGGTAGCGATTGGCACATCTATGACAGCATTTGTAAAACCACTGCCATAGCTTTTGAATAATTAAATAAATATAAAATTTTTAATTTTTTATATATTTTACCTAACAAATGCAGAGATATATAACATAAAAAATATTATAAATATAAAAATATTTTTAAAATGCTAAAATTTTATTATCAAATAAAATTTATTATAATATTTTTTATAAAAAAATACATCAAAAGTTTTCTAAATCTACATCATTGTCGTCCCCAGGAGATGGAGCATAAGCTGGAGGCAGAGCTGGAGCTGGAATGCACACCAACATATTCTCAAAGCCTATGAAGGCACCTTCAAAATACGTACTGAGCGTCGATACCATGTCTCTCACGATGCCCTCCAGATGAGGTGCACGCTCCTCAGCCTGATCTGTCCGTATCGCAGCATGATCTATGCATGCCAACGCTGCCTCAAACTCCTTCTGACTGATGACACCAGATGCCTATGAAGAGACGCTCGCCTCAGACCAATAGTTGGTCGACATATGTCCGGGCCTGCATCGGATCCTCCCAGAGTGATCAAGCCCCAAGACCTAAGATAGATGGTCATGGGGGCCTGACGTATCCAGGCCCTCATGAGCGAGCACATCTAACTGATCTTTTAATTGTAAGTGCAAATAAAATTTGATAATATATGCTATAATACTAATCATATATACTAATATATTTAATACTTACAAAAATTCTCTCGATCGTGGCATTCATCGATCTATCCTTCTTGTCCATACGGCTGGATCGAAAGATCTCACTATGGCTGGACATCACTCCATCTCTCATCAGCTATAACAATAGATCAGTTTATTATAAATATAAAAAAAATATCAATTTAATTTATCTACTAAGATTTAGAATTCATTACCTCTCTATGCACATGACTGGCCATAGACTCACGATCGAGAGTGTGCGTATACTCCTGAACTGTCCGATTCTGACAGAAGGAAGCCTAACAAGTATTCAAATAAATAATAAATATTTAAAAAATATTTAAATATAATTTTAAGCATATTGAAAAATTTAAAAGTTAGTAATTTTATCTAAAACTCTTGGCTTGTCCAATGTGTAACCATCCTCTCCCACTGACTCGGAGGATAGTCCTGTATCCATGGAACAAGCTCCTTTGGAGTGTCTCATCGGTGCTCGAGCCATCCTCTGTGAAGCTTGATCTTGTAGCCTCGGTATAACTCTCTGATCTTCTTCAGTTGGGCATCTCGAGCTCTCTCATGATCAAAAAAATCATACCTCCTCTGCACAAAGTTATTAAGAATTAATTATAAAATTATTCTAATTAAACATAGTGTAAACATGTAAAATGCATAAATATAATTAAGATGCACTTACCCATATCTCCTCCCACACCCGATCTCTGACAGTATCATCCATCAATCGTCAGTCTCTGAGCTCTACGAAAATAATGTCTGACTGTCTCACAAGCACTCCAAAAAAAAATGCATCTCCCACGTGGTCTCCCCTACTGGCCTTTCCTCTGCATCATATTGTACCATCATCTGATGCTGGCAATTCCACAGAAGCGCCATACGTGTGGGACCGTGAAATATCCTACTGGATGATGCACCTATAATGAAAATACATTATACAAATATATAATTATATAAATATTTTATAAAAATAAATAAATAATATAATAAAAATGTACACTTAGATATCGGTAGGATAGCATGTATCAGAGATGTAGGTGACGGTGGAGGTTCAGATGTCGGTGGAGTAGATGCCATCAGTAGAGTAGATGCCGATGATGGAGGTTCCTGAGCAGTCGATGCGAAGGTGGATGAAGTATGCTCTGACTACTCCTCAGATGCTAAACTCCGCATAACCTATCGAGACATAGGGGTGAAAGTTAGATGTCATTTTGGTGCCATCGTGACCTACAATGTTAATGAACATTAACCAATATAACATGTTGAACAATAATCAAAGATATTGCCTAGGTACCATCTGTATAATTACATATAAATATATGGATTTCAAAGATTTTGTATACTAATCAATTGACAGGTCTATCTCTATGCAATACAAAAAATAAAAGCAACAGGATAAGGGTTCTCTTAACGGTCGGGGGTTATCTTAGCAGTCGGCATGGCCCACAACATGGCCTTCTAGCATGACATGGCCCTCCCTCTCTCTCTCTCGATCTCCATCATCGACGATGGTGGCGAGGTCGGACCCCCTCCCTCCCTCTCTCCCTCTTTCTTTCTTAGTTTTGGATCCCAAAATCGAGTCCGGATACCTAAGATCCATTAGGATCTAGGTCTTGTAATTCAAGTATGGACCCATCAAATATTTGGATTTGGGTTCGATATCAGTAATTAAAATCTGATCCAGATCTGAATATCCAGATTTCGACCTAAAATTGACCCATTGATAGGTCTAGTTTAGTGATTAATAAATAATATTATAAAATTAAAATAAAAAATATACCTATGATTATAGAAAGGGGGTCGCACCGAAAGCTCCGAGGATCACCGATGATGGTGCTAGAGGAAGACGACAGCGCTAGAGATAATCTACGAAATAAGAGCAAGATAGTGAGATAGAGAGAGAAAAAGAAAGTGGAAAGAGAGAGGGAGAGGGAGCCTGAAGGGGCATCGTGATCGAAAGGCTAAGGGATGGGGAGGGCAGGGGGTGGCGGGCGGGGGTGATCAGGAGGAGGGGGGAGGGCGGGGGATGGGTGGAATGGCGGGGCGATGATCGGAAGGCAAGGGGTGGCGCCGGGCGCGGCCAGGATGGAGCACGGGCGGCGTCCGAGGGCAAGGGTGGGCAGCTGGGGATGGGAAGGGTAGGGAGCAGGCAACCGAGGATGGGGAGGGCGGGGGCGGACGGCACGATCAGGAATGGGAAGGCGAGGGCGGCGGCGGCAGTCGAGGATGGGCGGGGGGCAAAAAAAACAAAAAAAAGGGGTGGGGATAAAAAAAAAACAAAAAAAAAAAAAAAACAAAAAAAAAAAAAAAAAAAAAAAAAAAAAAAAAAAATGGGGAGGGCGGGCGATGGGCGACAAAATGGGGGTGCCAAGTGGTGGGGCTGGAAATAAAAGTGCGCAGCGAAATGGGCGAGGGTGGGCGATGGCGCGGGGAGGTAGGGTGGGAGGCGAGCGACGATCGAGGATGCGGGGGGCAGGTGGCAGTAGGGCAGTGGACGTGGAGAGAGGAGAGAATGAGAGAGAGAGCATGCGCACGGGAGGAAAGAAAAATTAAAGATTTTTAACCTAACCTACGGTAAGATTTTTCGATCCGCTACCATAGATCTGTGGCAGCGGTTATTAAAAATCGCTATAATAAATCTACGATAGCAGTTCCATAACCGCTACCATAGATTTATAGCAGCAATTTTCAGTAACAACTGTCGTAGGTTAGAAATAATTTTTTTTATTTTTTTTCTAAATATTATATAATTTTAAAATTTAATGTCCATCTTCACCATTCATTATCTAAATAATTATCATTAGATTATCATCACAAAAAATCACCTCGATCCAATGGCCCTAGCTTCATGGATCAGAAAAATTTGATTTCGATGATCATGAACGATAATGTGATAACTAATAGATAGAGACCTCTGATCGATCCAAAAATCTGCAACAATGATCTCAATGATATTTATAGCATACTATCAAAGTTTTACTTTAATTGGATATCGTTATCATGTCAATTTAGTATGAAATTATTTCGATCGTTAAATTAGAAATAAGTGATCAAAGGGCTAAACGGCATCTAATTATGAGATAATTTTTTACTTAAATGATCTTTATTATAATTTTAATCATTTTATACAATGATGATAATAAAATTTAAATCATTTTCATATGAGCCATTCATGTTAAGCAAATATTGCAAAAGCATGAGCACATGTATATAACAACCAATGGAGTTCAAGAATAGTTATCAGGAGATATATAGTTTTAGTTCAATCTTAGTCTCACGAGTTGAATTTTATAATCACCACCATAAAAAATTATTAAAATAGTATCCAAGATCATTTATAAAAAAAAGTATTTCATAATCGGATACCGTCTGGTCCTTTGATCACTCATTTATCATTTAACGATCGAAATTAACCTATACTAAATTGACTGTGATAATGATATCTGATTGAAGTAAAACTTTGATAGTACACTACAAATATAACTGAGATCATCGTTGTAGATTTTCAGACCTATCGAAGGTCTCCATCTATCAGATCATCGCATCATCATTCGTGGTCGTCGAAATCAAATTTTTCTGATCGATGAAGCTAGGACCATCAGATCGAAGTAATCTTTTGTGACAATACTCTAATGATAATTATTTAAATAATAAATAGTAAAGATGAACATTAAATTTTAAAATTATATAATATTTAGAGAAAAAATTTAAAAAAATATATTATAGCGGTTACAAATAACCATTGCCATAGATCAACGTATAGAAGCGGTTACAAGAAATCGCTGCTATAGGTCTGACCTATGGTAGCGATTTTTTATAACCACTGTCGTAGGTCCGATCTATGGTAGTGATTCTTTATAACCACTATCGTAGACTCTATTATAGTGATTTTGAAAATCACTGCAATAGTATGCACTATCGTAAACTCTTTTTGTAGTAGTGAAAGTTCGTTGGTAGCAAATATGGCCAGCTTGGATAGGAGGTCGGCTCTGGTATTCTCTACCCTTGAAATTTTTTGAATGTCAAAGCCGTTGAAGGCTGAGGTCGGGCTCTTTACTTTCTTAAAATACTTTATCATACTTTCCTCCCAAGCATCATAACTATCATTGACTTGTCCCACTATCAACCGTGAGTCACTATAAGTCTGGAGCCAATCCATCTCTAGTTCTTTTGCTATCTTCAGTCCTGCTATCAAAGCTTCATATTTTGTCCTAATATTTGTTGTAGAAAACTCAAAGCACAGTGCATACTCGATGATGACCCCTTCAGGATTGACCAGGATCAGTCTAGTACCTACATCGAAAGCATTGGAAGAGCCATCCACATACAAAGCTAGAAACCTTTAGAAAGATTTGCTCTTTCTTCGGGAGAGCTTGACTGCAACCATGAAATGCTGGTCTCATTCTGCTCAGATTTGGCATCATCCAGGATTATGCATTCGACTATAAAATCGATCAATATCTGAGCTTTGATTGACGGCCGACATTGACAGTTGATGTCAAACTCTATCAGCTCAATAGCCCACTTTGCTATTCTTCCAGAGGTATCTGTTCGATGAAGAACTATCTTGATTGATTGATCAGTGAGGAGTATTATGGTATGCCCCTAGAAGTAAGGATGAAGTCTTCTAGCTACAATCAGAAGAGAGTAAGTTAATAATTTAAATTTAGCATACCTGATCTCCGCATCTCTCAAGACTCGGCTCATGTAGTAGATTAGTTGTTACACTTTTGCCTCTTTCTTGACCAGGATTGTTGCCAGGGCTGTAGGAGAGACCGCCAAGTATAGAAATAATTCTTCTTTAGGCTCGAACTTTGCCAATAGTGGGGATGAATTGAGGTAGCTCTTAAGTTTTTTGAATATCTGTTGGCACTCTATCGTCCAGCAGAAGTTGTTTGATTGCTTGAGGATCTGGAAGAAGGGCATATACCACTCGACCGACTTCGAAATAAAGCGATTTAAGGATGCCACCTTTTCGATCAAGCGTTGGACTTTCTTTATTGATTTGGTGGCAGTCATCTGCTGAATGGCCCAGATCTTCTCCAGATTAGCTTCGATCCCCAACCTTGAGACCATGAACCCTAAGAATTTTTTTGAGGTCACTCCGAAGGCATATTTGGTCGGGTTCAGCTTCATCTTGTATCTTCGAAGGACGTTGAAGGTCTCTTCAAGATCGACAATATGATTGGATGAGGTCCGACTCTTGACAAGCATATCATCCATGTAGACTTTCATGTTGCGATCGATCTGCTCCTTGAAGATCTTATTAATCAGGTGTTGATAGGTTGTGCCTACATTTTTAAGCCCCAAGGGCATGATCCTATAACAAAAAAGATCATGGTTAGTAATAAAAATGATTTTCTCCTCATCCTCTGGTGCCATCCTGATTTGATTGTAGTCGGAGAAGGCATCCATGAAGATGAGGAGCTCATGGCCTGAGGTTGCATCCACCAGCTGATTAATTCTAGGCAAGGGGTAGCTATCCTTTGGATAGACCTTGTTCAGCTTCTTAAAGTCGATACACATTCTCCACTTACCGTTGGCCTTCTTGACTAGGACTGCATTAGAGACCCAACTCGGATAATGGACTTCTCAAATGAACCCGGCTTTGAGGAGCTTATCCACTTTCTCCACTATTGCCTTCTATCTTTTTGGTGCATGGCTCCGAATTTTCTCTTTCACTGGCCTATACTTAGGATTGACAGCCAACTGATATTTCATGACTTCGACATCAATTCCTAGCATGTCTGTTGGGACCCAAGTGAAGATGTCAGCATTCTTCCATAAGAAGATAATGAGCTGCTCTCGAACTTCATCTCTCAAGTTGGAGCTGATCTGCACTGTATGCTCTGTGCTTTCGTCATTCAGAGGGATGGTTATAAGATCTTCCATGGGCTCACCCCGCTCCTCAGTAAGATCATCACGGACATCTAGCCCATCAACTGAGCAAGGGTCGGGATGGCTTCCCTTTTGTAAGGTGATGGAGTAACAGTGCCTTGCCAAGGCCTAATCTCTCCTAATCTCTCTAATTTCATAGCTTGTCAGAAACTTCACTTTCAAGTAGTAGGTCAACACCATAGCCCAGAATGCATTTAGACCTGATCGATCGAGAATTGCATTATAGGCTGATGGGGCATTCACTACTAGAAAGTCAACCTATGCTCTAGCTCACTTTGGGTATTGCCCTGCAGCCACAGTTGGGTATTGCTTCAACTAGCACAACATCACCAGTGAAACCCACCAATGGGGAGCTCATAGGTCCCAGATGGTTATTGGGTACAGACATTTTAGTAAAGCATCATAAAATAAGATATCAGCAAAGCTTTCATTATCTACTAAAATGCAACGTACATCATAGTCAGCAATGTTTAAAGAGATTATAACTGCATCGTTGTGCAGGAACTGAACTCCTTGCGCATCTTCATCAGTGAACGCTATGGACTCCTCAGTTCTCCACCTCTTCATAGGCACTGCTGATCCACTGGCCTCCCCTCATCGAAGTCTTCCAAAGATGGTGTTGATGATGCCAAGCAGGGGTCGATCTTCTTGCTGCTCCTCCCTCCTTGATGGTTCTAGCGGTGGAGGGGGTCCTCGGCTGATCCTCCCATCCTTCAAACCGATGTCATAGGAATCGACCGAGTCTATCTCACCTGATGAGCTCCTTGATCTCATCTTAGAGTTGAATGCATTCTTCAGTATCATAACTATGGTCACGATGGTAGAGATAGCACTTATTGGGATTGTTCTTGCCGAAATGAGTGTGCATCCTCTCCGATCTTGGCAGCTACACCTTGATCTTCATCAGAACATAGGTTTTTGAAGTGTTGAGGGGGGTGTAGTTGTGAAACCTTCTGAGGGGGGAGCCCCATCATGCCCTTCTATCAAGGCTTATTTGACGATAAGCTCGAGGAGTTCGGGCTTGCTTACGCTCAGGAGTCCACGAGCGCGACCGAACTTCATTTAACTTTTCTTCAACTATGGGCTTGATAGATTTGCCCGCCTGCCGCTCTCTCGTAGCTTCCTCATCCTTCAATTTGAAGGCCTCCTCAACTCGGGCATAACCTTCAGCCCAAGATAGCAAATCAGCAAAATCCCTGGGTACTTCTTCTTCAAGGAGAATAGCAAATCATTCTTCTGAAGACCATCCTTAAGCACGGCCATGGCAACCGACTGATCTAGATTTCAGACCTCCAGTGCAGCGGTGTTGAAGCAGTTGACGTAAGCTCAGATGGTCTTCCCTTCCTGCTGCTTGATGTTGATGAGAAAGTTTGAGCCTCACCTTGGACGTCGGCTGCTGACAAAATGAGCTACAAACTGATGATTGATTTGATCGAAGGAGAAGATCGTACTCGACTTTAGCATCAAGTACCAGTTTCTTACTGCTCTCTTCAAAGTAAAAGGAAAAGCTCTGCACAAAATGGCATTTGGTGCACCATAGAGCAGCATCATAGTCCAAAAGGCCTCTAGATGGTCAATTGGATTAATGATCTCATCGTAGCACTCAAGTTAAGGGAGCTTGAAGTTTAGTGGGATCGATTCCTACATGATTCTCCAAAAGAAAGGAGGATCAGTATAGATATTATCATGGTTACCTGGGGCAGCATGGTGGAGCTCCTCAATCTGCCAATCCATTTCTTGGAGTTTTCGATCAAGGGCCTGATCTCGAACATGGGTCTCAAAGGTTTTTCAACTATAGATAGGGAAGGTCTCTTCTGAAGAAGAGTCATGATCTAAACAAGGACTCTCCGCTCTCTATTTTTTCTTCCTAGAGATGATGGGTCTACTAACCTAGGTATGCCTCCTTAGGACCGATTCTTGACATCCTGATGGGAGGTTCTCCAATCAGACTGCCACCAAAGACTATTGCATGGCCTTCACCATCTCAGTGATGCCTCGAACCTACTACATCAATAAATTGAACCGCTCTGGATCCACCATTATTATCGATAGAGGAGGTTGTGGTGCCGATAAGGTGGGCAGATTTGGCTCAGGTATGGTGGCAAAGGTGGTGAATCTTCGAGTGGTCGTCTTCTTCAAAGGTATTTTAAGGTCGAGGAAGAGAATGGAAATGACCCTTGAAGGAGAAAGCTCATAGGATTGACTGAGCATTCTTTTTAGAACAAGAGCCTAAGGAACCTTCCTCTAGCGCCAATTTTATTGGTGCAAAATCTGGTAGATGTTGGAATCGATGCTAGAGTCGGAGAGGGCGAGGTCGTCGCTGGTGACCTGCAAAATAAGTCTTACCCTGAGTCGGGGGTCATTGCTCTAGCAAGATCCTCCGACGATCAAGTCAGCTCTTTCAGCCAATAGAAATAGAGTGCTTAGGAAAGAAAATGGTAGAGTGTTAAGAAGGAGAAGAGAGCTTTAGAAAAAAGTATATCTGGAGGGTCTCTTAAATAGGCAGAGCCTATAACAAACTGATAGTGACAACTGCAACCACCTGATAGTGCGTCATTTGGGATCATGTGAAGTTTGTTATGGAGGGTAGTGTTTGTTGTCGCAATGTGCCAGCCCGTTGGAATCTGATAGCTAAAGTTCGGATAGGATAGCTACAGGCGATGAAGGTTATTGTTATTCCAGATGAGCTCAAAGGTTATCGAGGTCGACTGTGCATAGGCTGTTGCTTGCTATATTGAGGGCATGTGCTGAGGTCCTTTCGGATGCTAGAAGGGGTCCGAATGGAATTCCACTGGGAGTATCTAAGAGAAGCTTGATCGAGCGAAGCCCTTCAGACAACTGAAAGGAGAAGTCCGAGAGAAAATCGACTATAAGAGAAGTCTGAAAAGAATTCGATTGTAGGAGAAGTTCGGAAGAAATTTGATCAGTGAAGAAGTCTGGCTGAAGGAGAAGTTCAGGAGGAGTTTGACTATAGGAGAAGTCTGGAAGGAGTTCCACTGACAGAGAAGTCCAGGAGAAGTTTGACTAACGGAGAGGTCCGACTAGAGGAGAAGTCTGGGAGGAGTTCGACTGTAGGATAAGTTTGGAAGGAGTTCGACTATAGGAGAAGTTTGGAAGGAGTTTGATTGATGGACAAGTTTGACTAAAGGAGAAGTCTAGGAGAAGTTCGACTGATGGTGAGGTCCGACTAGAGGAAAAGTTCGAGAGGAGTTCAACTGTTGGAGAAGTTCGACTAGAGGAGAAGTTTGGAAGGAGTTCGACTGTAGGAGAAGTTCGGAAGGAGTTTCGACTAGCAAAGAGATCCGGCTAGAGGAGAAGTTTGGAAGGAGTTCGACTATAGAAAAAGTCCAGCTAGTGGAGAAGCCTGAGAGGAGTTCGACTATAGGAGAAGTCCAAAAGAAGTTCGACTGGCGGAGAGGTCCAGTTGGGGGAGAAGTCTGGAAGGAGTTCGACTATAGGAGAAGTGCGAAAGGAGTTTGACTGGTGGAGAAATCTGAGTGGAGGAGAAGTCTGAGAGAAGTTCGATTGGCAAAGAGGTCCGACTAAAGGAGAAGTCTGGAAAAAGTTTGACTGTAGGAGTAGTCCGAAAGAAATTCGACTGATGGAGAAGTCTGACTAGAGGAGAAGTCTAAAAGACGTTCGACTGGTGAAGAGGTTTAACTGGAGGAGAAGTCCAAAAGGAGTTCAACTATAAGAGAAGTCCAAGAGGAGTTCGACTATAGAAGAAGTTCGAAAGAAGTTCGACTGGCGGAGAGGTCCGACTGGAGGAGAAATTCAGAAGGAGTTCAACTATAGGAGGAGTCTAGCTAGAGGAGAAGTCTAGAAGGAGTTCGACTGATGGAGAAGTCCAACTGAAGGAGAAGTCCGAAAGAAGTTCGATCAACCCCCAAGCTGGCTAGGCTAGACTGCTCAGGGGGGCGCTCTCACTGTTCAAGTTCATCCAAAGAGGATCCAATGATAGGAGGGTGGCCAAGATAGCTTGAGACTAGATATTTAGCCAAACTTCGGTGGGAGCAAGTTTATCCCTAATAGGTACATATATTGCAGTGAACTACAACCATTATCAAAGGGCTACTCTACAATCGCAAACAACAAAAGGAAGAGAGTGAAAAAACTACACAAGTATACGACTGAGATGAAGCAATCAAAAATTAGTGTTTCACTAAAATAAAAGTTCGATACATGGAAAGGTCCATAAGTCTAATTATGAAAAAAAAGAAAAAAAGAGAAAAGAAAGATGAAGTCCTACTCAAAGTTGGACTTTGGACTGCTAGCTCCAGCCATTACAAGAGAGAGTTTCAAGCCTTCTATTTTTCTTTGAGCCTCTTCCTTGCTGCCAAGCTCTCCCTCAGCATCCTCTTCCATCTGCACGATTCTTCCTTTGTCTCTCTCAATCTCTTTCTAAGAACCATGGATTTGGCCTCTGCATCCTTGACGGCATCTTCTTGATAAACCATCTGGAACCTCTCCCAATTTTTTTCTTTTCATATGACTCAGATAGTCTTTCCATGGTCTCCCTTAAAGCAAGGAGTTGGTTTGATTCCTTGCTAGGGCCAACTTGAGTCCTGTCGGCCAACTACTTCTAGAGTCTCATCACTTTGCTATTGGCATCCTTTAGTTTTCTCTTGTAATCATCAATCTTCCCGCTCCAACAAAATTGATAAGACTTGTAATTCTCTTCGGCATCGCATAGTTGTTTTCGAAGATCGAAAAATCTTTTCGACCAGTCTCAGCTATACTCCTCTTGGCTTTGAGACTGAACTGCGCTCTATTTCAATTGGTCAATCTTCTCATTCGCTCCGCAGAGTTCAGCTTCAAGGAAGAAGATCTTAGCAGACAGAACCCAGACCTTATCTCTACTGAGCTTATTCATCCTTTCTAGCTCTTCAGTCAGTGATGCTTATTGTTGATATAGTCCATGGCATTCTTCGTAGGGATTTGATGAAGGTGGTTGATCTCAACATTAGCTTCAGCGTAACTCTTTTTGAATTTTTGAAGCTCTCCTTTCATTTTTCCTGACTTCTTTTTAAGTTGATGAACCTCTCTTCTTAAGTTTTTTACATGGGCCTTCAGAGAAACTCCCTAAGGTAAGGGGTCAGCTTCAACACTAGACTATACTTGAAGCATAAAAACATCACAGCATAGATTTCGGAAAGAAAAGAAATTTGCTCTCAAAATAAACTTATCTTCATTAATCAAAATATTTTTCAAGTATAGGAAAGAAAATAAATGAAAAGAAAAAAATACAAAATAGAAGGTCTCAGACCCTTGGAGGAGCGGCCAAGGAGTTCGACGCAGCATCAATCGGCCCCAGCTCTTCAACAGCAGGCTCGACAGGGGGAGGTCGGCCGCAATGGTAGATGATCCTACCTCGTCGTAAGGAGCTCCTTCGACCAGAAAGCTAAGGTCGAGCTCGAAAAATTTGTTAGCTATTCTATCCTTGCAGAACTCGAACCTCTTGATGAAGGCTTCCTGGTTGAACTTAACATTCAAGTCTCTCATTTCAGAGCAAACCTTGAACACCTCTACTGCCTGGGCCTTTGCCTCCAAGATCTGCCTTGAAACCTGTTCCTTCAGTTCTGTGATCTTAGCTTCAATCTTCTTTCTTCTCTCCTCTTCTAAGGCCAAAGCAGCCTTTAGCCCCACTGATGTATGTTTCTCCTTCTTGAGCCCATCTTGAAGCCTCCCGACCTCGGCAGCCTTCTCCTTTATGAGGCGATCAACTTCGGTGGCTTTCTCCTCATGGAGATGACTAACCTTGGCTTGGTGATCCTCTTGAGCCTTCAGCACTTCTAACCTCAAGTGATTCACCATTTTGATGTGGGTAAGTTATTGGTGACCCAACTATAAGGAGTAAATTGGGTTACACACATATAAAAAATGAGAAAGGAGAAAAGACAAGGTGATTACCTCAAGGAAAGCGTTAAGGGAATCCCAAGTGCACTGCTCATAATCGAAGTTAGCAATCTTGTCTACCACCTTGGATAGGAAAAATTTATCAACCAAATCCCTGATAATATCCTAGCTGTAGAAGAAATTTTCTTTCAAATCTTCGTTGTCATTATTGGACTCACTGGGACGAGCCTTGTGCCAAACCTTTACGATGACTGACTACCTTTTCTTCTTCTTTTTCTCTTTCTTCTCCCCTCCAGCAAGAAGCTCCGAAACTTGAACTTCAGTAGGTGGACTCGAGGATGTAAGAGGCACTATGGCCCCATCAGCAGTTCCAACCTCGGCAGCAAGGGCAACCTCGATGCCATTAGCAACCTCGAGAGCAGCGGTGGTATTGGCGAGTGCCGCAGATCTCGAAATATTGACCCTTGTCTTTTTCGAACTCTCGCCTGGTGTTTTCCTTTTCCTCTTGTGAGCCTAAAGCTCCTTAACGAGCATCTCGACTGCCTTAGCATCCATCTCTACAATAAAGAAGGGGTTATGATAAAAAAAATTAAAACAAGAAAAAAACTTATGAAGTGCCAAAATATACCAACAGGATTGAGAGGACTCAAGCCCATATTGAATAAAATTTGGTCTTTCAGAAGCTCAGATAGGAGGGGGCCTGATAGTTCCTGAGTCTACTGGTAGAATCAAGATCGTTCCTCTCTAAACTAGGAGCTCGATGGATTGACTCTCTAAGAAGACCTTAGGAAGGAAGCCCTAATTCTAGAGTTGGGCAAGACACAAAAAAGAACTTCTCCTTTCAGTTGTGAATAGAGGAAGGAGCAGCTTTCAACAATCCTTTCTTGCCAAACTGGGATGAAAAGTACTACCAGTCTTTCATGGAAGGATGATGTTTAGAGGTATAGTAGTTTCAAAATAGAAAAATAATTGGACGAACTTCAACGGAGAGACAAAGAAAGATGAACCGAATAATAAACCTAAAGGAGTTCGACACTATAGAAGCAAAGGACATGTTCAAAAAATGGAAAAGAACAACTACAAAAGGGGAGAGAGGAAGTCTCAGTCCAGTATGAAAAGCTTCTAAGTATAGACAAAAATGGCCTGGAGGAGGAAAACAAACCCAGTCAGTTGGTCCAAGGAGTTCTAATTCATGCTCAAGATGGATTCCATATTAGATCCTAATTAAGGAATGATCGTCCGAGGATAAGGAATAAGGAATGGTGCCAGGAATGAAGGTCGGATGGGGTATATTCTTAGGTTTGGTCTCTTCTTTGGAGTTAGGATTTCAGGATGTTGGATCAGACAAACTCCTAGAACTAGTGGACCAAGAAGCTTCCGAAGACAATGGGATCAAACAAATATCAAAAAATCTTTGAAAAATTAGAAAAAAAATAGCAAAACCTCAGAGAGGGGAAACAATGAAACTCACTTGTGAAACCCAAAGAAGATCTAATAAAGCATGAAAAAGCAGAGAAACCAGAAAAGAAGGGCAAGGAACTGACCTAAACTGGTTGAGGAACTGGAGAAGATGGTCGAGAGGATGAGATGCAATCGGAAAGATGTAGATGGCCAAAGAAATCATGAGGGAGGAGGGCAAGACGCTTGGAGGCAATGAAGAACAAAGGAGGAAGGAGAAAGAGAAAATGCAGATGAAAATGAAAAGTTGGAAGGAAGAAGAAAAGCTTAAATACAAGGGCGAAACTAGAGGAAGTTATGATTGTGGGACCTCTTCGGCCGACCCCAACCCACCATGTGTCCCCACTCACTCCTGGCGCCTAACGAAACAATAATTGTGCCATACATGGAGCTCCGCGCTAGATGAGTCTTCGAGAAAATTTGTCCTTTCAGGTCATTTAGCATTAAACTTTGGTGCCAATTCAGAAAAGCCAAAAGATTTCATTCTTCGAGAATAAGAAGCTGGGAAAGAACTTCGATTGTAGTAATTTTTTTGTACTTTCTTTATTTAAAATTCGAACTTGGAAGTAGGGAACAAGTGTTGGAGGTAAAATAACCCCCGCCGAAGTCCTTAGCCGCCAACCCCCATTCTAAAGAAATTCGCCAATCCTCTCAACAAGTTCATACTGTGGAACTTATCGAAGGCACATTGAAGCCTGGCTGGACGATCTTGAATAGTAAAAAAATTATTATTTAATTAATTTTGCTTCTTAACTTAGAATGAATAATAGGACCAAAGTTCAACCCTTCCGATCTTGATTGGTGATGAGTTTTAAAGATAGTTGAAGTCCTATATTGTGGACAACGCGCTCCTTTCAGTCAGACTCATTTCGGATGAACTCCTTTAGTCGCGCTCATTTTTGATGAACTCCTCTAATTGTGCTCCTTCCAACAACGTTCCTTCTAATCAAACTCTTTTCAAACGAGCTCCTTCTATTTGGACTCCTTTCGGATGAACTTCTCCAATCACGCTCCTTCCAATTGAACTCTTTTTAGATGGACTTCTCCAATCGTGCTCCTTCCGAACGAACTCCTCTAGTCGCACTCCTTCCAGCAGTGCTCCTTCCAGTCGGACTCCTTTTGGACGTGCTCTTTTCAGTCGGACTCCTTCTAGACGAACTTCTTCAGTCGCACTCCTTCCAATAGCACTCCTTCCAATCAGATTTTTTTCAGATGAACTCCTTCAATTGCGCTCTTCCCAGCAACACTCCTTCTGGATAAACTCCTTCTAGATGCCTATCAACTGGAGCCATCCAAAAGGACCTTATCAAATCGCAGATTCATGACAATAATTTCGCGAAGGATAGAGCATAGTACTTCAGATCTCAATTCAGGAGGCACCTACCTACGCACAATCTAGAAGGCTTTCGAACTTCTTAAAGCCACTAGACATTGCCTCAACAGACCTCGACCAGTTACAAATTTACTGCATATACTGAAGTCTCCAACCTATGTTCGAACTCTAATAAATAGATCTCAACCACCTGCAAGTCATGACAAACGATAACTCATCCTCCATAACAAACTCCATGTGGCCTGAGTGGCCCACTACCAGACGGTTATGACCATTACCATCAGTTTATTACACTCTCCGTCTATAAAAGAGATCCTTCAGATACGTTTTCTTCTAAGCTCTCTTTCCCTCTCCGTTACTTTGCTTCTCTATTTTCTGAGCACTCCATTCCAGTTGGCCAAAGAACTAACTTGAGCGTCAGAGGATCCTGTCGGACCAACTCACCTCTGGCTTGGACTTTGTTTTACAGATCCCGTTGCCTGCCTAACTCCAGCTACCTTCGGCGTCTTCACAGATTTCTGCACCAACAGCCCTCAAGGTATATTTGGTTGCAAGAAAATCCATGAAAAAAGAGAAGAAAAATTGAACACCATGGAAAATCAAAAAATTTCCAGTCTAGTTATCATTTTTTCAAAATTGTTAGGTTATTGTCAAACCAAAAGGAAAACTAGAGTTTCAATGAAAATAAATTTTTGAAGAAATCTTCTGTAAAACCAAACTGATGGAGTTAAAAGTACAGTTGGTATGTCTATTCACTTCAAAATCTAATTTTATGAGCATATGACAAAACCTGTTTTACTTCTCAAAAAATGTTGTGACATTTTTACAGTGACATTTTCTACTTGAAGATGTCTTCCAATCAAGCAGTGACCCAATAATGAAGATTTGTTAGGTCTACCTATTGGATGGAGGCTATAGACTGAACCACATAAACATTTATCTCTTGTTTTATCTTTTTGCTTGGCTAACTCTAGACAGATTCATGTCATAACATAGCTTTCATGGCACGACACAAATTTGGCAAGATACAAAATCATAATCCTCTCACAAGATGAAGAGCACCATTCTTCTAAGCTTGCAAACTAGCTCATCTAAGTCTTGGAATCTTAACTTTACAAAAGAAAGAAAGAACTACAATAACATTTTCTCAATCGAGAGAATTCAATATTGCATTGCAGTAGCCTTGTTTACTCTTTTTTATAACCTCTGAATTCCTAGTACAGAGGGTTACAAAAGAAAAATCAAGACTTCCTGAAAAGTCTTGCTCAGAAAAATGAATGTATCTTTCATCTTCAGACCATAGCCTGTGTCAATACCAAAGAAAAAAAAATCAACCCTTATGAGGTGAAAAAAAGAAACTTTTATCTACACTGTTTGGTTGGGGGCTAACAAGGTTTCAAACAGCCACTTTGACTCGCATGGACATAGATGAACCAAACTGACCAAAAGAAAAACAAATAGATTAGCCATGTTTGGAAAAAGTACTCATCCATGAATGTCTGGCTATATCCTCTATACTTGTCCTATTTTTGGGACTGACTTGATTTTTGTTGATACTATTGATTTTCGAACTTGCAGGCTGCTTATCCTATATTATTTAGGAAAATATTTTTTTTTCTTTTCCTTTATGCGAGTGTGTGTGTCTATCTGTGTACGCACATATGTATGAATGTATGTTTGTGTGTATGATGTATATATTGGGGCATGGGAGATAGAGAGATTCAATATTTACCTTTTTCAATAACTGTTCCACATGTTTAATCTTAGTTCTTAAAGGTAACAAGGTCAAAATAGAGATTCAATATTTAATAGGTTTAGTTGGTAATAAAGTGAAAACTTACTCCCATCGCTCAAGAACTTAGCAAAGTATCTTGATATATCTCCACCTCTCTATCACTCTACCTATACTAAAGGGAGAACGATGGCGAGAGGAAGTGAAGAGCAAGGAAAGAGAAAAAGTGGGGGAAACAAAAGGATAATAAGAGAAACGAGAGAGAGAGAGAGAGAGAGAGAGAGAGAGAATGTGAGTGAACGTGCAAAATGGGCAAGTTTTGTACTGTAGTTGAGATCAACTTCAAAAATAATGAAATAATAAAATAATTATTTTAAGTTTATTTCAGTATTTTTAAAGTGATTGATTTGGATGCATCTTTTTAGGAATAAAATAGCTCTCGCCGAAGTTCGATCAGAAGTCCGACCTTGATATAGTGCCCACTAAAGTTGTAGTGACCAAATCCAAACCTCAACCAAGTCGTTCCCCTGGTCTTGGCAAATCCTTAAAGATCAGCCTCTAAAGACGACTGAGCTCCGAGCCTTATTCAATAATGACTCATTCTAGGAATGACGGTAGCCTCTATGGCTGTTCTACCCTGTGTACCGGCCAACCTTCTCAACGATAATTTCTCTAGTTTCCTTCTAATGACAGCAAACATTGCCAAACCATATTATGAATTTTGACCAGACAAGTTTGGATAGTGAAGAAAGTTTGCCATTTAATTGGCTCCGATCTCCAGCCCGAGGTAGTCAATAGTCGTCTCACGGATATGGATCTTCTTTACCATCCAACTTTGGCTAGTGACCAACCTTGGAAACTGGCCGAACTCCTCTACTCTACTCTGTTGATAGTAAATCTCGCCAATGACACACTAAGGACCTCAGTCGGACAAACTTGAGTCAGTAAGAGGATCTTGCCATCAATTAGTCCGATCTTCAACTTGGGATAGGCAGTAGCAACCTCACAAGCACTGGAACTCAATGTTCCTCCATCCTAACATTAGGACAATCTTGAGTTCTAGTCGAATTCCATCAGAATGATCAGAACATCTCTACTACAGTCTAAAGTGCAGAACCTAACCTTCAATTCTCCAGACCAAAATACCCATGCTTGATTCTTGACCGATCTTGAAGGTAGTCGAGCTCCTGAAAGCTATCAAAGATAGCTCCATCAAGATCCAAACATAGAGTTTAATCTATAAACTTGCCATCCGCAACTTAGGAGCCAACCTTCAAGCTTAGTTGGATCGACCTCCAGTTCCAAATTTCAGCATAAATACTACACTACCTAGCTTGAAAACCTCCGACCTTCAGTCCGAACTCTAGCATATAATACTCAACCATCGCTAAGTCGCAACAAATAATAGCCCACTCTCTATAACAAACTTTGAGTGGCCAAAACGATCTTCTGACATTCTATTATGGCTGTCATCATCAATCTATTATATACTCTATCTATAAAAGGGACCCTCGAAATATGTCTTCTTCTCTAAACTTTTCTCCTAGACCCATCTTTTAATTAATATATATATTCTACTATATCTGTACATTTATATAATTTTTGTATGGATGGAAGAATTATGTACATTGGCCAATTAATTGATTGTCCAGTATGGATAGTTTGAAAAATACAAGTAATTCTATAGGTCATTATAGTAATCAAATGGTATGCTAAGGATTCAAAAAAAAATTTGGACAGTATTTTTCTTTAGTTCTCTCCACACATCTTTAGCCGTATGAAAAGAACTAAGGAAAAATATCATCAAAATTTTTTTCAATCTCTATTGTGTATCGTTTGATTATTGTATATGATCTATAGAATTAATATATTTTCTGAATGAAATAGGACCTTCTATACCTATTAGTTGATGATATGATATATTTACTATATATGTCATTTTGAATGATAAAATAATTAATTAGCAGTTACCTTGTATTTATATATATGCTTAATTCTTAGATAATGTGCCATGGATCGTAGTTGGATGGCCCATCAAGTAGTTGACTGGGTGCATGATTTTCGCTGAATATAGAAAAGATGTAGAGTACTTATGTGATTTTGATTTTCAGAATGCAATACTCTTACATCAAGAACGGGCCTGTTGCCCTTGTAATAGATGTGGCAATAGAAAAATGTTTGATAGGAACATAATTACTATTCATTTGTATAAAAGTAAATTTATGCTCAACTACAAGCATTGGCACCTGCATGGGGAGACATGAAAGAAAGTTGCAAGGATTAGAAGTGAGCAGGACAAGGACATGAATGGAATGGTAGATATGGTTATGGATGTGACTGATCCTAAATTTAACTGAGATGTGGAGGATGATCTAGAAGCTGGTAGTGGTGATTTCTACCATATACTGAAAGATGCTGATGAACCACTGTGGCCAGGATGTGAAATACACACTATATTATTAGTTGTATCAGAGTTGTTGAACTTAAAGATCGAGTTTAATATGATGGTCAATTATTGTGATAGGGTGGTAGCAATAATAAAAAAAAATGCTATCAAAGGATGAGAAGCTTATTGAGAGCTTCTATGCTTCAAAGAAAATGGTGAAAGGGTTAGGCATGGAATAAAAAAAGATAGATGCATGCCATAATGATTGCATGCTTTTCTATAAGGAGGACCAAGTGAAGAGCTCATATGATGTATGCGGTGAAAGTTGATTTAAGCCGAAGTAAGAGGGTAAAAATCAGAAAGATATACCATATAAGATTCTTCGATACCTTCTCCTCACTCCTAGGCTTCGGAGGCTCTACTTATCTAAGAATACTATCGGACAAATGAGATGGCACACAAAAAGAATTTGCAAGCACATCAATATGATGAGTTATCCATTGGATAGCGAGGCATCAAAGCAATTTGATGCTTGCCACTCTTTATGTGCTTAAGAATTATGTAATGTCCGACTGGATCTATCTACGAATAGCTTTACACTATTCAGTCATACAGTGGCCCCTTATTCATATTAGCCAGTCTTTATTACTCAATACAATACGTTGCCCGGGATATGCATGAAAGAATATAACATCTTTCTTACATTAGTCATTCCTACATCATAATATTATGGTAGAAGCATTGATGTGAAGGAACCAAATCTAGGATTTTAGGGCTAGATCTTAAAACTTTTTCAGATCTAGGCAATGAAAGATAGAAATTAATCAAAATTAATTCATAAAATCAAAGAACATCCTAGATCTAAGATTCTATTACATGATTATAGTATGAGAATAAATCAAAAATTAAAAAATATTAAAAGTAAAAGATATGTTGATTACATCAACATGGATCTACACTAGATCTATTGCAGATATGTAACATACGATCAGATCCATATTACTATGTAAGTTAGATGTTCTAACTTACTGATCCAAGCTGAAGGATGAAGCTCCAAGACACACATGCGTCTGACCTTTAAGAGATATTTACACGAGCCCGCGAACCCCGATCAGAAGTTCGATGCAGAAAATTAGCACAATATGCTAGTATTGTGCTGATCCTTTTTCGATGGTCGATCTGGTGCTTTCTTCTTTAAGACTTAAACATTGAAGAGACTTTCAATCTGAAACAATACTCAAAAATCTCTATGAAAGAGGAGAAAGAAAGAGGAAAAGACCCTAAAAGAAGACCCTCTTCTTCTTCTCTTTCCTCTCACTTAGACACCTAGATTGGTGTCTATGAAATTCCATGCCCGAAGGGTCTCTCACTTTGATTTTCACACGCCCAAGAGCCCTCTAAATGATCTAAAATTAGTGCAAAATTTAGCACAAAAAGACCTCCTTATAAAAAGATATGGAAGAGTCTTTGTTGGGTCAATTTCCTACACAAGGTAAGAACATATATGGCAAGTTGTTGGGGCGCCCAACACTTGGGCACCCCCTCCTTTGTTTTAGCCATGGACCACTAGGGAAGGCACAAAAAAAGGACTTTCTCCATCAAAAAAGCAAGAGAAAATAGGGAGTGGTTGGCACCTCATGGGAGGAGTTTTGATTTGTTAGGATTCTATCTCATAGAATCCAAAATCATAACAAACTACCTACCTTTGACTTGGTCCACAAACTAATTTTCATACAGGAAAGAGAAGGGAGGGTTGGGCATGCATGAGATTGCTGGGAGAGGAGATTTCTTGCCAAAAACTAAGAGAGAAAGGGCATGGGGGCCTAGGATATAGGTGGCGCAAGCAAGATGAATCCTAGTCTTACTAGGATTCCATATTTGACTTGATCAAATATGGTTTCTCAAACCAAATTAAACCAGAAGTAAATCAATTCAATTAAATTAAGCCCTAACCCAATTAAAAAATTAATTAAATTAGATTAATTTAGATTTAATTATGATTTAATTTTTTAATCAAATTAGAAAATTAGGTTGACCCAAGTTCTAGTTGAACTAGGATTAGTTCTTTTTTGTACTTGGCTTATCCAATAAACCAATTAGACCTGATCCAATCTAGCCTAAATCAAATCTAATTAAATTATATTTAATTAGACTTAATCTCAATCCTCTAGCTTAATCAAATTAAGTCAATTAGCAATTCAATTGCTAATTGATCCTCCTACAACACTTGCACTAGATTAAACATCAATCGTATTGATCGTTTAACCTTAGAATGATTTTTAATCATTGATAAACCGTTTGATCAGATTATGAACTCTAATGTATGTGACCCCATAGGTCCGAACCTAAGTTGATAGCACAAAAATAAATTTTTATACTAGTCAAAGTGACCATCTAGCAATGGTACCCGACAGTCGAATAGGTCGAATATGTAGAACAACATCCTTAGAACCCATATGGATATAGTTTCTATATAATTCATCCCCTTGACCAAAATGCTCGTAGGACACCTCAGAGTCCAATAGTCAACTCTGATCAGGCTATCCATATTGTATTTCAAAATATCAAATCCATCTCATGGATTACCTTGGCCAATATTTTGCTATATTAAAATACAGTGATACATTCTTCTCTAACTATTGGAGTGGTCAATCCCATCTTGATCACACACTGACTTTGCAAGTATTTGACTGTGCCCAGAAGCCTTTCATTACTGAATTAGAAATTCAATTGATCCAATACCAAAGCACAGTGAATTGCTTGCAAGCCACTAAGGTGATCTCAGGTCTAAGAGACACTTATACCTATATTCCATTAGAGATATTCTCGATAGCGGAATACTCTAGAGTTGATCACATTCAATGATGATGTATTACTACATCTGACTTGTATGCCATACTAATATCTCCATACTCCTTAGTTAAGAAGATAACCAACCTATATGGCACACAGTGATCTATGCTCGATAGATATTGTCATCCTTATTAACAGTCTATCATTTGATCGTGAACTATTTTAAGGACTAATCGATAAATCCTCTCTTTATCGAATCTAAATAGTCCTAAAAACTTTATCACAATAATGGAGTTCGTTAGAAGATGAAAACTTATGATGAAAAATATCAAAAATATTTTTTATTAATTAATAAATTAATTATAATTATAATATAGCTCAACCATCAATAAACTCATGATTGATTTTGTAACACATTTTTCAACAACTCCCACTTATCCTAAAATCACTCGGCATGGTATCTAATATCCATCTTCGACTTGTGATTGTCGAACTCCTTTATCACCAGAGCTTTAGTGAAGAGGTCAGTCAGGTTCTTCTTTCCATTGATCTTCTAAAGATCGACGTCACCTCAATCCACGATCTCCTGGACCAAGTGGAAGCAGTGCAAAATGTGCTTCATCCACTGGTGTGTCTTTGGTTCCTTTGCCTGGCTATGGCACTAGTGCTATCGTACAAAAGCAAGATCGGACCATTTAGGAAGGATGCTATTTCGAGCTTGGTGATGAACTTCCTCAGCCACACGGCTTTCTTCATGGCATCTGATGCTGCGATGTACTCTACTTGATAAATAGAGTCTACCATAGTATGCTGCTTGAAACTCTTTCAGTAGATGATTCCACCATTCAAAATAAAGATATATCTCGACATGCTTCTATTATCATCATGATCAGATTAAAAGCTGGAGTCTATAAATTCTACAAGTTTTAGATCTGACTCACCATAAACCAACCATTGGTTCATAGTATTTCTCAAATACTTAAGGATGGCTTTAATCACTTTCCAGTGGTTCTTTTTAAGATCAAATTAGTATCTACTTACTACTCCTAGTGAGTATGCCACGTCTGATCTCATACATGTCATGACATACATGATAGATCCCACTGTCGAAGCATATGAGACTCTACTCATATGCCCTCTCTCTTCAGGAATTGTCAGACAATCCTTCTTAGAGAGAGAAATTCCATGGTCTATTAGAAGATAGCTCTTTTTGGAATTCTCCATACTGAACCTCTTCAGTACAATATCTAGGTACGTGGATTGGAATAACCCAAGCATTCTTTTAGATCTATCCTTATAGATCTTCATCCCTAGGATGTAAGATGCTTCACCTAAGTCCTTCATGGAGAACTAAAATGACAACAAAACTTTTATTCCCTATAGTGCATGGATGTTATTCCCGATTAAGAGAATATCATCCACGTACAAAACAAAAAATATCCTTGCTAGACCATTTGCCTATTTATAAATGCAAGACTCTTCTCCATTCTTAACGAAGCTATATATTTTGATCACCTTATCAAAATGCATGTTCCAACTCTGAGATGCTTACTTCAATCCACAAATGGATCTCTGAAGCTTGAATACCTTAGACTCATCTATGATTGTGAACCCCTCAAATTATATCATATACACCTCTTCGATCAATTCTCCATTCAGAAAAGTTATCTTCACATCCATCTGCCAGATCTCATAATCCACATGAGCAGCTATCACAAGCATTATTCGAATGAATTTGAACATTACCACATGGGAGAATATCTCGTCATAGTCAATACCATAACATTAATGATATCCCTTGACAACTAGATAGGCTTTTTAGGTCTCCATCTTTTCATCTATATCCCTCTTTCTTTTGAAGACCCACTTACATCCAATGGGTTTAACTCCTTTAAGTGAGTCAACCAATGTCCATACATCATTGACCTTCATGAATTCTATTTCGAACTTCATGGCCTCAAGCCATTTCTCGAAATTAGATCTCTGCATTGCATCCATATAGGTGATTGGTCCTCATCGCTCTTATTGAGTTCGATGGGATCACCATCCCAATCAAAAAATTATAGTATCTATCCGACTGATGTGGTACTCTATCGGATCGCCTTAATGATGTCGATCTTTCTACCTGTTGAACTTCATTAAATTTTATCTTAGAGGCAACAGTTCCTTCACCAAGAAACTTCTTTTCTAAAATGATTGTCTTAAGACTGACGAACATCTTTTGTTCAATAGCATGGTAGAAAAAATATCCTTTGGTCTCTTTTGAGTATCCTGTGAATATACACTTGTCAGACCTAGGTCCAAGTTTATCTATAACTAATTGTTTGACATAAGCCGGACACCCCTAGATCCTAAAGTATGAATGTGCTAGCTTACGCCCTGTCCATATCTCATATGGAGTCTTAACTACAGACTTACTTGAAATCCTATTTAACAGATAGCAAGTCGATTCGAGTGCATATTCCCAGAAGGATATCGGTAAGCTAGCAAAATCTATCATAAATCAAACCATGTCTAATAGAGTCCGATTCCTTCTTTTAAACATACCATTATGCTGTGGTGTATCTGAAGAAGTCCATTGGAAGAGAATTTTATTCTCTTCTAGATATGTGAGAAACTCATCAGAAAAGTATTCCCCTCGATCAGACTGAAGAGTTTTAATACTCTTTTTAGTTTATTTTTCTACTTTACTTCAAAATCATTTGAACATTTCAAATGAATCCGACTTATGTTTCATCAGATAGACATATTCATATCTAGATAGATTATCTATAAAAGTGATCAAATAGAAATATCCACCTCTGGCACTTGTGCTCATTGGTCCATATACATCAATATGTACTAAATCTAAGAGCTCAGTGGCTCTCTCAACTTTTCCAATAAAAGATGACTTGATCATTTTTTCAAGAAAATAAGACTCATAGATTGAAAGTGATTCACAATCATTGACTTTGAAGATTTTTACTTGAGTCAACCTATTTATCCTATTCTTATTTATATGACCTAGCCTACAATGTCATAAGTAGATATCTAACATACTATATAATCTAGAATGCTTACCAGTTGAATAGAATACATTAACAGGTTGTGATAGCATATACATACCATTATTTAAATATCCAGAATAAATAGTAACACCATTTATAATGATATTACAAAACTATTTTTTATTAAAATTTCATAATTATTTTTAGCCTAAAGGCCTATAAAGATGACATTTAAAAAGAAACTTGAATAGAAAAGACAATAATCAAAAACAATAGTATGGGACTCAAATACAAGTTTCAAGATTTCTAATGCTATGCTGGAATTGGTCTTCCATCTCCAACATTTCAGAACCTCTCACCTTACTCGAATCTTTTACTGACCTATTGTTGAGAAACATGCAGGGTTTCATGCATAGATTTCAAAACTTTTTTGAAATATAGAGCAGCGAAAGACATAGATTAAACTATTTAATCTACAACATGCATGTAATCAAATTACAAAACCCTACATCAAGGATCTATAACATGTTATCATGCAAATATAAATTTAAAATTAAATTAATCATAAATGGTATTGATCATATTAATATCTAGATCTAGAATAATTCTAGATCTAGCCCTAGATCGCATCTAAGTCACCAAGAGATCAAATTTCTTATCTTTGCATGGGTTGAAAACTCCACGGTTGAATCTATTATTATCTTTGGAGCTGCATAAGCGTTCGGCCTCTATAGATGATTCACACGAACCTACAACACAGATCGGAGGTTCATCGAACGAAGATCCGCTCGAACTTCTTACGGATTTCTTCTGATGGTTAATCAAATACATGTTCTTCGGATTGCTTGGATACTCCAAGAGATGAAGAACATGAGAAGGAATAAGGAAGGAATCCAACCCTTGGATTGAAGGAAAAAATCTTATTTTCTTGATGCTAGTTCGTTCAGATCTGATTGGATCAAGAGGGATATTTTAAAAATTTTTTCTAAAATTCTAATCAGATCTGAGATTCTTCAGATTTGATCTTATTGATCTGATAAAATAAAATAAAATAAAAATTAAATTAAATCTAATTTAATTATATCTTTATTTTGGGTAATCCAATTATCCTATGATGATTCCGATGTTTGCCTGAGATTTTGGATGTAGCCACGCAAGCGCCTGGCCTCTATCAGATCCACTTGAACAAGATCTAGAGATCTTCTCCTTCTCAATCTATCCTCTAAAAATTAGATCTAGATCTGATCTTGAAGGTCTTCAAAAAAATTTTTGAACATCAACTATTGTCTCTTACAGCAGTGCTGCTTTCTTCCTTTTCTATCATCTTTCACTTGCTTGGATCGCACCTAACTTATGCCCAAAGTCCCTTGGGCATGGAGAGGAGAGAGAGGACCTAAGGATGGCATGGAGAGGGAGGGAGAGGGGCTATATGGCATAGGCTAAAGTAGAAGCTCTCAATTCTAGGCGTAGATAGGGTTTACATAGATCCTGCTACGCCATGCAGTGCCACATCATCCCGATCAATCACGACCCTTTGTAAAATCAGATCTAAATATGATTGATGAAATGACATCATCTGATCCAATTAGATTAGAGTCCCTCATAAGCCTCCTTAGGTGGCATCAAGACTGGTCAAATAGGACTCCTTGATGCCACAGCATTTAAATTCATGAAGCAACCTGGAGTCCCATCTGTATGGGACTCCATGCATTATCATCATGGGGCGCACGCCTTCCTAGGAATGCACCCCTTGCCTGTCAGCTTTTTAGTAGGAGAATAAGATCTAAGATTCTCTCCTATGGGTGTATGACACATGGGCAGATGTCTAAGTGTCAAAGGTCAACATTTAACCAAAGTCCAAAGATAAGATTTAGCAGGTGACGGAAAATGGTAGGTGTTGTCTCAAATTTATTTCATAAATTAAGACAATCCTTTTCTGACTTGGATAAGCTTCAGTCAAACTAAGTAAAGGTTCTTGAGTGAGCCTAAATATATTTGGCTTAGTCGAGACAAGTTTTAATGATTGTTTAAAGAAGAATATTAGGCTCAATTATGTGCTAGCATGATTTTCTTGAACCTAATTGAATCTTATTCAAATTAGTTGAATTAGATTAGTCCAATTGATGATATCCAGATCCAAACCTTTATTTGTGTGATCTAGTTAGATTCAATTTCATATGATAATGGGATATGTCATGATCTCTATCATCAACATCATCGAAATACCTTCCGATGGATCAGAACTTTTCTAATTCAAACAACGAGTATGATCGATCATCCAAATCATTCTAATTGCTCCCAAAATTCATCAGTGACACCTAGCAGCATATGGTGGCAATCCATCAGAATTAAAAATGAACCTCTCGGTGCAATTACCTATGTGATTAGGTTCCTCTATCTTGAGCTCCGATCGGATTAGGGTTAAGGTGATCTTGTCAAACTCTAATATCCATCATATGAATTAATCATTCGATTCAAGTCCAATATGAATTCCTAATAGAAACTCTTTCTATTATTTCACTCTACCATGGCCAAGGGCTTATGGACTTGATTCTCATGATCATCATAGGGCTGCTCCTCATCTACCGAGGTAGATAGATCTCCTATCGGTGCAATCCAATTCCTACAATAAATATGCTATAGCCAACATACACCTCAAGGTTCTGAATGGTTAGAAGATCAAGTTATGGTATAGTCAAACTATAACACCCTCAAGGTGAACTATCGATGCACCTCAGATCAAAGAATCAGACACACCACTGCAGCTTCAAACCAGTCATCGATGAGAAGGTAGACTTTCTCATGACTGCTCAAGGTGATCACGCTCAGTGCCTTCATTCTCTAACGAGTACCTATACTCTCGCTCTGGTGTCTCTACACCATAGACTCAAGACTCATCTATCCTAAAGAAGCGATCATACACCAACCTTTCAGATCAATCACCATCCTTATGATAATCCTACGGTTGGAAGCATTTTATGAGTTAATAATGAAAATTCATGTCTTAAATTTTTAACTCTTGAAAATATGAACTATTATTACCATTAACTCAAGGGATGTATCACAAACACTTTCAAATACACACTATGATAGAAAATAATCTATTTTATTATTTATAGTCAAAATTATAATTTTTTCCTTAGAAGAGTATTATTACAAGTGTCAGCCAATCTGGCTTCTAGGGTATACATATCTAACAAACTTTCACTTAAGCTAAAGCCAATTGACTGTAAATCTAAGTCCCATCTTCTCAAGATTAGCTTCGATCTTTTGTTGGTACAACAATTTTATGAGTGGGTCTACCGCATTGTATGCAGAGTCAACTCTCTTGACCTCGACGTAACCTTTCTCAAGGTAATCATGGATAAGATGATATCGCCGCTCGATGTGCTTAGATTTCTGATGAGACCTCGGCTCCTTAGCAAGGACTATGGTGCTATTATTGTCGTAGTACAGAGGAATGGCATCTGATGATATTACTCTGATCTCTACGTTGAACTTCTTATATCAGAATGCCTCCTTCGTAGCTTCTGACACAGCGATGTACTCTGCTTCTATGATAGAATCTGCTATCACTATCTACTTGAAACTCTTCCAAGTGATAGCACCACCATTACATACAAATAGATTCCCAGATGTCGACTTTCGATCATCTATATCAAACATAAAATTCGAGTCTATATATCCCTGGACTTGGAGTTCTCCATTACCAAAAACCAACATCATATCCTTAGTTCTTCTTAAGTACTTAAGGATACATTTCATAGAAGTCCAGTGTTCTTCATCTGGATTCGACTAATATCTACTCATGACACTCACAACATGGGCTACATCAGGTCATGTATATAACATGGCATACATGAGGCTCCCTATTGCTGAAGTATAAGGGATCTTGCTCATGCGTTCAATCTCCTCAGGTGTGTTGGGACACATTTTCTTCGAGAGATAAATGTCATGTCTGAAGGATACCAATCTCCTCTTGGAGTTTTTCATACTAAACATCTTTAACACTTCCTCTATATACATCTTCTATGAAAGACCTAGCATTCTATTTGGTCTATCTCTATAGACCTTAATTTCTAGAATGAAGGATACTTCTCTTAGGTCTTTCATGAAGAATTTTTTAGATAGCCACATTTTAACTGTGGTCAACATGGGAATATCATTCTCAATAACGAGGATATCATCCACATATAGTATGAGGAAGACAATAGCGCTCCCACTGATTTTTTTGAAAATACATGGTTCCTCCTCATTCTTGATGAAATCAAATAATTTGATCACATCATTAAAATGAGTATAACTTCGAGATGCTTGCTTAAGTCCATATATGGATCTTTGCAGCTTGCATACTTTGTGATCAGCATCACTGGATGTGAAACCTAGCAGCTGTTCCATATAGATATCTTCCTCAAGGTATCTATTTAAGAATGTCATTTTCATGTCTATTTGCCATATTTTATAATCGAAATAGGCTGCAACAGCAAACAATGTGCGGATGAATTTTAGCATAGCTACTGACGAAAAGGTATCCTGATAGTCAATGCCTTCACACTAACTATACCCTTTTACCACTAGTCTAGCTTTGAATGTCTCTACATTTTCATCTGCACCAATCTTTCTCTTATAAATTCATTTACACCCAATAGGTACTATACCTTCTGGTGGATCTACTAAGGTCTAGACTTGGTTTGAGTACATCGAGTCAATTTCTGACTTCATTGCCTCTAACCATTTTTTGGAGTCGATATTTGATATCGCCTCATCATAGGTTTGGGATCACCATGAATCCCATTACCTATGAAGAATATTTTCTCTACTTCCTCTGAAATAGTACCTAAGTACCTTTCAGAAGGACGAAAAATCCTTTCTAATCTATGAGGTAGAGGAGGTAGTGATTGTATTGGCTCAACCTGATTTAGTTCAATGGGATCCTTAGCTCATTGCTCTTATGAGACTTTCTCCTCGAGCTTGATCATCTTTCCAATGCCGCCATCTTGAATAAACTATTTTTCAAGAAAGATGGCATGCCGACTCACAATCACAATATGATCTTCTAGAATGTAGAAATAATATCCTAATGACTCTTTAGGATATCCTATAAATCGAGCTCTAAAGGACCTATAGTCTAACTTGTCCGCTTATTGTCTTTTGACATGAGCCGGACAATCCCAAATTCTGAGATGTCTCAAACATGGTTTCTTACCATGACATATCTCATACGGTGTGATAGGAACGATTTTAGAGAAAACCCTATTCAGTAAATATATAGCAGTTCATAGACTATGTCCCTAAAGAAAATCAGAAAGGTCTGTGAAGCTCATCATGGATCGGACCATATCTAATAGGGTCCGATTCCTTCATTCTAAAATTCCATTGAGTTGAGGTATTTCAGATGGAGTCCATTGAGAGACTATGCCATTTTGCTTAAGATAGTCCAAAAATTTTTGACTAAGATATTTACCTCCTCGATCTGATCGAAGAATCTTAATGAATTTTTTAGTTTGCTTTTTGACTTCATGTCTGAATTTCTTGAACTTTTCAAAGGCTTTAGACTTGTGTCTCATAAGGTACACATATCCATACCGAGATAAATCATCGATAAAGGTTATAAAGTAGTCAAAATTGCCTCTAGTCAGTGCATCAAATGGGCCGCACACATCAGTATGTACTAGGGCAAGCAGTTTCGTAGCCCTTTCCCCATATCCTATAAAAGAAAGCTTAGTCATTTTGCCATGAAGACATGATTCACAAATTGGATATGACTCAGAAGTCAATGGACTCAATAGCCCAATTTTCTCCAATTTGTTAATCCTATCTTCTGCTACATGACCTAGCCCTAGGTGCCATAGATACCTCTCATTTGGACTATCCCTGGATCATTTTGATCTTATGAAATTTATATTTTGCTCGATATTAAAGATAGATACATCAATATGTAACTGGTAGAGACCGTTAATAAGGAAACCACTTGCAATTTTATTTCTTTCATAAAGAATATTACAATGGTCCTTAAGAAAACTAATTATATAGCTTTCTTGTGCTAAACATGAAATAGAAATTAAATTTATGCTTGCAGCAGGCACATAATAACAATCCTTAGGTACTAAATCTAAGTCAGACGGTAGTCGAAGAGGATAGATTTCCACGACCATAGCAACAACCCTTGCTTCATTTTTTATACGTAGGATCATCTCACCATTCCTCAGCCTCCTGCTATCCTCAAGACCCTACGCGGAAGTGCATAAATAAGCACTAAAATCAAAGTCAAGCATCCAATTGGATGTAGAAGAAACCATTAGGTTAAATTCAATAACGAGCATACCTCCAGAAGGACCTGTCTTCTTCTTATTCTTTAGGATGGCTAGGTATGTAGGGCAATTCCGCTTACAGTGGCCATCAGTATTATAATGAAAATACTTTTTTTTGTCAGCGGTCTTTTTCTTCAGCTCTGCCTTCTTTTTCTTTTCACCTTCCATCTTCTACCTTTTCATAGACTTCTTCTTCTTTCCAAAAGACTTTCTCTTGGAAGAAGACCGTTTCATAGCAAGTACTGAACCTTTAGAACCTTTCATAGAAGCTCAGCAGTAACCAGCATATTCATAAGCTCGGTCAGAGTATTCTAAAGTTTATGCATATAGTAGTTCATGATGAACTATCCATATGCATCAGTCAAGGATTGCAGAATTATATCATTTTGCAGATCCTAATCTAACTTCACTCCGAGCTCCTCAAGCTCTTCCAAGTCCTTGATGATCATCAGACAATGATCTTGGACTGACTGCCCATCACGCATTTTAGCCTTAAATAGTTATTTGGTGACCTAATATTTGGCTGTGCGACTCTGTTCACCAAACAACTCTTGCAGGTGGCCAACATTTGGTGGACAGTCTTGATATCTTCATGTTGGTGCTGAAGCTCATCAGATATCGAGCTCAACATGAAGTATCTGGTCTTGTTATCTTCATACGTCCATTTATCAAGAAATGCTTTCTATTCAACAAATGGACGGACTAGTAAGGTGGGAGGTTACTGATCCAATACATGAGTCAACTTCTCAGAATTCAAAATAATTTTGAAGTTTTAGAGCCAATCCTTGTAATTGGGTCCGGTCAGTCTATGGATATCCAAGATACGGGCTAGTAGGTTGGATGCAGATATTTTTCTTTTTCCTATAGAGTTAAAGTTTCTAGTTAGATTTTATAATTAAGACTTGACTAATTTATTTAAAAATTTAATTTTTAAATAAATTAGATCCCACTATTTTTTTGGATCTCTATACTTTTTTTGTAGAGATGCAAAAATCTCCACGATTACTGATTTTTAGTAGATGGTGTAGTCCCACCAACTGACTCATCACCTCACCTAATAGTTATTGATGATGGGTTAGCCAATGAGTGAACAACTCTTGTCCAATAATTCTCTAATCATAGTGCACCTAGACTTGGTCTCTAATTCATGAATCTCACCATGTCTGAAATATTGATCCACTTCTTAGTTAAGTCAGACCCACCATTTACACAGATTGAATTTCTAATTGGGTCTCTCACCATATCCAAAATATTAAGCCCAATCCATCCTCAGCCCGTAGCATCCAATGCCTAATAGACATGGTTGCATCTTTTTGATGCAACTGAACCACTATGACCAACCAAGAATAATCAACTCCAAAAAGGGCCCGCACATCTACAATGATGAAAGACCTTAGACTTAATCTTCTCTTAGAAAGATTTGATTTAGATCTCTTTAAACTTGACTTGACATAGCCATAATGATTATGACTAACCTAGTGACATGGGTTAGCTCGGATTGTTAGCCACTTCAGATTAGAACTGAGTCGACAAATATGGACAGATAAGTGAGACCGATGGAAGGGATGCCATTAACTCAACAAGAACGCATTCAAATCGAGTAGCTTTTAATTAAAAATCAGTCAGTCATATCTACCAAACTTACCTTAGACACCAAATTATCGAGTCAGAACCAGTCGGGTTAGCCTACAATCCAGACTCTAATCATTAAGTCTAATTAGGTCTTAACTAGATCGATCACTCATATGACTCGACCTTGACCCAAACTTAATCCTATTAGGCTGGTCAATTTAAGCACTCTTGATCCCATGTAACCAACTCTTGATTTGGTTTGATCAACCACTAGACCTAATTGAGCTACCCAAGTCCAAACCCAATTTTATGAATATGTCTTAGATCTAAAAATTCTCAATTTTAGATCTAATATATTTCATAATCTTAATTCTTAATTAAGTTTAGGGTTCATAAATAAAATATGTAAATAAAATTCTAGAATTTCAGAATTTAGGATTTTGCAAAAAATAAGTTTTTGATTTTTGATTAAGGACGAACACGCAGCACCCCTACACACCATAAGAACTCTCCATCAAATGGAAGGAGGGTCTTTAAATCCTACTTCGTTCTTATGATCGGACGGCTAAGGAGGACGCCTTAATTAGAAACATGATAAATCTATAAAACTAGTTAGATCTATATTATATATCACATATATAAAAATTGATCTAACTAAAAATATATTTTGCATACATCTCATGTATCATATCATGCATATTTTTAGATCTAAATTTTCTTATAAATATTTAAAAAATAATATTTAAATTTAATCATATTAAATTAAATTTATTTTAGATAATTTTGTAGAACTATTCTACAACTAGTCTAAATATGCATCTATCATATCTCATATAAAAAATTAAATAACTTTATTTTCTATTTTTTAGATCTAATTATAATATTTATAATATTAAAAAATAGTAAAAATATAGATCTAAAAATTATAATTAATTAAATTAAAATTATGATCATGCTAGACTATACATAAAATAATTTTATTTCTAGTCTAGACATGCATCTCATACATCTTAGATCTAGATTATTTAATTTTTAATTTTTTGATTTCAGATCTAATCATATCTTATATGACATCTAAAATCATCTAATTATTAGATCAAAAATAAATTAAAATTAGATCTAATAAATTATGAAACCTGGCTCTGATACCAGTTGAAGAAAAAAATCTTGTTTTCCCGATGCAGCTTCGTTCAGATCTGATTGGATCAAGAGAGATATTTCAAAAAAAATTTCTAAGATCCTAATCAGATCTGAGATTCTTCATATCTAATCTTATTGATCTAATAAAATAAAAATTAAATTAAATTAAACTAAATTATATCTTTATTTTGGATAATCTAATTATCCTATGATGATCTCGATGTTTGCTTGAGGTTCTGGATGTAGCCATGCAAGCGCCTGTCCTCTACCGATATCTACTCAGACAAGATCTAGAGATCTTCTCCTTCTCAATCTATCCTCTAAAAATTAGATCTAAATCTGATCTTGAAGATCTTCAAAAACTTTTTTGAAGATCAACTGTTGTCTCTTGCAGTAGTGCTGCCTTCTTCCTTTTCTATCATCTTTTACTTGCTTGGATCGCACCTAACTCGTACCCAAAGTTCCTTGGGCATGGAGAGGAGAGAGAGAACCTGAGGATGGCATGGAGAGGGAGGGATAAGGGCAATATGGTATGGGCTAAAGTAGAAGCTCTCAATTCTAGGCATAGATAGGGTTTATATAAACCCTGCTGCGCCATGCAGTGCCATATCATCTCGACCAATCATGGCACTTTGTGCAATCAGATCTAAATTTAATTAGTGGGATGACATCATCTGATCTAATTATATTAGAGTTCCTCATAAACCTACTTAGGTGGCACCAAGATTGGTCAAACAGGACTCCTTGGTGCCACAGCATTTAAATTCATGAAGCAACCTAGAGTCTTATCTGTATGAGACTCCATGCATTATCCTCATGAGGCACAGCCTCCCTAGGCGTGCACCCCTTGCTGGTCTACTTTTTAGTAGGGGACAAGGTCCAAGATTCTCTCCTATGGGTGCATGACACATGGGTAGATGTCTAAGTGTTAAAGGTCAACATTTGACCAAAGTCCAAAGACAAGACTTAGCAGGTGACGAAAAATGGCAGGTATTATCTCAAATTTATTTCATAAATTAAGATAACCCTTTTCTAACTTGGACAAGCTCCAGTCAGACTAATTAAAGGTTTTTGAGTGAGCCTAAACATATTTGGCTCAGTCGAGATAAGTTTTAATGATTGTTTAAAGGAGAACATTAGGCTCAATCGTGTGCTAGCACGATTTTCTTGAATCTAATTGAATCTTATCCAAATCAATTAAACTAGGTTAGTTTGATTGATGATATCCAGATCCAAACCATTATTTGTGTGATTCAATTAGATTCAGTTCTGTATAGAAATGGGATATGTCATGATCTCTATCATCGACATCATCGAAACACCTTTCGATGGATCAGAACTTTTCTGATTCAAACAACTAGTATGATCGATCATCCAAATCATTCTAATTGCTCCCAAAATCCATCAGTAACACCTAGCAGCATATGGTGGCAACCTATTAGAATTAAAAATGAACCTCTCGATGCAGTTACCTATGTGATTAGGTTCTTCTATCTTGAGCCCCGACCGAATTAGGGTTAAGGTGATCTCGTCAAATCCTAATATCCGTCATATGAATTAATCATTCGATGCAAGTCCAATGTGAAAACCCTAATAAAAACTCTTTCTATTATTTCACTCTACCATGGCCATGGGCTTATGGACTTGATTCTCATGATCATCATAGGGCTACTCCACATCTACCAAGATAGATAGATCTCCTATCGGTGCAATTCGATTCCTATAATGAACATGCTATAGCCAACATACATCTCAGGATTTCGAATGGCTAAGAGATCGAGTTATGATGTAGTCAAACTATAACACCCTCAAAGTGAACTGTCGATGCACCTCATATCAAAGAACCAGACACACTACTGCAACTTCGAGCCAGTCATCGATGAGAAGGTAGACTTTCTCATGACTGTTTGAGGTGGTCACACTCAATGCCCTCATTCTCTAATGAGTACCTATACTCTCGCTCTGGTATCTCTACACTGTAGACTCAAGACTCATCTATCCTAAAGAAGCGATCGTACACCAACCTTTTAGATCAATCACCATCCTCATGATGATCCTATGGTTTGGAGTATTTTATGAGTTAATAATAAAAATTCATGTCTTAAATTTTCAACTCTTAAAAATATGAACTATTATTATCATTAACTCAAGGGATGTATCACAGACACTTTCAAATACATACTGTGATAGAAAATAACTCATTTTATTATTTATAGTCAAAATTATAATTTTGCTCTTAGAAGTGTATTACAAGTATCAGTCAATCTGACTTCTAGGGCACACATATCTAACATGGATCTCCCATAAATCAAAAAATAAAATAAAAATAAATAAATCCTAAGAGAAGACAAATCTTCTCCTTTAGGACATCAACGATTGATGTCCTAAAAACATCTCTATGTTAGGACAAGAGGAGACCTTCTCCTCTAGAATTTTTTTTAAGTTTCTAGATCTAAGATTTTTGATTTTATTCATACAAAAATTCTCATAAAAATTGGAGAGGAAAGGTTCTCGAAGAAACCCTAAGAGAAGATCTTTCTTCTCTTCTCCTTCTCTCATCAAGACATGATCAGATCATGTCCAAAAAATTAACACCATGCCCCAACAACTTGGAGCACTCATCTTCACATCCAAATCTTCTCTCTCTCTTAGATTTTTATCATATAAAAGTCATAAATAAAATAGAAAGAGAAAAACATAAAAGAAAAATATAGGAGAAGACAATCTTCTCTTACCTTATCTCTTCAAGACATCAACCTTTGATGTCTTAATTGAGGGCTCTTCTCCAAGAATCTTGGCACCACAAATCCTCCACACCTTCTCTTCCTTCTTCTTTGATTTTTTATAATTTTTTTAGGATTTTTTACATCCTCTAACCATCTCAAAAGAGGCATCCACATTTTATTGCATGACTAGGTCAAAACATAGTCAAAGGAGGACTTCTATGGGGTGTCCAACTCTTGGACGCACCTCTCTTAATTTTTTTTATGAGAACCATCAAATCCACATCCAAAAAACCTATGAGAAGGATGGAGAAGTTAAATATGGCATGGGTTAAGTGGCCGCACAAGAGGGGAAGAAGTTTTGGTCAAAGGGGACTCTTCTAGGTAGGAAACAAATCCCAACTTCTTCCAAGTTTTGACCAAGTCATAACAAATTCTCAAAAATATAAATTATGGAGCATGGAAGGCCTTCTTAAGCATGGAAATACACATAGAAAAATCAAAAATTAATTAAGGTGGGCGTGAGGTCTTAGGCGCAAGAGAAAGAGAGAGAGTCCCAGTCCAATTGGGACTTCTCTTGTTTGACTAGGTCAAAATAGTTTTAAACCTAATTTAAATTCTATTTAAATTAGATCAAATGTAATCTAATTAAGGATGATTCTAGTCTAACTAGGAGGTCAATTAAATTAGATTAAATCAAGATTTAAATCTGATTTAAATGCTAAGTCAATTAGGTGCACCCAAGTCCTAGTCAAATAAGGAATTATTCTTTCTTGCAATTGGCTTATCCAATAAACCAACTAAACTTAATCTAATTAAGTCTAAATTAATTTTAATTAAATTTAATTTAATTAGACTTAAAGTCAGCCTAATTGTTCAATCAAATTGAGCTAATTAGCAATCCAATTGCTAATCAATCCTCCTGCAACACCTACATTAGGTCAAACATCAATCGCATTGAATGTTTGACCTCGAAATGATTTTCAATCATCAATTAACCATCTAATCAGGTTACAAGCTCTAATGTGTGTGACCACATAGATTCGAATCTAAGTTGGTAGCACAAAAATTAATTCCTGTACCAATCGAAGTTACCATCTAGTAATTATTTCCAACGTCCGGATAGGTCGAATGTATGCAAAACAACATTCTTAGAACCCTGGCCCATGGTTACCATATAATTCATCCCTATGACCAATAATACTTAAGATAATTTTGATTATGCTGTCAAACACTCATACAAGTCATCTCTACTGTGTTTCAAAATTTTGCAAATCCTATGACACCTTATGAGGATTATCCAGGCCTTGTTTTTGCTAAATTGAAACACAACGAGTCATACTCTTCCTAAAGTTAATCAGAATTGGTCAATCCTATCTTGACTCACACACTGACTTTACAAGTACTTGACTATACCTAAAATTCTTTCAAATCTATATTAAAAATACAAGCAGTCTGACACCAAAGTACAGTGAGTTGCTTGTAAGTCACTGTGGTGATCTCAGGTTAGAGGGACACTTATATCCATTAGCCTTAGCTAGCTATTCTTGATAGTAGAGTGCTACATTGGTCACGTTCAGTGCAGATGTACTCCTACATCTCATCTGGATGCCATACCAATGTCTCCACACCACTTGGTTATGAGGACAACCAATGCATATGGCATACAGCGACCAACACTCAATAAGTTATCATCCTTATTAATAACTTATCATTTGGTCGTGAATAATTTAAGAACCATCCGATAAGTCCTCCTTTATCAATTGATTATGGTTCTAAGGACTTCATCATAATTTAGGAGTTTATTTAAGAAAGATAGAATTTTTATGATGAACCAGCCAAATAACTATTATTGTTAGATAATTCATATATTAATTTCAATCATTTACTACTTAGATGATTGGCTTTAGAACACATTTTCTAACAACTTCTACTTGGACTAAAGCCAATCAGAATAATATTAAATATCCTATCTTCCACTTAAGTTCGTAGAACTCAGTTCTGAGGCCTTAATAAATGGGTCGGTCAAGTTCTCCTTTTTCATCGATCTTCTAAAGATCGACGTCACCCTGATCAAAAATCAAAGGTAATAGCAATGCAAAATATGCTGGTTCTTCAGTTCTTTAGTCTAAGCTATGGCTCTAGTGCTACAATAAGAATGGACCATCGATGGAGGGTGCCACTCCCAACCTGCTAATGAATCTCAGCAACTATACGGCTTACATGGCAGCATCATATGCCACGATGTCTCTATATCACTAATTGAATAGGCTAAAGTATCCTACTTGGAACCTTTTCAGTAGATTGCTCCTATAATTAGGGTATGATCCGACATTCTCTAATTGTCATCTTGTTCTGACTGAAATTAAAACATCCACATGTTTTAAGTTAGTACTTTCATATTTGAGTCACTAGATCTTAGTATTTTCTAAATACTTAAGGATTATCTATATAATCTTCCAGTGGCTCTCACTTAGATTAAATTGGCATCTACTCACTACCTCTAGTGAGTATACTATGTCTGGTCACGTACATGGAGAAACAAGATGACAGCTAAATCTTTATTCTTTGCAATGTTGGGATGTCATTCTCGATTAAGAGAATTTCATCCATAGACAACATAAGAAATAACACTACAGAATATTTTGTCCAATTACAAATGCAGAATTTGTCTTTGTTCACAACAAAGGCATACGTTCAAAATGTATATTCCAATTCTGAGGTAATAGCCAAACAGACTTTAAGGTCTTTACCTTCCCATCTGCACTACTTTGATCCTTTTGAAAATTCATTCACACCCAATGGATTTTATCCCTTTAGATAAATCATTTAATGTCCATACACTATTGATTTTCATGGACTTCAATTTGGATCATGTGGCTCCAAGCCACTTCTTAGAGTCAGATCACTACATTGTATCCCTATAGATGATCGAATTCTTATTGTTCTCATCAAGCATAATAGGATCGCCATCCCAAATCAAGATACTAAAGTATCTATCCAGCTAACACGGTACTATATCGGATCTCCTTAAAGGTAACACTTTAATGGGCTCCAGATTTGATCTGATCAAATTTGGTTCTGTAGATTTACTAGATTATGTTGGTTCTTTTCTATTAGTCAAACTTCTCTGAGTTCAACTTGACAGGCATCAGTTTCTTCTCTAAGGAACTTCTTTCAAGAAGGAATGCCCTACTGCTGATAAACATCTCATGTCTTTAGTGTGGTAGAATTAATCACCCTTAAATACCTATTGGACTAGTATCCAAGTTTATCTGTGTGCAAACCTATGACATAGACCGACCAACCCCAAAACTGAAGGTGAAAGAGTCTAGGTCTATGCCCGATCCATATCCCATATGGAGTCAATGCAATAGGTTCACTCGGTATAAATTTTTAAAGTAAAATGAATAGTAAGTAAAGCATAACCCTGAAACAGGCAGACTAGTGAATCCTATCGTGAATTGAACCATGTCTAATAAAGTTTAATTTTTTTCTTTCAGATAAACTGTATTCTGAAAAAAAATCCACTGAGAGAGAATCCTATTCTCTCCTAGATATGTCACAAACTTACTGGATAAGTATTCGCTTCCTCGATCTAATTGAGGAGTTCCAATATCATTTTCAGTTTATTTTTTTATTATTAAATTATTTAAATATTTTAAATGATTTAGGTCAGACGCACCCATGCTTAGATAGGTCATCTGTAATGAAATACTAATATCCTTCTTTGGCACTTAAGTTCATAAATTCATATACATCACTATGTATGAGACTTAGAACTTTATCGGCTCCTTCATCTTTTTCAGTAAAAGATGACTTTATCATCTTTCCAACAAAAACAAGATTCATAGGCTATCAATGATTCACAATCATTGATGTCGAGGTTTTTCTCTCAAGCTAACACATTTATCCTATTCTTGTCAAGATGACTAAGCTTATAATATCAAAGATAGATATTCATAACATAATCTAACTTGGATGTGAACATTATACTTAATAGGTTATTTAAATATTAAATATAATTTCTTTATTATCGATGTATTATTATAATATTATTCATAATAATATCATAATAATTTTTTTTATTGATAAATGATAACCATCTCTGATCAAAAGGCCATTAGAGATCACATTTATCATAAACGATGGATAATAGTGACAATCACTCAAAATGACATCTATTGAATATAAGCTTGACAATTCCTAAAGCTAGGATTGGAATATGACTTTCATCCCCAACGTTCAGATATTTCTCATCATTTTCAAATATCCCACTTACTTATAGTCTTTGAAATAAATTGCATAAGACTACCAGCATCTAATTGTAAGATATATGTGCCCTAGAAGCCAGAATTGGCTGACACTTGTAATACACTTCTAGGAGCAAAATTATAATTTTGACTATAATTAATAAAATGGGTTATTTTCTATCACACCTGTGTATTTAGTGTCTGTGATACATCCTTTGAGTTAATAGTAATGATAATTCATATTTTCAAGAGTTGAAAATTTAAGACATGAATAATCATTATTAACTCATAAACAGCTCCCGACCATAGGATCATCACGAGGATGGTGATTGATCCGGAAGGTTGGTGTACGATCGCTTTCCTTTAGTAGATGAGTCTTGAGTCTACGGTGTGGAGACACCGGAGTGAAAGTACAGGTACTCATTAGAGAACGAGGGCACTGAGCGTGACCACCTCGAGTAGTCATTAGGGAGTCTACCTTCTCGTCAATGACTGACTCGATGCTGCAGTAGTGTGTCTGATTCTTTGACCTGAGATGCATCGGCAGTTCACCTTGAGGGTGTTATAGTTTGACTACACCATTACTCGGTCTCCTAGCCATATGGAACCCTGAGGTGTATGTTGGCTATGACATGTTCATTGTAGGAACTGGATTGCATCAAGATGGGATCTATCTACCTCGGTGGTAGAGGAGCAGCCCTATGATAATCATGAGAATCAAGTCCTGAAGCCCATGGCCATGGCAGAGTGAAATAATAGAAAGAGTTTCTATTTAGATTTTCACATTGAACTCGAATCGAATGATTATATCATATGACAGAGACTAGGGTTTGACGAGTTTACCTTAACCCTAATCTGATCGGGGCTCAAGATAGAAGAACTGAATCACACAGGTAGCTGCACCAAGAGGTTCACATTCAGCTCTGATGGGTTGCCACCATATACTGCTAGGTGTCACTGATGGATTTTGGGAGCAATTAGAATGATTTAGATGATCGATCATTCTAGCTGTTCGAATCAGAAGAGTTCTGATCCATCGAAAGGAGTTTCGATGATGTCTATGATAGAGATCATGACATATCCCATTACCATACAGAACTGAACCTAACTGGGTCACACAAATAAGGGTTTGAATCTGGTGATCATCAATTGAACTAATCTAGTTCAATTGATCTGAATGAGATTCAATTAGGTTCAAGGAAATCGTGCTAGCACTCGATTGAACCTAACGTTCTTCTTTTACTATCATAAATAAGTTATCCTGACTGAGCCAAAGGAGTTTGTGCTCAATCAGAGGCCTTCATATGGTCTAACTGGAGGTTGTCCAAGTTAGAGAAGGTTGTCTTATTTTATAAGACATTACCTACCATTTTTGGTCACCTGCCATTTCTTGTTCTTTGACTTTGGTCAAAAGTCTACCTTTGACTGGTCAAACGTTGACCATTGACCCTTTGACTTTTGACCGCATGTCATGCACCTATTGGAGAGCTGGTGGGGGCCTGTCCCCCTGCTAGAACCTGGCAAGGAGAAGGGCGCACGCCAAGGGTGGCGTGAGCCCAAGTAGGAGGCGCCTAGGAGTCCTTGTTGGACAAGGACTCCACCTCCCTTTTGGATTCCAATCAGAGTTCTACTAAGAATCCAGTTTGACTAGTCTTAGGCACCCTCTAAGGAGGAATCCAGGGGTCTCTATTCCCACCAATCAGATTTAGATCTGATTTCACAAAGGGTTGTGATTGGTTGGGAGGAAGAGGAGTTGGATCACGCTTAGTCTATAAATAAGACCCTGCGCCCAACTCAGATTCTAATGCAATTCAATTTAGAAACCCCATGCCCCAAGGCTGCCTCTCCCCTCCTTCTCCATGCCATAGTCTCTTCTCCCCTTGCTCTCCACATCCAAAAGAGTTTTGGACTTAGGTTGGTGCGATTCAGATCAAGGAAAGGCGATCAAAAGCAAGAAGGTTGCGCTGCTGCAAAAGGACGATTGCAGATCTTCAAAAGAGTTTTGAAGATCCTCCAAATCAGATCCAGATCTAATTTTTGGAGGCATAATAGAGAAGAAGAGGATCTCCAGATCCAACCCGAGTGGATACCGGTAGAGGCCAGGCGCTTGCGTGGCTAGATCCAGAACCTTCCACTGCAATCAGGATCATCTACAGGATAATAGGATTACCCAAATCAGGTAAATTAAATTTGATTTAATTTATCTTATTTTATTTTATTTATTAAAATAATAAGAATTAGATCTAAAATATATCAAGATCTGATTGAGATCAAGAAAAAATTTTTGAAATATATCTCTTGATCTGATCAGATCTGAACGAACCTAGACCGGGAAATCAGGATTTCCCTTCACTAATACCCATATAGTAAAATTATTTACAGAAAAATTTTAAGGTATTATCATATAACATCTTTAATGAGCAACTTTGCTTCTTTCTCTTGTTCAGCCTGTTATGATCAAGTGAAGCAAGATAATTCTTCTTCCTATGATCCTGGTTCTAAGATTAGAAGTACTATGCCTGATTTGGGTTAACCTTGGATTAATTGTTTTGATTGGACTTAAAAGCCTCAGTACGAACCCATTCGTACTACTGAACCAAATTCAACTCTTGATACTAATTATCGAAGTTAGGTCCCATAAGTCATCACTATCTAACAGTGATAGGAGCAATTAGGATTTAGCCTTAATTTGAGAAAAGAGAACATTGACCTAAGTATATGAATTATATTAAGCCTAAAGACTTGGACTTTAGTCTAAAGATTCTTTCACTATTTTATTCAAATTGGTAGCCTCTACCTCTAATTTGGAGAATTACTTTAATTTCTAGTAGGTACTAGAATCCACGTAGACTGCACATAAGTCCAACTATGGTTGGTCAACCCATGTACATCTAAGGGTAGGTTCATAACCAATTATTTTTTCAAACAACTTCTAGTATTTTAATTTTACCTCAGAAACCTAATCAGTAGGCTAGGGCCTCCACTGTAAGGATCTGGTTAAGTCCAACAATTAACATGAGCATACTTGGTGCATCTAACTAACGAATGATTAAGTTCAACTATAGTTGGTCAACCTAACCACCATTAGAGAGATACATCTAAATCGTCATATGATGAATAATTCTATTAGTCAACAAGCACCAAGCCTATGGGCCTCCAATGATTATTGAGTTAATGGACTCATTATCAAACACCTTAATGGAAGGCTATGACTCGATTATCTCCATAACTTCATCATTTTAAAGATCTAATAATTTTAGAGGATTTAAATTGTTAGTAATTTAAGGATAGAAAGGACATGGACCAATTTGCTCCCACTGACTTCACCAAGTCAGGTCCTCCCACTGACTTCACAAGTCACTAATGATGATTATGATCAATTTTGATCCATGGGCACCTATATCAGTCTCACTGATTTTCTATGTGACATAGGTTAGCTTGAATTAATAAGCAACCTAATCAAAATCTGATTAACCACATTAGCCAGGTAAGTGAGATCGGTGGGAGGGTCTGCCAAAACTTATCTTAGATACCATCAGAAATGGCTAGGTAAGTGGGCTGTCAATTAAAAACCATCGATCTGGAATGTCAGACTTACCTTAGATACCAATTGGTTTGTCAATTTTGATTTGGTCTGCCTAAAGACTCGAGCTCGACCACTGAGCCATGATCATGTCCATTTGTTAGATATATGGACTTTGATCAACTATAACTATTGAATTAATCTATAAAAAAGAAATGACCTAATCTTAATTAACTACTAATTAGGTTTAATCAATTTCTTAATTAAGTCTATATTTAATCTAATCCTAGGTCTAATCTAGTTAATGACCTGATCAAAACTAACCCATTTAACCTTTAACCCAAGTTTTATGAAATTATCTTAGGATCTTCAAATTACAAACCTAGATCTTAAACAATCATTTAATTCTTAATTAAGTTCAAAATTTAGATTTATGGAACCACAGAACTATTTTCTAATTTTATTATTTGAAATATTTTTAAATTATAAATAATTTACATTGAATCATATTCAATACATGGTTTTAGATCTAATTTATTTCATTGTTTAGATCATGTCCTAGGATTTTGAATCTAAGATTTTGTAGAAAATAAGTTCTTAATTTAAATTTTACAAAATAAATATATCATACATATATATTCTAGATTCAAAATAAAAATTATATATCAACATATGCAATAAGAGGATCTAGATCTAAAGACAAAACACATCGTATAGACCATATCATAAACCATTTAAAATTAGATTTAAAATTTAAAAATAAATCATAAATTATTTTAGATCTTATCTAACATATTTATGATTTAGGTTTCTTGGATCAGCATATACTAAGACAACCTTTCCACTGTAAGAGGAAAACCTTACAGCAGGACAACCTTATGACAGTATGTGCAATCCTGATATTATTTAGATTTAATCTAAATAATCTAAAATAGATCAAATATCTATTTAATTTAAGATTTAAATTAAAATTAAATCATAAATTTTCTTAGATCTAATCTAAATTATTCATGATTCAGATTTAGATCAGTACATACTAGGACAACCTTTTCATTGTAAGGGATTAACCTTACAGCAGGACAACCTTATGGCAGTATATACGATCTTTAATTAATTTTAATTTTTAAATTTATTTAGCATACATGAACATGTTATAAAAAAATCTAGATACTCTGATACCACTATTGAGAAACATACAGGATTTCATGCATAGATTTCAAAACTTTTTCGAAATATAGAGCAGCAGAAGACATAGATTATACTATTTAATCTACAATATGCATGCAATCAAATTATAAAATTCTACATCAAGGATCTATAACATGTTATAATATAAATATAAATCTAAAATTAAATTAATCATAAGTGGTATTGATCATATCAATACCTAGATCTAAAATAATTCTAGATCTAACCCTAGATTGCATCTAGCTCACCAAGAGATCAGACTCTTACCTTTGCATGGGTTGAAAACTCCATGGTTGAATCTATTATTGCCTTTAGAGCTGCACAAGCATCCGACCTCTATAAGTGATTCACATGAACTTGCAACATAGATCGAAGGTTCATCGAACGAAGATTCGCTCAAAGTGCTAGCTTCTCATGGATCCTTCCTGATGGTTAATCAAATACATGTTCTTCGGATCTCTTGGATACTCTAAGAGATGAAGAACATGAGGAGAAATAAGGGAGAAATTCAATTCTTGGATCTTCCATAAATCAGAAAATAAAATAAAAAAAATAAATCCTAAGAGAAGATAAATCTTCTCCTTCTAGACATCAACGGTTGATGTCCTGAAAATATCTCTATGCTAGGACAAGAGGAGACCTTCTCCTCTAGAATTTTTTCTAAGTTTTTAGATCTAAGATTTTTAATTTTATTCATATAAAAATTTTTATAAAAATTGGAGAGGAAAGGTTCTCCAAGAAATCCTAAGAGAAGACCTTTCTTCTCTTCTCCTTCTCTCATCAGGACATGATTGGATCATGTCCAAAAAATTTAAACCATGCCCCAACAACTTGGAGCACTCATCCCCACACCTAAATCCTCTCTCTCTCTCTCTCAAATTTTTATCATATAAAAATTATAAATAAAATAGGAAGAGAGAAACATAAAAGAAAAATATAAGAGAAGACAATCTTCTCTTATCTTATCTTTTCAAGACATCAACCTTTGATGTCTTAATTGAGGGCTCTTCTCCAAGAACCCTAGCACCACAAATCCTCCATGCCTTCTCCTTCTTCTCCTCTAATTTTTGATAATTTTTTTAGGATTTTTTACATCCTCTAACCATCTCAAAAGAAGTGTCCATCTTTTATTGCATGACTAGGTCAAGACCTAGTCAAAGGAGGACTTCTATGGGGTGTCCAACTCTTGGACGTCCCTTTCTTGATTTTTTTTATAAGAACCATCAAATCCACATCCAAAAAAATTGGAAGAAGGGTGGGGAAGTTAAATATGGCATGGGTTAAGTGGGCGCACAAGAGGGGAAGAAGTTTTGGTCAAAGGGGACTCTTCCAAGTAGGAAACAAATCCCAACTTCTTCCAAGTTTTAACCAAGTCATAACAAATTCCCAAAAATATGAAATATGGGATGTGGAAGGCCTTCTTGGGCATGAGAATACATGTAGAAAAATTAAAAATTAATTAAGATGGGCGTAAGGTCTTAGGTGTAAGAGAAAGAGAGAGAGTTTCAGTCCAACTGGGACTCCTCTTATTTGACTAGGTCAAAATAGTTTTGAACCCAATTTAAATCTGATCAAATGCAACCTAATTAAGAGTGATCCTAGTCTAACTAGGAGACCAATTAAATTAGATTAAATCAAGATTTAAATCTGATTTAAATGCTAAGTCAATTAGGTGCACCCAAGTCCTAGTCGAACAAAAAATTATTCTTTCTTGCAATTAGCTTATCCAATAAACCAACTAGACTTAATCTAATTAAGTTCAAACTAATTTTAATTAAATTTAATTTAATTAGACTTGATCTCAGTCTGATTTCTCAATCAAATTGAGTCAATTAATAATCTAATTGCTAATCAATCCTCCTATAACACTTGCATTAGGTCAAACATCAATCGCATTGAATGTTTGACCTCGAAACGATTCTCAATCATCGATTAACCATCTGATCAGGTTATAAGTTTTAATGTATGTGACCCCATAGGTTCAAACCTAAGTTGCTAGTATAGGAACTAATTTTTGTACCAATCAAAGTTACCATCTAGCAATGGTTCCCGACATTCGGATAGATCAAATGTATGCAAAGCAACATTCTTAGAACCCTGGCTCATGGTTATCGTATAATTCATCCCTATGACCAATAATGCTCAAGAAGACTTCGTGTATGCTATCAAACACTCATACAAGTCATCTCTATTGTATCTCAAAATTTTGCAAATCTCATGACACCTCACGAGGATTACCCAAGCCTTGGTTTTGCTAAATTGAAACACAACAAGTTATTCTCTTTCAGAAGTTAATCAAGAGTGGTCAATCCCATCTTGACTCACACACCGATTTTACAAGTGCTTGACTGTACCTAAAAACCTTCCGAACCTATATTAGAAATATAAGCAGTCCATCACCAAAGTATAGTGAGTTGCTTGCAAGTCACCATGGTGATCTCAGGTCGAAGGGACACTTATATCCATTGGCCTTAGCTAGCTACTCTTAACAGTAGAGTGCTATATTGATCATGTTCAGTACAAATGTACTCCTACATCTCACCTGGATGCCATACCAGTATCTCCATACCACTTGATTACAAGGACAATCAATGCATATGGCATACAACGACCTACACTCGATAAGTTATCGTCCTTGTTAATAACTTATTATTTGATGGTGAACAATTTAAGAACCATCCGATAAATCCTTTTTTATCGATTGATTGTGGTTCTAAGAACTTCATCATAATTTAGGAGTTCATTTAAGGAAGATAGAACTTTTATAAGAAATCAGCCAAATAACTATTATTATTAGATAATTCATATACTAATTCCAATCATCTACTACTTAGATGATTGGCTTTAAGACACATTTTCTAACACCTTCAACTCCTGTAATGAATTATAAATATGGTAAGAGCTACTAATATCCAATACCCAGTCAATATAATCATAAATAGAGAAATTGTAAGAAGTTATCATATAAATATCTTACCCAATAATAGCTTGCTTCTTTCTCTGCCTGCTCAGGTCCAGGTAGTCAATGTACTGAGGATAGTTCCTCTTTCAGTGCCTCTACTTCTTACAAAAGAAGCATTCAACTTGACTTTTATTGAGCTTGATCTTTCTGGTTTGGCCATGCATAGATGTCCCTACCGAACTTGCACTTTCTTGCCCTTCTTCTTCTTGCTCTTCTTTCTTTTTCTAATGGATCGAGAACCAGAAGATGAACCTTCCACTAAGTTTACTGACTCCTTGTGGAGTTGGTGATCCTTCTCAAAGTTCTGAAGCAACCCTAGTAACTCGTGGTAGTCTACTTCAGGCTTTGTCATTCTGAAATGAGTAAGCAATGGGTGATAGGACTTGGGCAGCAAGTTTAGTATTGCATCTTTTTCAAGCCGCTTATGCAAGAAAAAGTCGAGCTTGCTTAATCGCTCTATCAGCTCGATCATGTATAGTACATGATCAATGATAGAGGCTCTATCCTACATCCTAGTGTTAAAGATGGCATAACTAGTCTTGTGCCTTTCAACGTCATCGAGTGTGCCAAAAGAATTCTCCAATACTTGAAGCATATCCTTTGGCAAAGCCATCTCAAATCTATGACTGAACTAATCGCTCATGGCAGTCAGCATAATGTAGCACATAGTGGTTCGATCACTGAGCCACTTCTGATAAGTGCCTCTAACTGTTCCACGTGCATTGGAAGCTAACTCCTCAGATGCAGGATCTGTCAACACATATAAGATCCGTTCATGCTTCAGGATTATCTTCAACTTTTAGTATCAGCTATCAAAGTTGGATCTCATCAACTTATCATTATCCAACAATGATCGGAGCGATAGGAAAGTGGCCATATCTGTACAAAAAAAAACCAAAATCTAATTAGTAATTGATTCATTAAATCTAAAAATTTAGACTTTAATCAAAAGGTTCTTCCACTATTTTATTCAAATTGGTAGTCTCTATCTCTGATTCGAGAAATTATCCTAATTTCTTAGTGGATACTAGAATTCGCATAGACTGCATACGAGTCTAACTTTAATTGGTCAACTCATGTACATCTAAAGATAGATTCATAATCAATTATTTTTCTAAATAATTTTTAGTAATTTAATTTTACCTCAGTTCCTAATCAATAAGCTTTGGCCTCCACTGAAAAGGTCTAATTAGGTCCAACCATTAACATGACCATACTTGGTCCATCAAACCAATGAATGATAAAGCCCAATTTTGGTTGGTCAACCTAACCACCATTTAGAAAGATGCATCCAAGAAAGCATATTATGAATGATAATCCCATCAGCCGATAAGCACCAAGCCTTTGGGCCTCCAATGATTATCCAACTGATGGATCCATTATCACCCACATAATGGAAGGCTATGATCTAGTTATTACCATAACTATTTCATTTTAAGGATCTAATAATTTTAAAAAATTTTAATTTTAAGGAAGAGAGAAGGTTAGATGAACCAGCTTGTCATGATCCTTCCACTGGCTTCACCAAATCAACTTAAGGGAGATCAATAATATGCTCGTCTAGGAGCACCTAAATCAGTCACACTGATTTACCTAGCTGACATGGATTAGCTCGAATAGTTAAGTGATCTGATCAAAACATAATTTCACCAAGAGGCTAAGTAAGTTCGATCGGAGGGAGGGTCTGCCAAAGCTTATCTTAGACACTATCAGAAATGGCCAGGTAAGCGGGCTGCTAATTAAAAACCATCAATCTGGTTTACCTTAACACCAACTAGTTTAATTAGTCTCGATTAGATCAACCTAACAGTTCGTGCTAGATCGCGTAGCTAATAACCAAGTCCATCTTGGGTCTTGTTAAAGATATGGACTTGACCAACTATAACTATTATAATTGATCTAGAGAATTTTTGATCTAATCTAAGACAATAATTGATTGGATGTAGTCAATTCTCTGATTTAGTCCATTCTTTAATCTGATCCTAGGTCTAACCCAATTAATGGATCTAATCCCCACTAATTCATTTAATTCAATGTGTTATGATTTATGTCTTAGAATCTTCAATTCACAATCCTAGATCCTAATCAAATAATTTTTTTAATTATTAATTAAGTTTTGGACTGAGGATTAGGGTTCAATTTTTTAAAAATAATTTTTATATTTATAAAATACTTTTATAACATGATTCTACCAACTAAGTTGCATGTTTGATTCATAATCAATATATAAATAAAATAAGCATGAAACTATTTTAGATCTAATCTAAATAAGTTCATGTAAGAGAAACTATTTTAATTTCAATCGATCATAAACTATTTAAATCAGCATGTACTAGGATAATCTTTCCACTATAAGAGATAAATCTTACAGCAGGATAACCTTATAGTCAGTTTGTGCAATCTAAAATTTTTATTTTCAGATCTAAAATTTTTTTAAATCTAATAAATTATAAAAAAAATTATATAATATCTAATAAATTTATGATAAGAAATAGATCTACATAAACTAAGATAACCTATCTACTATAAGGGGTAAACCTTATAGTAGGATAATCTTATATCAATTCGTATGATCATAATTTTTAATTTTAGATTTAATAATTAGATTATAAATTAAATCTAATCTAAAAAATAATTAAAATATATAAAAATAATCATGTAATAATGAACCTAAGCTCTAATACCAATTGGAGGAACCAGATCTAGGGTTTTAGGGCTAGATCTTGAAATTTTTTTAGATCTAGACAGCAAAAGATAGAAATTAATTAAAATTAATTTATAAAATTAGAGAACATCCTAGATCTAAGATTTTATTATATGATTATAGCATGAGATTAAATAAAAAATTAAAAAATATTAGAAATAAAAGATATGTTGATCACATCAATATGGATCTACACTAGATCTATTGCAAATATGTAACATAGGGTCAGATCCATATTACCTATGCAAGTTAGATATTCTAACTTATTGATCTAGGCTAAAGGATAAAGCTTCGAGCTGCACATACATTCGGCCTCTAAGAAATGTTCACACGAGCCCACGAATCCCGATCAGAAGTTCAATGCAAGAAATCAGTATAGTATGCTAGTACTGTGCTAATCCTTCTTCGACAGTCAATTCGATGCTTTCTTATTTAAGACTTGGATATTCTAAAAAATTAAAAGGAAGGAAAGAGACTTTCGATCTAAAATAACACTCAAAAATCTCTATGAAAGAGGAGGAGAAAGGAACAGCAAAAGATTCTAGAAGAAGACTCTCTTCTTCTTCTCTTTTCTCTCACCTTGACACCTAGATTGGTATCTATGAAATCTCATGCCCCAAGGGTCTCTCTCTCTGATTTTCATACACCCAAGAGCCCTCTCAATGGTCTAGAATCAGTGTAAAATTTAGTCTAAAAACATCTTCTTACAAAGAGATATGGAAGAGTCTTTGTTGGGTCAAATTCCTACACAAGGTAAGAACATATATGGCAAGTTGTTGGGGCATCCAACACTTGGGTGCCCCCTCCTTTGTTTTAGCCATGGACCACCAGAGAAGGTGCATAAAAATGACTTTCTCCACCAAAAGAAGCAAGAAAAAATAAGAAGTGGGCGGCACCTTATGGGAGGAGTTTTGGTTTGTTAGGATTCTATCTCATAGAATCCAAAATCATAACAGACTACCTACCTTTGACTTGGTCCACAAACTAATTTTCATATAGGAAAGAGAGGAGAGGAGTAGGCATGCATGAGATTGCTGGGAGAGGAGATTTCTCACCAAAAACCAAGAGAGAAAGAGCATCAGGACATGGGATATAGGTGGCGCAAGCAAGACGAATCCTAGTCTTACCAGGATTCCATATTTGGCTTGGTCAAATATGGTTTCTCAAACCAAATCAAACTAGAAGTAAATCAACCTAATTAAATTAGACTCTAATCTGATTAAAAAATTAATTAAATTAGATTAAATTTAATTTAATTTTTATTTAATTTTTTAATCAAATTAGAAAATTGGATTGATCCAAGTCCTAGTTGAACTAGGACTAATTCTTTCTTGAACTTGGCTTATCCAATAAACCAATTAGACTTGATCCAATCAAGTCTAAATTAAATTTAATTAAATTATATTTAATTAAATTTAATCTCAGTCCTCTAGTTTAATTAAATTAAGTCAATTAGCAATCCATTTACTAATTGATCCTCGTGTAATACTTGTACTAGATTAAACATCAATTATATTGATCGTTTAACCTTAGAATGATTCTTAATCATTGATCAATCATCCGATCAAATCATGAACTCTAATGTGTATGACCCTATAGATCCGAACCTAAGCTGGTAGTATAGAAATAAATTTTTATACCAGTCGAAGTGGCCATCTAGCAATGGTATCCGATGGTCGGATAAATCGAATGTGTAGAACAATATCCTTAGAATCCATATGGATATAGTTTTCATATAATTCATCTTCTTAACCAAAATGGTCGTAGGACTCCTCAGAGTTCAACTGTCAACTCTGATCAAGCTGTCCATATTGTATTTCAAAATGCTAGATCCATCTCATGGATTATCCTGGCCAAAATTTTGCTATATTGAAATATAGTGATACATTCTTTTCTAACTCTTGGAGTGATTAATCCCATCTTGATCACACACTAACTTTGCAAATACTTAACTATGCCCAAAAGTCTTTCGTTACTGAATTAAAAATTTAGTTGGTCCAGTACCAAAGCACAATGAGTTGCTTGTAAGCCACTGAGATGATCTCAGGTCTAAGGGATGCTTATATCTATATCCCATTAAAGACATTCTCGATGGTAGAATGATCTGAAGTTGGTTACGTTCAATGATAATATATCCCTACATCTCACCTGTATGCCATACCAGTATCTTCATACTTTTTAGTTAAGGGAATAACCAATCTATATGACATACAGCGATCTATGCTCGATAGATGCTGTCGTCCTTATTAACAGCCTATCATTTGGTCGTGAACCATTTTAAGGACTAATCAATAAATTCTCTCTTTATTGAATCTAAATAGTCCTAAGAACTTCATCACAATGATGGAGTTCGTTAGAAGATGAAAACTTATGATAAAAAATATCAAAAATATATTTTATTAATTAATAAATTAATTATAATTATAATATAGCTCAACCATTAACGGACTGATGATTGACTTTGGAACATGTTTTTCAACATGATGTATATCTAAGGCCTCTTGTTGATGAGCTGAAATTCTTATAATCTAATGACATACATATTTTTGATGCATCGAAGAAGCAAAATTTTATAATGAAGACTACATTTATGAAGACCATTAGCAATTTTTCTACTTATGAGATGCTATCAGGATGGAACACTCATGAAAATCTTGCATATCCTTATTTCATGGAGAATATAAAATTATTTTAACTTGAGCATGATCGTAAGCCTTGCTGGTTCGATTGTCATCATCAATTCCTTTCTGAGCATCATTATTTTCAAAAGTAGTAGGATAGTTTCAAGATGAATAAGTAGAGAAGGACCATACACCCCTATGCCACAATGGTATAAAAGTGTTCAAAGGGTATCCTAACTAAATGAAGTCTAATTTGATATGCTATTTGATAAACAGAAGCCTTAGAGGTTCGGTAGAACTCATAACTGGATGAAGCAAAGCATCTTTTAGGAATTGCTGTACTAGTCACCAATTTAATCCATCATAATCTTGATATCATACATTTTGAGAAGAATATATTTGATAATATTTTCTATACTATTATGGATATTAAAGGCAAGATGAAGGACAGTCCCAAGGCTCGAGTAGATATAAAAAATATATGCAAGCGTCCTCTATTAAAGCTGGTTGAGGTGTCACCTAAAAAATTTTTGAAGCTGAAAGCATCTTATATCTTAATAAGAGAGCAGTTGAAGGACATTTATGAATGGTATAAAAGTCTTAAATTTTTAGATGGTTATACAAGTAATCTAGCTCGGTGCGTCAATGTTAAAGATTGTAGGTTCTATGGGCTAAAAAGCCATGACTACCATGTCTTCATGCAACGATTGCTCCCATTGGATTGGCATGATCTCCTTTTCAATTCTATATGAAGTTCTTTCATCGAGCTTAGCCTTTTCTTCAAAGATATTTATGCTACCAAACTATCTACTGACCACATCTCCAGTCTTGAGGTTAACAGTGTAGAGACCATATGCAAGTTAGAGAAGATATTTTCTCCTAGCTTCTTCTACTCCATGGAGCACCTTATAATTTATCTGACATATGAAGCTAGTATAGGGAGACTAGTGTAGTATAAATGGATGTATCCATTTGAAAGATACATGCACAGTCTTAAGAAGCAAGTAAAAAATAAGGCTGAATCAAAGGTTTTATTGTGGAGGCTTATATAATAGAAAAAATTTTAAATTTCAGTCGGCACTATTTTAATCTTAGTATGCAAAAAAAGATAACTCAAATGAGCCAAAATGATGATGGTGGTGGTGAGGAATCAGAGCGGGAGATCTCAATATCTGCCTATCTCGCTCATGAATTTGGGCATGAGGTTTGTCGAGTTTTCTCTGATACTGAACTTCAATAAGTAGAGATATATATTTTGCTAAATTGCAAGGAGGTCGAACCATATGTCTTGTAAGTATCCATTATAATTTCAACTCTTTAATCACTTATTTTAGTATATTTATCTTATGCATATATAGGCAATATGATGAAATGTTGAGACCGGACAACCCGATGATAAATGAGGAAGAAATTTTCACTCAATGCTCATAGAACTTTGCAAATTAGTTCCATCAACTAGTAAGCAATCATTATCATTTTATTTATTTTAATTTTTTTAATTTATTTCTTCTATAATATGCAGGTCATGCAAAGAGGCAAATCGATACCTAAAAAGCTAAGACCATTAGGTTACAAGCCAATAAAGTATGTGACATATTATAATGGATGTAACATAAATAGTTTTAAATTTTACATGCAACAATATGGATATCATAAGAGTACAATGAACAGCAGCGCGTGTATAAAGAGCAGTTGGTGGGCAGAGGTGGAGAGTGACTACTATGAAATCCTTAAAGAAATGATCAAGTTGACCTACCTTAGAGGTAATAGTATCATTTTGTTTAGGTGCCAATGGTTTGATATCGACAATTGTATGAAGGTTGATCCACGGCATAAGCTTATTAAAATCAAACATGAATCAAAAGCATATGTCAATGACCCCTTTGTGCTAGCCCAACAAGTTGTTCAACTGTATTATACTTCTTTTCCATCAAGAAAGAAAGAAAGAAAGAAAGGGCTATATGTAAAATTAAGTCTCGAGTCATTCATTACGAGCTCAAAGAAGAAGAAGAGTCCTATTTACCAGAATGCTTTCAAGAGGATGAAACATTAAGAGTTCTTTAGCATTTAATGGATGCAGAGTTGGATGCTCTAGAAATTCTCCTACATGGCCAACATGAGGAGGAAGATCATACCGAGTTTGTTTTTAAGGAGCATCCTATCCAAGAAGGTGAAGAAGAGAAAGAAATGGAAGAAGAGGAGGAAGATGAGGAATTTGATTAGTACCAAACATCTAAAGAGACCGATGAGTAGTGCTCCTCACGGTAAATTTCTAGATCTTTAACTCATTTTAAATACTTATCTTGCATTATTTTAAATCTTGCTTTGCCATCTATAATTATATAATTAATCTATAAATCTATTTATTTTTATTTTTAGAGATTATAGATCATGTCTTTCTAAGACTGGAGTTATGCCAGTCGGGGATAGAGCTCTCTAGGAAAGAGCGAGCATGCAGCCAACTGCATGGTTCTGTACCTCTCACACCAGATTGTAAAATCTAACATTTTAGATATTATCATTTATGTTATTTTATCCTTTACTATCTAATATAATATTTTGTATATTAGATATTTTGCACTTAGTTTTGGATGATAGAGGATCACCAGTTATCCCATAATAACGTGCAACAGCGACCGACTCCCAAACACAGAGTCATGGTCAAGGACTTGCCTGGCTCATGGCACCTCCAACTTGATTGGAGGATAGAGAACTCATCCATGTTCAGAGCCACTCATAAGTAATACAACTTCAATTAATATATTTAGAATTTATCCATTCTAGAGCTAATATTTATTTTTCAAAATTAATTTTGCACCATATTTAGAGAGTCTAGAGTATCTTATGTGGTTATTGGCATCATCTGATGCTTGATGCCAAGGTCGGTGAACGAGTTCTCCAGCTAGCCATCTAGAGCTCATGATACAGCCTAGAAGATGTTTTGGATAAGTCAAAAATATTTAATTTTTAAATTCACTATAGGTTTGTATTCTATTTATTAATACACGATTGCTTCTACTTGTAGGAGTACTATTGATTCGAGACTCAAGATGAGGAGGTTGGCTGTCAGACCTTCAAAAAGATGGCTATTGAGGATAAACCCCACTCCCGTCGAAGTTCAGTTCGATACTCAGCCCGATGCAATCAGTAGCCGCAGAAGAACTTCAGCGGACGGATCTTAGCCGAACCCTTACAGTCGACTGAACTGCTCCCGAGCTCCTTCAGACTCCCAACGATCGGGCCTCAACCGAAGTCCTTCAACCAGGCCTCAGCCGAGCTCCTTCGGACTTCTCAGCGATCGAACTCCTCAGCGATCGTCCCTCGGTCGAACTCTTCAGCGGTCGAGCTCCTTGAACTCCAAGCGGTCGGGCTTTAGCCAAACTGCCCAATGACCGAGCTCCTTCGAACTCTCAACGGTCGGGCCTCAGCTGAAGTCCTTCAACCGGGCCTCAATCGAGCTCCTTTGGACTTCTCAGCGGTTGAACTCCTCAGCGATCATCCCTTGGCCGAACTTCTAGTGACCGAGCTCCTTCCGAACCCCCAGCGGCCGAACCCTAACCGCAGCCCTCCAGCCAGATGCATACGAGAGCCAAACTCCCCTCCAAGGTTCCTCTTCGATCGAACTTCTTCGGGAGCTGGACTCATCCCAGACACCCTTCGGACGGACTTTTTCAAGAGCCAGACTCCTCCCTGACACCCCCTTCGATCGGTCGAGCTCCTACCGAACTCCCCAGCGGCTGAGCCTTAGCTGCGTACCTCCAGCCAGACGCCCACGGGAGTCGAACTCCTTCCAAACTTCCTCTTCAGGAGCCCAAACTCCTCCGAAATGGGCACACGATGAAGGCTTTCAACCCTTCATTCGGCTGGCTGTGCAGCCATCACCATCAACCCACCGCAGACGGCACCTTCCTGAGAGACTGACTTCATCAAACCTCGAGCGGCCCGCCAGCACGCGGCTGCAGCTGTCACCATCAACCCACTGCAGACGGCACCTCCCTGAGAGACTGACTCCATCGAACCTCGAGCAGCCCGCCTGCACATGGCTGCAGCCATCATCATCAAGCTCCGCTATAAAAGAGACACTTCAGATATGCTAATCTCTCTTATCTCTAAGCTCTCCTCTTCTCCTCCAAGCTTCGAAACTCATTCCGAGCACTCCATTCCTATTGGCCAGAGCTGACTTGATCGTCGGAGGGTCCTTTCGGAGCCAACCTCCCCCCACCGACTCTGGATGGAACTTTGTTTTGCAAGTTTCCAATGGCGACCTCATCGACCTCCGCTCCAGCGGACTCCGACGACGACCAAAATTTGCGTCAACAGAATGGCGCTAGAGGAAGGGCACGGCGATGATTTCTCTCTTAAAGGAAGCTAAAGTTCCCTTGTTCTTAAAGGAGTGCTCGACGATGATTTCTCTCTTCCCACTCTAGAGATCTCTCTTCTTCCTCTTTCGAATTCCTTTCCAAAAAAGATGGCCCTCAGGAGAGCCTCGACCCGGCGATCGACGACCTCCATGGCCCGATCCCGTTCGGATCCGTCCGCTCCCGTTCCAGCCCCGATGATCCAGGCTCGCTCTGTAGCCACGGTGGATGCAGAGCAGTTTAACCTACTCGTCCAGCAGGTTCGTGGTCTCACGGAGGTAGTGCAGATGGTGCAGGCCCTGCACCAGCGGGCCCTAGTACCAGCTCAATCGGCACGAGATTCCTCAGAGCCATGTGGTCCAGTCCAGGGGCAACCGACATGGGCTACCCAACCTTCCATCCCCGAAAGAGGAAGGCACCGGAGGGAGAGCCCCTGCTCGGACCGCGGCTCAACCTAGGGTGAAGCTTCACACCCGTTCGGCAAGAAGACCTTGGAGATCAGAGACCGCAAGGATCTCCTAGATCAAAGGCTCTTAGAAATGAGCCAACGAATCGAAGAACTCCATCACACTCCCTCCTCATGCGGTAATGACATCTGCACTGATCCTCCTTTTTCATAGAAAATCATGTAGGAATCGATCCCACCGAACTTTAGACTCCCATAATTCGAGAGCTATGATGGGACCATCGATCCGATTGACCACCTAGAAGCCTTTCGAACAATGATGCTGCTCCATGGCATGCCAGACGCTATCCTATGCCGGGCTTTCCCCTCTACCCTTAAAGGGGCCACCAAGAACTGGTACTCGGCGCTCAAGCCGAGTACCATCTTATCGTTTGACCAGATGAGTCAACAGTTCATGGCCCACTTTGTCAGTAGTCGACGTCCGTGCCGAGGTTCGGATTTCTTAATGACCATCAGATAGAAGGAGGAAGAATCCATCCGGACTTACGTCATCCGATTCAATGCTGCTACACTAGAGGTCCGGGACCTGGACCAATCAGTCGCCATGGCCACTCTCAAGGGTGGCCTTCAAAAGAACGACTTACTATTCTCCCTAAAAAAGAAGTATCCCAGGAACTTTGCCGACATGCTGGCTCGAGCCGAAAGTTATGCCCGAGCAGAGGAGGCCTTCAAGACTAAGGACGATGAAGCCAGCGGCAAACGGTGAGTCGGCGGGCTAGGCAGGCCCATCGAAGAAAAGAAGCAGACTGAAGCTCGATCGCATTTCTGGACTCCCCCTGGTCACGGGCGAGCCTGGACTCTCCCTCAGGCTCAGAGGTGGGGAAGCCCTGATGGAAGGGCACGTCGAGGTTTCTCTCAGCACCGAAGTTCTCCCCGACGATGATGATTTCATAACTACGCCCCCCTTAATGCCCCGAAGACTCAAGTACTGATGGAGATCCGAGAGCAACTTTCGAGATCGGAGAGAATACGTTCCCATCCTAGCAAGCGCAATCCCAACAAGTTCTGCCTTTACCATCGCGACCATGATCATGACACCGAGGAGTGCATCCAACTCCAGGACGAGATCGAAGAGCTCATCAAGCGGGGTAGACTTAGCCGATTTCTGTGAAGACGGTCTGAGGAGAAGGAAGATCGGCCAAGAATGTTACCACCAAGTGGGAAAAACCAGCAAGAAGATCGGCTGCCCCTTGACGTTATCAATACTATCTTAGGGGGACCCCAGCAAGGGGAGACCAGCAGATCTGGAGGATCGGTGAAGAGGCGGAGGATTGTGGAGCCCATGACCTTCACTGAGGAGGACGGTCGGGGAATCCAATTTCTGCACAACGATGCGGTTGTAATTTCTTTAAATATTGCTGACTACGATGTACGCCGCATCCTGGTAGATAATGGAAGCTCGGTCGATGTGTTGTTTTACGATGCCTTCTCAAAAATATCCCTGCCCGACGACCGCTTGGGGTCGATGAATTTTTCGCTGGTAGGATTTGCTGGCAATGCCATACCAGTCGAAGGCATAATAACATTGACCATAGTGATAGGGCAGCACCCAAAGCTAGCCAAAGCTCGGGTCAACTTCTTAGTCGTAAAGATCCCATCCGCCTATAATGCGATCCTTGGCCAATCTGATCTAAATGCACTCCGGGCGGTAGTGTCAACCTATTATTTGAAGATGAAGTTTTCGACGAGTCATGGGGTTGGAGAAGTCAGAGAAAACTAGGCTCTGGCGAGATATTGCTACTCGATCGCCCTGCATAAGGGAGATCGGTCTGATCCTTATCTTATTGACGGATTGGACGTCTGCGATGACCTCACTGAGGAGCGGGGCGAGCCTACGGAGGACCTCATCTCTGTGCCCTTAAATGATGGAAACCCAGAGCACATGGTGTAGATCGACTCCAACTTGACGATCGAGGTTCGAGAGCAGCTTATCGCTTTCCTCAAAAGAAATGCGGACGTCTTCGCCTGAACCCCGGCGGATATGCCGAGGATCGACATCGAGGTCATGGAACATCGGCTGGCCGTCGATCCGAGGCACCGATCGATAAGAGAAAAGCTACGCCACCATGCCCCGGAGAGGCAGAAAGCGATCGCCGAAGAAGTAGACAAGCTCCTCAAAATCGGACTCATCCAAGAGGTTAGCTATCCGACCTGGATCTCGAACGTGGTCCTTATCAAGAAGGCAAATAACAAGTAGAGGATGTGCGTCGACTTCAAGAAGCTGAACAAGGCTTGCCCAAAGGACAGCTACCCCCTACCCAGGATTGACCAACTGGTGGATGCAACCTCGAGCCACGAGCTCCTCACCTTCATGGACGTCTTTTCTGGTTACAACCAGATACGCATGACACCCAAGGATGAAAAGAAGACCGCCTTCATTACTGATCGAGGTCTCTATTGCTATAGGGTCATGCCTTTTGGACTCAAGAATGCAGGGGCAACATACCAGCATTTTGTTAATAAGGTCTTCAAGTAGCAGATCGACTGCAACATGGAGGTGTACGTAGATGACATGCTCGTCAAAAGCTGAGCTTCAATAGACTACCTGGCCGACCTTGAAGAGACCTTCGGTGTACTCAGGAAGCATAAGATGAAGCTAAACCCAACCAAATGCACCTTTGGTGTAACCTCCAAAAAATTTCTCGGGTTCATGGTGTCGAGACGCAGAATCGAGGCAAATCCCTAGAAAATCCGAGCCATTCGAGAAATGGCCATTCCAAGGATGATCAAAGAAGTTCAACGCCTGGTCGGGAAGGTGGCGTTCCTAAATCGCTTCATCTCAAGATCGACCGAACGATGCATGCCCTTCTTCGAGATTCTCAAGCGATCGAAGGACTTCTACTGGATGGTGGAGTGCCAACAGGCATTCGAGGAGCTCAAAAACTATCTCGGCATGCCCCCTCTACTGGCAAAGTTCGAACTCGGGGAAGAATTGTTCCTATACCTAGCTATCTCTCCGATGGCCCTGGCAACAGTCCTGGTCAGGGAGGAAGCAAAGACGTAGCGATCGATCTACTACGTGAGCTGAGTCTTGAGGGACGCGGAGATCAGGTACTCTATGATAGAAAAACTAACTTACTGTCTTTTAATTACTGTCAGAAGGCTCCGACCTTACTTTCAGGAGCACACCATAACGGTCCTCATGGATCAACCAATAAAAGCAGTTCTTCATCAAGCAGACGCTTTCGAAAGAATCATAAAATGGGCAATCGAGCTCACAGAGTTCGACATCAACTACCGCCCCAGGCCATCGATCAAAGTCCAGATATTGGCGAATTTTGTGCTGGAATGCACCATTTCAGTTCAAGCCGAGCTTGAACCGAGCAGAACCGGCACCAGAGCGAGGCCGAACTTTGATGAAGTTGAGCTGTCATGGTCGATCCTCTTCGAAGAGAGCGTCGACCTCCCTGAAGGTTCCTGGGCTCTGCATGTGGATGGTTCGTCCAACTCCGCTGGAGCTGGTGTGGGGCTGGTCTTGGTCAGCCCTAAAGGAGTCATCGTCGAATACGCGCTGCATCTCGAGTTTCCCATGACCAACAATGGGGCCGAGTATGAAGCACTGATCGCCGGATTAAAGATAGTGAGAGAATTAAAAATAGATCAGCTTCAAGTCTACAGCAATTCTCAGTTGGTGGTTGGTTAAGTTGGCAGTGGCTATGAGGCACGGGAGGAAAGCATGGTGAGGTATCTCGAGAAAGTGAAGGACTTGATCCCGATCTTCAGTAGTTTCGGCATTCAGCACATTCCAAGGGCGAAAAATGCAAGAGCCGACCTTCTCTCCAAGTTGGCCGCTTCAACGTCGGCCGAACTGCCCAAAGAAGTATTTTTGGAAACTTTGAAGTGCCCGACCATAGAGGAATCTCAGGCCATCCTGCAGACGGAATTTGAGTCCAGCTGGACTAACCCATTCGTCGCCTACCTTCAAGAGGGGGTCCTTCCCCATGACCGAAAGGAAGCTCGAAAGCTCAGGTATCAGGCCTCCCGCTACGTCTTGTACGAAGGTAGGTTGTATAAGAGATCGTACTCCCTCCCGTTGCTGAGATGTCTCCGACCTTCAAAGGTCGACCTCGTGCTATGGGATGTGCACGAAGGACTCTATGAAAGTTACGTAGGAGCCAGGTCCCTATCGCAAAAACTACTCCGATAGGGGTACTATTGGCCGACTCTATTTCACGATTTCGTGGAATATGTAAAGATGTGCGACCGCTGTCAGAAAAATGCCAGCGTGCAGAGGCAGCCAGCATCCAAACTCACTCCGCTCAGCTCACCCTGGCCATTTGCGCAATGGGGAATGGATATACTTGGCCCCTTCCCAACGGCGTTTGGGTAGCGAAAGTTTCTCCTGGTCGCGACCGACTACTTCACCAAGTGGGTCGAGGTCGAACCACTCGCAAAGATTACCGAGGCCAAGGTGCAGGACTTCATCTGAAATTCACTAGTCTGCTAGTTTGGCCTGCCCCGAACCCTCATAACCGACAATGGGTGACAGTTCGCCGGGGGAGGTTCACCGAGTTCTGCGAAGGACTAAACATCTTCCACCGCTTCACATCGGTGGCTCATCCGCAGGCCAATGGGGAAGCTAAGATAACCAACCAGACCCTGCTGCAAGGAATCAAAGCAAGACTCAACAGGGCAAAAGGAGCCTGGGTGGACAAACTCTACCATGTCCTCTGGGCATACTGAACTACTCAAAGGGTGCCAACCGGAGAAACACCCTTCGCCTTGGCCTTCGGTACTAAGGTAGTTATCCCAGTCGAGCTTAAGCTTCCATCTGCACGAGTCATGGGCTTCAACGAGTGGCACAACCCCCAGGACCTCAGAGTCAACCTCGATCTTCTGAAAGAAAAGAGGGAGGAAGCCCGCATCCGGATGGCAGCCTACAAATAGAAGGTGGCTTAATACTACAACTCCAAGATTAAAAACAAGATGTTTAGAGCGGGGGACTTAGTGCTTCGGCAAGCCACTGTCACTTAGCCTCAGAGTTAAGGAAAGCTCGCCCCAAACTGAGAAGGTCCGTATGAGGTGACGGAGGTTATCCGACCCAAAACTTATCGTCTAAAGGAACTCGGAGGGATAGTGCTTTCCCGACTGTGGAACTCAAAAAATCTGAGGATGTATTATCAGTAGACTTTCTTTAAAAACTCCTTTGCTCTACATTATTGGTTTCTGGCATTACGTGATGGTAGAAAAGAAATAAGCGAGAGTAGCCCATTAGGAATCGGAGGAGAACCTCGTCCTGATGCGAGCAGGTCAATGACCCCTAAATCTCGGCTGTAGGAGATAAGATCTCCCCCGGGGCAACATCGGCCATGGGAAATAAGACCTTCCCAAAATCGAAGGCCTCGTTCACCTTAGATGAGACGGGGGGAGACGGACGATGGTCCAAATGTGCCCCCATAGCCCATTAGGAACAGGAGGAGGACCTCGTCCTAATCATGAGCAAAGTTGAAGGCCTCGTTCACCTTAGATGAGATGGAGGGAGAGGCTCGGACGACGGTCGCATGTGCCCCCATAGCCCGTTAGGAATAGAAGGAGGACCTCGTCCTAACACGAGCAAAGTCGAAGGCCTCGTTCACCTTAGACGAGATGGGGGGAGAGGCTTCGGACGACGGTCCGCATGTGCCCCCATAGCCCATTAGAAACAGAAGGAGGACCTCATCCTAACATGAGCAAAATTGAAGGCCTCATTCACCTTAGACGAGATGGGGGGAGAGGACCTCATCCTAACACGAGCAAAGTCGAAGGCCTCGTTCACCTTAGACGAGATGGAGGGAGAGGCTCGGACGACGGTCCGCATGTGCCCCCACAGCCCGTTAGGAATAGGAGGAGGACCTCATCCTAACGCAAGCAAAGTCGAAGGCCTCGTTCACCTTAGACAAGATGGGAGAAGAGGCTCGGGCGATGGTCTGCATGTGCCCCCATAGCCCGTTGGGAATAGGAGGAGGACCTCGTCCTAATGCGAGCAAAGTCAAAGGCCTTCGTTCACCTTAGACGAGATGGAAGGAAGACGGACGACGGTCCGAATATGCCCCCATAGCCCGTTAGGAATAGAAGGAGAACCTCATACTCATGCGAGCAAAGTCGAAGTTAGGAATAGAAGGAAAATCTCGTCCTAACAAGTGCGCCCGCATCAACCTCGACCAAAGGAGACAAGATCTCCTCCGAGCGATCGAGCCAACCTTGGCTGGAGAGCTTCAACTTCGACCTTAGCCAAAGGAGATAAGATCTCCTCCGAGCGACCGGGCCAACCTCGGCTGGACAGCTTCAACTTCCACCTCGGCTAGAGATAGAATCTCTTTTGAGCGCTCGCATCGACCTCGACCGTAAGAGATAATGTCACCCCCGAGGAGCTCAACCTCCAACTTTGATCGTAGGGGACGAAGCCTCCCTCAACCTCGGTTGGAGATGGAATCTTCCTCGGGCTTCAACTTCAATATCAACTTTGGCTGGAGATGAGATCTCCCCTGAACTTTGACCTGGACCAGCACGGGGCTCAAAGGAAGACTTCGGCAGTCGCCTTTCCTGCACTCCCTTCCTTTGAGTTTCAAACTCGGGAGTGGGAGGGGCTAGTGTTGGGGATAAACTCCACTCCCACCGAAGTCCAGTTCGATGCTCAGCCCGATGCAACCAGTAGCTGCAGAAGAACTTCAACGGATGGATCTTAGTCGAACCCTTACAGTCGATCGAACTGCTCCCAAGCTCCTTCGGACTCCTAACAGTTGGGCCTCAGTCGAAGTCCTTCAACCAGGCCTCAATCGAGCTCCTTCGGACTTCTCAGCGATTGAACTCCTCAGCAGTCATTCCTCGACCGAACTCTCCAGCGGTCGAGCTCCTTGAACTTCAAGCGGTCGGGCTTTAGCCAAACTGCCCAGCGACCGAGCTCCTTCGGACTTCCAATGGTCGGGCGTCAGTCGAAGTCCTTCAATCGAGCCTCAATCGAGCTCCTTCGGACTTCTCAACAGTCGAACTCCTCAGCGGTCGTCCCTCGGTCGAACTTCTAGCGACCGAGCTCCTTTCGAACCCCCAACGGTCGAATCCTAGCCGCACCACTCCAATCAGATGCATACAAGAGTCGAACTCCCCTCCAAGCTTTCTCTTCGACCGAACTTCTTCGAAAGCTGGACTCATCCCAAACACCCTTTGGATGAACTTCTTCAGGAGTCGGACTCCTCCCTAACACCCCCTTCAGTCGATCGAGCTCCTACCGAACTCCTCAACGGTCGAGCCTTAGCCGCGTACCTCCAGCCAGACGCCCATGGAAGCCGAACTCCTTCCAAGCTTCCTCTTCAGGAGTTCGAACTCCTCCAGAATGGGCACACGACAAAGACCTTCAACCCTTCATTCGATTGACTGTGCAGCCATCACCATCAACCCACCGCAGATGGCACCTCCCCGAGAGATTGACTTTGCAAAACCTCGAGCGACCTGCTAGCACGTGGCTACAGCTGTTACCATCAACCCACCATAGATGGTACCTCTCGGAGAGACTAACTCCATCGAACCTCGAGCGGCCCATCGACACGCGACTACAGCCATCACCATCAAGCTCCGCTATAAAAGGAACCCTCCAGATACGCTAATCTCTCTGATCTTTAAGCTCTCCTCTTCTCCTCCAAGCTCCGAAACTCATTTCGAGCACTCCATTTCTGTTGATCAGAGCTGATTTGATCGTCGGAGGGTCCTTCCGAAGCCACCCCCCTACCGACTCTGGATGAAACTTTATTTTGTAGGTCCCCGATGGTGACCTCATTGGCCTCCGCTCCAGCGGACTCCGGCGACGACCAGAATCTGCATCAACAATGGCCATGTGAAGATTCTAGGATGGTCTGTACAGCCTTCAGCAGTCTACCATCGAGCATTCTAGTTCTCAGTCACCATCAGACTAGAGGTTCTATAGGGATCACTAGATATGGATGGATGTATGGAAGGCCCTCTACGATCAATAGAGTAGCAAAGAGTACTCTAGTAAATGGTAGAGGGTCTAGTAGAACTGGGCTGCCCAATAAAATTCAATCAGGCACACGGATGGCTCCATCGGTGCACATGTTGTGGCTGACAGATTGATAAAAATTTTATACCAAAACTCTTCACTAGAACTATAAAAATTCTTATTTGTATGCTTTAATTAATTTAATTTTATTATTTACTTATTGTAGACATGATAGTTGGGTCATCTACTAGGCTAGCTGTGGTTGTGGGAGGCCACACACCAGTCTAGGAGGACTGGTTATTACTTAAATTCTAGATCATGACAAATCATGATAAAAATTTCAAACTGTATTTAATTATTAAGTTGTTACAGGATCTGATATGTATATTACAACTAATGTATTTCTAAACTGTGTATATGGATTATGCGGAGTAAATCGTTATATTGTATGGCAATGATCCATCCACTCTACCCCTCATTGATCTTAAGAGATGGCTCAAGATCACCGGAGGGTTGAGTAGGAGTCGAGTCATAGGATTCGGCCATAACTTTGAACCTCTAGCGACTTCATACTCTTTGGCATCTCACAAACCTCGACTTCTCAGACTTGGAGCAATGCGCACGTGAAGAAGGTCATGTAGAGGCTTTTGAGCTAGCAATCTCAGAGCTTCCAAGATACCATCCACGATATGATTGTGGAGACTCTCTAGGATCTATAGCTATGTGACTAGCTGGGCTCATTGTCCTAGCCATCATCAGGTAATTTTATTACTAATTTTTTTTACTTATTTTAAGTTTCATATTTAGAAACTTCACATATTTAGGCTTGAGTCGAGAAAGAAAATATAGAGACTAAAAATTTAATCTAATCATCTAATTAATAGGTCAGGATTGTCTATAGCTCCATATCATCGAATGAAATATGTAGGAATAATCCATTCGAGAATCAAAGGAGTGTATCGAAAGATATGCCTCCATATCAAAATTTATCAATAATATTTTATTTTTCTTCATTTCAGAATGCTGGGACATCAGGTTCTTATCCATCGACTGCTGTAGAGGAGCAGGAGGATGACGAGGAGGATCTGACCTATTTTTTTTATTTTGATGTATAATATTTTTTATACTACTAGTAAAATTATATAATTTATATTTTTAATAAAATATAAATTAGTATTTTATTTATGATTGCCATATTACCTTTGGATTTTATTTATAATAATGTTAGAAATCATAATTGATGTGATTAATTAAAATAGATTTTAAAAAATATTATTATAGATTTTTTTAAAAAAATAAAATTAACTATTATCGATGGCATTAGCAAAGGCTATAGCCATCGCTAATACTTAAAATAATAGTATTATTAATTTTTAAAAAAATAAAATTAACTATTATCGATAAAATTAGAGATGATTCTAGCTGTCGCTAATATTTATCAATGATGAAATTAGCAACAAAAAGAAACTATCGCTATTTTCCTTAATTTTTTAAAATTTAATTTAAAATAAAAAAATAAATAGCAACGGTAGCTAGCCATCATAAATGTCGGCACTAATATCTATTATTAGTGATGGCTAGAATTTTCATCACTAATAGTGATAATTAGCAATTAGGTTTGTTCCAACCACCAATCAGAGATGGTATTCTATCGCTAATACTATTATCGACAGCAAAACCACTTTTAGTAATAGTCAAATTTCTTGTAATGATCTTCTTTCTTGATCCTTAGATCAGATTCTAGCTGAGAACCAAGATCTAATATTATTTGTTACCGAGCTAGACAATCCAAGAGGGAAGATGAATTGGATTTTCAAAATTTTCAAAGCAAGTATGTACTACTTTGCAAAACTAATTGAGTGAAGTATAGTGAATAGCAATCTAAATGAAATGCAAGATAATTAATTTTATAGTAGTTCAATATACTTTAAGCATCGACATCCACTCTCCAAGCTATTCCTTGAAAATTTCACTATATTCCAGTAGAATATAACAAGTTTGTTTTACCGAGCTTATAAACAACCTAATTGATTTTACCTAGATCAACCCATCAAAACCTTTACAAGTCATTTCTCTAAGCTCCCAATCCAATTATTAGGTTTGGATCAGACCCTTCTCCCAAGTTTCAGTCCCTCTAAAACTTATTATAGAAAATTCGATAAGAAGGAAGTTTACAACATAAGAAAAAGCTTTTAGTTGAGCTAATGGTTGTCATTGATGCTTTCCTGGAGAAGACTTGAATGCTTAATTTTAATGTTTACACTCTTCTCCTTGAATGCCCTCACAAGATTCAAGAAAGTTGACTTGAAAGTAGTTGAGCTCTCTTAAATGGAGTAAATGCACACTTTGGACTTGTTTTTCTTAAAAAATGTTCTCTCTTTTATTTACTTGATTTCTCTTATGTCTTCAGTAAATTTCTAGCAAGCTTAATACTTTTTGAATCTATTTTTAGCCATTTGTCACCATTGGAGATAAAATATATCCATTGGAAGAAAAAAATTTAGATGAAACAAGACCTCTTGCAAAACTAGCCATTTGAAATGTCAGAAGCTCAGGAGTCAACTCATAGTGACCATGAGTTGACTTGTAAAGGTCCAAGAGTCGACTCATACAATTCATGAGTCAGCTCTTCAAAATTTATCTTTTTGTTTCCTCTAAGAGAATTGGCTCACCAGATGAGGAATCATCTCGTTCAAGTCCAATAGTCGACTCACCATAGCCATAAGTAGACTCTTGCAAGTTGTACCAAAAAAACTACTTTCTATCTCACTGAGAGTTGAGAGAGTCGACTCATGGTTGGCATGAGTCAACTCGCCAGCATGCCAAACCTATGTGTCAGACCTAGAATATGTCAGAGTTGATTCCTCCATATCATGAGTCGACTCGCCATTCTCAATTTGGCTTTTCTCATAAAATGCATCTACAAACTTGATTTTTCTTAATTCAAACTTCTTCCAAGAGATCTCAAAGCTTGTCAAAAGTATTATCATTCTACACAAACATTCTCAAAGCAAACTTCAAAGATATTAGATCACTTTTATGCTCTAATATTTTGTAGTCATCAAAATCATTTCTTAGATCAACACCAAGCATACAAGTTAGGAACTCGATAGCTCAGAAGTTTCTTTAGAGACTTAGTTGGACTTTAGTGAGCTTGAAAGGACTTGGAGGTACTTGTAAGGACTTAGACTTCAAAAGGCTTGGGAAGACCTGAGAAAGATTTACCTGAAGTGCCTCTAGGGAAGAGTATATATAGGCAAGGGTAGAGCCTATCATGTCAGAAATGTATATGGGAGGTTAGGGATAACTGCTCATACATCTAGAAGTTTCTTATGATTTGGTAAGATATGGATCTCATGGTTAGAGAGGCCATTCTACCGTTATAGGCCAGTTATCATCGAGTTGAGGTAGATTTGAGTTTCTCCACACCCCCTTGAGATAGCCATGTGGGGGAATTAGTTGGCCAAGGTGATGAGCTTCGTGGCTGGTTCGAGTAAAGCTCTGATTGGTTGATAGTGCTATGTCATACGGGTCGAATCCAAGGTATATCAATAATCTTCTAGCACAAAATCAAACCATACATAATACAAAAATATATACATATATGTAAGTGATTATATAAAAGGATCCTTACCTCTATCGTTCTCAAACTCATGCATAGCAAACATTGGTTTACGAACTCGGGATGCTCAATGCTTTTTGTGCAAATAGTTGCTCTAGTTCACAATCAAGTCCAAACATGAAAGTCATAGATGATCATGGATAGTGGAAAATTATGGTAGGTGGCCATAACACTAAAGATCTAGGATCCCTCCCAAGTTCAACTAATTGATTTGGGTTGCCTAAATATCTGAAACCTCCATCGATCCATGAGATATCTAGAGAAAGAAAGATAAAAAGAGAAGAGAGAAAGAGTGAAGAAGAGAGAGAAAAGGGAGATAAAGAAGAGAAAGTCAAAATATTCTTTTTTATCCCCTCTCTCTCTCTCTCTCTCTCTCTCTCTCTCTCACACACGCACACATTTTTTTTCTTCTTCTTCATGGAAAAACAAGGGAAGGGCTCTAAGCCAGCCACCCTATGGCAATGACCCTCGATAGAAGTGATCTCTGGCAACTACAACTACAACAAGGATAACCATCTGATAGTAGACGACTATGGTAACAACCCTCAATGATGGCAACTGATCCAGCAGAAGAAAAAAGAAAAGAGAATAGGAAAGACCTTGTTCATGGAAATTCGACAACCTATCGACTTTGAATAAGACAGCAATGATGACATTGGACCTAGAAAAAGAAAGAAAAAGAAGATTTAAGGCCATACCTCATCTCTGGTAAGGTATTTGGTTCACTTTATTGGTGAAAGGGGAAGATGGTTCATTGGAAATACTCAATAGAAAACTAAGAAAATCCCATAGATTTCATCAGCATTTTGGTTGGGGATTTGGTCAATGTGCATAAAGGAAGAGGGCAGGCATGTTTATAGTCGGGATCTAGAACTTCGATGAGCCCTAGACTCTTAATCCTTGTCAAACTTTGGGAAGAAGATGTATGACTCTCATCGGAAGTCTTCCTCTACAGCCACACATGCGACACACATGAATAGTAGCCCAAGTGGCCAGTTCAAGCTGGCCCAAGTTGGTCTGGCCTAAAATAAAATGGGCCTCTATACATACAGTATCTAAATAGGAACTATCTCTTGAATTGGTCATATAGACATTGGGTGAACATCATTCAACAATTCAACTTTGGAACATGATGCAAATTTTGGCAAAATTTAATCTGCCGTTGACTGAGGAGGTACCCTTACGTATCCCTTACATGATGGCTTTGTTTCCTTTGGAACTAAACTATGCATTCCTGTTAGTTCTATTAATACAAAAGATTATACATGAGTTACATGCAGGTTTAGGAGGACATTTTGGGCAGGACAAGATGATAGGATTTTTTTTTCTAATACTTTTTTATTATTTAATTTTAAAACTATGGTTGTTTCGAACCTAATTTCAAAAATACCATCCAGCATGAAATCGCACTTCAAGTAGCGATATCGTTGCCACACAAGTAGATGACGTGGCCGAATCAAAATCGCCCCATAAAGTGGCGAGTTACTAAACTCACTACTCCAAGTAGCAATTTCATGAACTCACTGTTTCGAGTTGCGAGTTCACTACCTCACTGATTTTTTTTTTGTTCTCGAATGAAGAATTGAGGGTTTGTTCCCGGATGGAGAACGGAGGGAGGACACAGCGAGGGGTGGGATGAGAGCGGAGTACCCACACGTGGTACTCATGGGGGGGGGGAGGGGAGGGGGAGGGGAGGGGGATTATTTTTTTCTTTTGTGTGTAACAGATGGAGGAGAAATGCGGCGGGGGCAGTGGTAATGGATGGGTACCCGAAGGAGGTGGGGCGGCAAGGGGTGGGTACCTGGAAGGGTGTGGAGGCGGAGGGGGAGGGAGAGTTTTTTTTTTTTTTGACAGACGGATGAGGAGGGGGGCATGGTTGGCAGCGGGGACCCGGTTGGGAGTGGGGGTAGTGGGTGGCGCGGGGATGCCAAAGGGGTGTGGAGGCGGAGGGAAGGGAGAGTTTTTTTTTTTTAAGCGGATGGAGGAGGAGGGGGCACGGTTGATGATGGTGACCAGTGGTGGGGACCCGGCCATGGGGTGGGGAGGCAAGGGGAGGGCGATTTTTTTTTTTTTTGGTTGATGGAGGAGGGGGAGGGAGGCATGGTAGGTGGTGGTGACAGGGGCCGGAGAAAGGAAGGTTTTTTCTCAATGTTGAAAAATAAAAAAAAATAAAAATAAAATAAATAAATAAAATAATAAAATTAAATTAAATATTTAAAAATATTTAATTAGATTTTTAAAATAATAATAATAATTAAATATTATTTTTTTTAAAATAAATTTAAAAAATATGTGGGTGGGCATTGAGAAGTGGTGACCGTGCGGAGGAGCCATGGGCAGTGCCAGTGGAGAGTCTGGGTGTTGGTGCAAAGCCACGAAAGAAAAAAAAAATAAAAAATATATTTTTAAAAAAATAATAAAATAATTTTTAAAAAAAATAATTTTAAAAATGCATAGGTGCACATGGAGGAGAAGAAACCAGGCGGAGGAGCCGTGAGTGGTGCTAGAGGGGGGGTGTAGGTGTTCGACGCAGATCTATGAAAGAAGAAGAATAAATAAATAAATAAAAATTTAAAATAATAATAATTCATGAAACGATGGGTGATGGGTGGATGATCCACAAGTGGTGCTGGATGGCGATGGGCACAGAGAACCCACCAGCAAAGTAAGGGGTGGTGCAAACGAAGGACTCGCAGTCATGCGGGATGGGGAGGGACCGCCAGCATGCGAGGGGGCTGGGGGTGAACAAGCAATGGCCGATGTGCGGAGGATAGGGGTGTGAAGAGGAGAAGAAAGAAACCCAAAATAATATTAATATTAATATTAATTTTAGAAAATAATGTAAAAAAGTGCCTTCCAACTCCGTCGAGGAGTGCTTTCGAGAGCTAGATGAGTTCTCTGGACCTTAAGCATTTTTTTAATTATTTTTTAAAAATAATTTATTATTATTATTTTAATTTTTTTTCATTTCATTCTCTCCTTCCATGGATCTATGTTAAATACCCACACCCTCCCTCCAGCACCACTCACGGCTCCTCTGCCCAACTACTGCTCCTCCATATGTACCCATATATTTTTTAAAAAATATTTTATTATTATTCTAAAAATATTTTTTTTATTTTTTCTCCTTTCGTGGCTTTGTGTCGAATACCCAGACTCCCCATCGGCATCGCCCATGGCTCCTCCGCATGGTCACCACTCCTCAATGCCCATTTGCATATTTTTTAAATTTATTTTTTAAAAAAATAATATTTTATTATTTTTATTTATAAAAGCTAATTAAATATTTTATTTTATTTTATTATTTTAATTTATTTATTTTATTTACTTTTTTATTTTTAAGTATTAAAAAAAATAACCTTCCTCCTTTCCTTCCGGCCCCAGTCACCATCACCTCCCGCGCCCCCCTCCCCTCCCCCTCCCCCTCCCCCTCCATCAACCAAAAAAAAAATCTCCCTCTCCTTGCCCCCCATCCCCGGCCGAGTCCCCGCCATCGGTCACCACCGCCAACCATGTCCCTCCCCTCCATCCTCCAAAAAAAAACCTCTCACTCCCCTTTGCTCCTGCACCTCTCTCGGGTACCCATCACCACCACCACCCCCACCCCTCGGTTGGGTCCCCGCCATCGATCACCATCGCCAATCGTGCCCCCTACCCCTCCGTCTGCCAAAAATAAAACTCTCCCTCCCCTCCATCCTCTTCCCTCCCCCCCGAGTACCCATCGCCACCCCCCCCCCGCCACCCCACCCCTTTAGGTACTCACCCATCACCACCGCTCCCCCTCTCCTCCGCCTGTTACACTAAAAGAAAAAGAAAATTCCCCCTTACCCCCACCTCCCTATGCAGTACCCTTTCATAGATCCTCCACACACATCCCCACCCCCCGCAACATCCTCCCTCCATCCTCCATCCAGGAACCAAAAAAAAAATTGGTGAGGCAATGAACTTGCCATTTCATACGGCAAGTTTGCTGAACTCGCTATTTGAAATGGTGAGTATATGAAATCGCCGCTTGGAGTGGTGAGTTCAATAACTCGCCACTTCATGCGGTGATTATGGTCCGATCACATTACCTGCTTATGTGGCAACAAAATCGTCACTTGAAGTGGTGATTTCATGTTGGATGGTATTTTTGGAATTAAGTTCGAAACGATCATAGTTTTAGAATTAAATAATGAAAAAGCATTAAAAAAATTTCATGATGACAACGCTTGGAGAAGATAGGTACTATTGGCCCAAAATGGGGAGAGATTCTTGTAAGATGATAACTCGATAGTTTAGAAGTTTCTTCAAAGACTCAGTTGAACTTTAGAGAGTTTGCAAAGACTTGGAGGTACTTGTAAGAACTTGACTTCAAATACTTGGGAGGACTTGAGAAAGATTTACCTGAAGTGCCTTTAGGGAAGAGTATATATAGGCAAGGGCAGAGTCTATCATGTTAGAGATGTATATGGGAGGTTGGGGATGACTGCTCATACATTCGAAAGTTTCTTATGATTTAGTAAGATATGGATCTCACGATTAGAGAAGCCATTTTGCCATTATAGGCCAGTTATCGTCGAGTTGAGGGAGATTTGAGTTTCTCCACACCCCCTTGAGATGGCCACGTGGGGGAACTGGTTGGCCAAGGTGATGAGCTTTGTGGTTGGTCCGAGTCAAGCTCCAATTGGTCGATAGTGCTAAGTCATATGGGTCGAATCCAAGGTATATCAACAATCTTCTAACACAAAATCAAAAATCACTATACATAATGCAAAAATATATACATATATATAGGTGATTATATAAAAGGATCCTTACCTCTATCATTCTCAAACTCGTGCATAGCAAACATTGGTTTACGAACTCAGGATGCTCAATGCTTTTTTGCACAAATAGTTGCTCTAGCTAGTTCACAATCAAGTCCAAACATGAAAGTCATAGATGATCATAGATGGTTGAAAATTATGATAGGTGGCCACAACACTAAAGGTCTAGGATCCCTCCGAAGTTCAACCAATTGATTCGGGTTGCCTAAATATCTAAAACATCCATTGAGCCATAGGATATCTAGAGAGAGAAAGATAAAAAGAGAAGAGAGAAAGAGTGAAGAAGAAAGAGAAAAGAGAGATAGAGAAGAGAGAGTCAAAATATTCTTTTTTATCCTCTCTCTCTCTCTCTCATTTTTTTCTTCTTCATGGAAAAACTAGGGAAGGGCTCTAAGCCAGCCACCACATAGCAACAACCCTCGGTGGTAGTGATCTTTAGCAACTGCAGCTGCAACAACGGCAATCACCTGATATTAGACGGCTATGGTAACGATCCTCAATGATGGCAACTAGTCCAGAAGAAGAAAGAAAAAAGAATATGAGAGACCTTGTTCATGAAAATTCGACAACCTATCGGCGGCTTTAAATAAGACAGCAATGATGACATTGGACCTAGAAAAAGAAAGAAAAAGAAGATTTAAGGCCATACCTCATCTCCGGCAAGGTATTTGGTTCACTTTACAAGTGAAAGCGGAAGGTGGTTCATCAGAAATACTCGATAGAAAACCAATAAAATCCCATATATTTCATTAGCATTTTGGTTGGGGATTTGGTCGATATGCATAAAGGAAGAGGGTAGGCCTGTTTATAGTTGGGATCTAGAGCTCCAACAAGCCCTAAACTCCCAATCCTTGTCAAACTCAGGGAAGAAGATGTATGGCTCTCATCGGAAATCTTTCTCTACAGTCACATGCACATGTAAGGCATACGATTAACAGCCCAAGTGGCCAGTTCAAGTTGGCCCAAGTCAGTCCGGCCTAGTTAAATAGAACGGGCCTCTATACGTGCAGTATCTAAATAGGAACCATCTCTTGAACCGCTGATATAGACATTCGGTGAGCTTCATTCAACAATTCAACTTTGTCATCAATCATAAGTCAGGACCATGTGAACATGATGCAAATTTTGGCAAATTTGATCATCCGTTGACCGAGGAGGTACCCTTACGTATCCCTTACATGATGGCTTTGTTTCTTTTGGAACTAAACTATGGATTCCTGTTAGTTCTATTAATACAAAATATTACACGAGTTGCATGCAGGTTTAGGAGGACATTTTGGGCAGGACAATATGACAACGCTTGGAGAAGACCGGTACTATTGGCCCAAAACGGGGAGAGGTTCCCCTTACATCTGGAACTAGTGTCAGATTTGTCAAGCTGCTAAAGGACATGAACAGGACATTGATATCTATGCACTGCTTCCTATGCCCTCTGGACCATAGATTGACGTATCCGTGGACTTCGTGCCTGGCTTGCATCAGACTTCACATTTGTCTCCATATTTGTTTTTGGATCACTTTAGCAAGATGTCTCAATTTCTCCCATGCAAAATGATGCTTGATGGCTCCCACGTTGCTGATATTACTTTGATCAAAGAGGTTGTTCATCTTCATGGAGTTCCAAACACAACCCACTAGTGATCATGATGCGTACTTTATGAGCCACATTTTGTGGGCCTTATGATGAAATCTTGGAACTACTCCACGGTTTAGCAGCTCAAGAAGCCCTCAGACAAACGGCCATATAGAGGTTGTGCATTGGATCCCCGACAATCTTCTAAGGAGCCTGGTGTGAGATATGCTAACTGTTAAGACTTGGCTCTCCCTCAAGTTGAGTTCGCCTACAATGGTTTGCAGAATAATTCCACTGGTAAAGGCCCATTTAAGATTGTATATGGATGTGTACACATCATGTCCTGGATGATGTGCCATTGCTACCACTTCAACAAACAAATTGTGATGGTGATAGAGATGATATGGTACATAAAAATCAACCATATTCATGATCAAGTCAGATTTCAATTTGAATAATCTAATACAAGGTATAAATAGGCTACCAACATGCACAAGAGACATAAGACATTTAGTGAAGGTGACATGGTGATGGTCTACATGCACAAAGAATATTTTTCTGCCAGAACCTATAACAAAGTTGAAGAATATAACATCTCACATATATTTAATCTCCATAATCTCTTTGATTATTGATAGCATACATTAAATTCTCCTACTTTCTCTTTATTCAAACTTAAATTTTGAATTAAAATTATTCTTGCAATGTTCTATTTATTTTTCTCCTTTTTTTTCACATTTCAATTCAAATTTTTATTTAAATTGATGCTATAATATTCTCCTTCTTTTTTCTTGTAATCACCTCTGTACAATGCTATATATATTTAATATGCACTAAAACAAATCCCTACCAATTAAGTTGGTTTTACTCATAACTGTGTCTCTTTTATGGTATTTGAGCCGATCTTGGTATCCTTGTGCAAACCTAGCCCTTCTTCTTACATCAAGGATTACCATTTTAACAATATTAGCAATATCATATTCTTCATCCAAACTCAAATCCTCTTCTGCTACATCTATTATCATCTTCAATAATATCCCAAATCTAATCTCAATCAAGCTTTATGGTAGCAACTATCTCCTTTGAAAGTTTGTTTAAACTAATTTTACGTGGACATAAGCTTATATCCATCATTAATAACTCAGTTGCCACATCTTCCCCAATACATCCAACCTAGGCTTTATAATATGAATATGATCAGATACTTCTCTCATAGATCAGTGTTATACTATCAAATTCAACCTTTTCTTATATAGTTGGTGTCACCTTAACTAAGTAGGCTTAGGATGTTCTATCTCATCACTTTGCCTTCCTCGCTTCTTCTTATATTATGATTACGAAACAATGACTTAATCACATCAAAAAAGGGTCATCCACTATGCAAGATCATCTCCAACAATTTAAAGTTCTTGCCGACAGGCTATCTACATGCAAATCACCAATTAGTGATGATCACTTGCAAATCTACATCCCTAAGGACTTTCTCCATCTTATCACTTATTCTCTTCTTCAATTCGGGTTCATACTTGCACTTCTCCTCTTTCTTTTGAAGAGCTCCATACTTTATTGATTTATGAGGAAATTAGCCTGGTTGAAAAGGCCTCCATGCAATCTATATATGGAAAACCTCGATTAGGCTTTAAAACTATGAATTGATGGGAGATAGTGTCTCAAAAGGGTTTCACTATCTTTAGATTTTAGAATGATAAGTGGGATTAAGGTAAAAGGTCTAATGAGTTGATCAATTTCCTATAGGCTATGATTAGTCTTATTGAAAAGATTTTTGGATCGGATCAATTTAAACTATAAGTTTCATCAACCTCTAGTGGTTTCGTCATTGCACTATGTATTATAAGATTAAAATTTATATGCTTAGTTTTTGAAACAATGATTGAAAAGAAAATTAATATTTAAGTATTTAAACCAAGAATTTTCAAAATTATGTGTGTTTTAATTAAATATTATACATGCTTACATAAAAAGATTAATTTAAAATTCATGAATGAGGCATAAATTAAGATTCTTATTGTGGAATAATTATGAATATGATGATTAATGTGCATAAATGCAGAATTCAAAATGAGATGATTATCACGTCTCAACACCGCATATATAGCATTTGAAATAAGAGATGAAACTTTTGATTGATAATATTTATGCTATTGAAATGAGTATAGTTATTTTATATATGAGAAAACTAGTTTGAAGTAAATATTATAAAAACTCTCTAATCTAATTATGATTTGAGTTTAGCCAATGAGACTGATCATTGACTACATATAAAAAATTAATTTCTTTTAAACTTAGCTAGTCAGGGTTGATAATTGGCATACATTGATGGATAGCATATTTTCACAAGACTAGTATGTTTGCTTTCTTACGGGGTGAATCATGGCCATGTGATTTCATAACTAGTTTCCCTCCGAAGCTAATCAGTTGGGGTTGATTGCTGTATATTTCGATAAATAGTGTATTATATATTTAGAAGCTAGTCTTTTTTAGATCATGTTAGAAGGCTGATCATGGCTATAGTCATTAAAGGTTGAGTTTATAACTTATCAATATGGATTTCAAAAAATCATTGATCAAAAGAATGCATGGCATATTTTGAAAAGAACATTTATGTTGATAAATGCATATCAAAAGTACTCTATATCTTGAAATTATTGAATTGATTATATTTAAAAAAAATTGTATAATATACTTGATTTAACTAGAGGTATCTTCACTATCTCCTTTTTATTTTTTTCGAGGAATAAAGAGGACTGGGGCTAGCTGAGCGAAAAATATTAAAGACTTAGATGATTAGTTGTCGGTCCTTTTGAATAATAATTGATAAAGAATTGGTATGAGTTTTTCTTATTATTTGAGATTATAAAACTATTATTTGCTTAATGTTGTCAGAAACCCAATAGCTGCATAATGCCGCTGCCTGAGTATTTAGAGGATATATGAAAAATGTAGGCTTTGCATGTCCTATTGGATTAAACCCTATGGATGTGTGATCATCTACGGTATGCTCGGCTTAGGCTATCAATTTGGGGCATGACATTAGTATAGTATCAAAGTGAATGAATTAGGGATTGGATTTAGTAAAAACAGATCAATTGATTCTACTAAGTACAGTTAGGTTTAATTGAGAGCATACAATTGATCAGTTGATGGCGTGATTGACCAATATTTTGCTAATTGGTGTAAGCGAAGATGGTGAAAAATAAATCTACCATAAGTAAGAAGATTTTGATTTAGGAGCATGCTTAAGAGCTTAATTAACAGTGGATGCCTGAGGGTGTCTACAATTATAAACAGAAGCGGGAGATGTTCTTCTATTTGGAGGCTAATTCTGAAGCATGCTAAATTTGTTAAAAATGGGTTTTTATGGTCGATTGAATCAGGCAAGGAGGTCGATTTGTTCAAGCATCCTTGGCCGTCCTCAATACCATATAATAAAATGCTTGTCACCTGTGCATGCGGACAACTAGTAGAAGGGATGAAAACTTTCAGATATATTGAATGAGCATAGGGTATGGGAGGATGTTCAGAAGCTAGCTTCTATTTTTCCACCAAAGCTGGTTTATGATATCTGCAGCATCGCTCTTGAGGGATGCTGGACTGATCATTCACCAACAGGTTTGAACAAAACTGTCGAGATCAATGTTGAAGAAATTCAGAAGCGAGTATCTACCAATTAAGTCTCTTAGCTCTAAATACTTATTTCTCCTGGATATGGAAAGCTTCCACATTCCTTCTCGTGTGAGAAGTTTTTTTGGGTGGCAATTTCAGTGGAGAAGAATCCCTGGCCTATAAGGTCAATTTATATATTCTGTGCGTTAAAGTTGGCGCCACCCCCGTGCAATGGGATAGGGGTGAATTTTTATCATACGATCGATGGTCAACTGCACTTAATGCTGGAAACTTGATCCATTAGCAGTTACTCCCAAACTAGATTGGAATTGCTATATTCATTTGCTGGGATGAATCTCAATGAGGAAGACAACATGGAATATGTCTGCTGGATGGCTTCTTTGGTCTGTTAGGAATGAGAGATGGTTTCGATAGGAAAGTATGCTCAACCTAAGCTCTCGTCGGGAAAGCAAGATTCCTAGCTAGTGGTAAAAGTTTCCTCTCACCATGATAGCTAGCTATCCTCCTCCTTTTCCCATTTCAGTCTGGCAGCTACTGCCTTCCCTAGAAGTGTTTGAAGGGAGCATGGACGGTTCAATGAAAACCATATCCGCCGGTGCCGAATTCATTATAAGAGCTGTTAAAAGCAAAGTGATTCAAGCTTCTGCAGGAAGACTCGAAGCTGAATTGCATGCGACCTGGTGGGGTATGTGCACTGCGATGTTTAAGTATCAGGCCACCAAAGAATGGCTCGAAGGGGATTCAAACAAAGTCTAACGGTGGATTAGTATTCTAAATCTTCGTATGGACTTTATCATCACCCTCTCCTTGGAGACCTATGTGGCAATTCGAGAGAGTGCTTGTTGCTTTCAAAGCTTCGCATATATTTTGTGAGGGCAACGGATCAGCTGATTGGTCTGCAAATGACGGCTCTAAATGAGACTTGGACAACCTTGAAGAAGATCGATCCTCAGTATTCGAGCTTTTCATATTTTATCTCAGCTGAATGTTACATATTTCCATTTCTTACAGACATTCTGAAATATGCTGTTTTTTCCCCCGCTTTTTTTTTCTTTTATGCTTGGAATTTTTCTCCCCGGTGATTTTTGCAGTTAAAGCGTGAGTGGATTTTTGCAGAAAACTGGTACAAGATTTAGCTGGAAAACTTATCCATAGTCTAGATCTGTCGAATGCCATGCTAGATGAACTCCAAGGGCATGATTAAATAATTTTGTAGGAATCGGGCCCGTTGGTTCGCCTAGCTCACGTAGTCCTTCAAAGGGACGACGGGTCCGCCTAGCTCATGTAGTCTTTTAAGGGCTCATTCAAAAAGTCTGAGCCTAAATCCCAGCCTATGAATTTGTTGGTCTCCTACATGAAAAAAAAAAAAAAAAAAAAAAAAAAACCTTAAGATTTGGAGTACAGGGTGTTAGGTTAGTTTGGGGCCACAGCCAAATAGGCTACCCAATCTACAAATTGATCAGTAGAAAATCTACTACTTCCTATTGGATTTCCCTAGCAGATCCTAAATATAAAATTGAGATCAACAGCGAATAAGATTTGATATTGAATGAGGCCCTAGAGTAATCCACCTACAAGCTTACAACAATCTTACCAAGTGAACATATGGGGATTTAGGAACATGTCAACCATGAAGATTTATGCTTTGGACAGTAACTTATCTAATTTATTAAAATGACATCAATTAGCAATTCCAGAGCAAATGTTAAATCTTAAATGCAACACTAATTAAAACAACACATAATCATCAACAATTATCAATAATATTGGACCAACTGAACTACATACTTATTACTGATAATGACATCCCAAACCATCCTCTCATTCCTAGGAGACAATTTCAATGCTAGCTACTCATGTGTAATTGGAACTATGACAATGAGATTAATTTAAGAACCCTACAGTGCTTCATGGCATCCCAAAAAACTCATGAAATATTATATTTCCTGAGAAGTTTATCATTATATCAAATCCATCAAACAATAATCAAATCAGGTTAGTGATGCTGATTTATGAAGGACCAATAAATAGCAATCCTTGCCCATATATGTGATGCCACATAAAGGTCCCACGGATGGAAAAAAAATCATATGATGTGAGTACTATAAAATATCATGTAGGACAGCTTTATAATTTACTATATTTTTCTTAATATCAATTTTAAATAATAAACCTAAAAATCAAAGACTTTTTCCACTAGCAAAATTATTAGCCCTATGATTAAAATAAAGGCGCATCCTTTTTCCTTCTTATTTTCAATACATATTTTTTACCGTTACATACTATATGACCATATGATCCATACTATACAAAATCAATATACTCCTACAAATAAATCGATACCCAATTTCTAGAATATAAAGTCTACTAATACATAGTATATAGCTAGATGATACACACTTAGCAAATTAGTTAGCAATACAATACATGCTTTTCAGCAAATTGATATACAGTTTTTGAAATATTATATTCATCCATACATACTACATAATCTGATGATACATATTCATCAACTTTCTATTACATACTACAGTTTTTTTGATACATACTTATCAAAAAAAAATTATAATATATATTAAAAAATCAACGAGTATATATCATCATACCATGTATTTGTATTGGTAAATGTAGTATTCTGAAAACTATATATCAAATTATTTGGGGATATATATTTGATTGCTAGATAGCTAATTCACTAAATATGTAATACCTAGCTATATGCTATTTATTGCTAAACTCTATATTCTAAAAATTATATATCAATTTGCTTAGAAGTATGTGTTGGATATACAATAAAGAAGCTTGTAGTATGTATTACGAAGTTGATGAGCATGTATCACCATACCATTTATTATGTACCAGTAAATATAATATTTTGAAAACTATACATCAATTTACTTAGAAATGTATATTGAGTCGCTAGATCACCAATTTGCTAGTGTATATCATCTGGTCATGTATTATATATTGGTAAACTCCATATTTCAAAAATTATGTCATGATTTATCTGGAGGTATATTAATTTTTGTTTGATGATTTATTTTATTTATTTAATATATATCATTTGGTCATGTAGTATGTATTAATAAAAAATATATTACAAAAATAAAAAAAATATTATATTTTTTATTTTTAATTATAAAATTAATAATTTTAATAATAAAAAAATTTAATTTTTATATATAATTTTATTAAAAAAATATAATAAAATAAAAAATTTATCCTATATGATAGTTTTTAATATTTTTTTTATATTACGACCAACTCGTCCAACTCAACGGCGGAAATATCCCTTCGTATCCCTACCACCCACTCTTTTGGTCTAAGAAAAGGCTACATGAGCTTCTTATTATGGCATCCAAAATTAAAAAAAAAAATAAACTTCGTATAAATTAATCATCGGTGTGCGCAAAGTATTTCTCCTTGTGTAGTTTGCGGGCTCATCTGGGCTAATATGAGGAGGAGAAAGATCAACCGGCATTCTGGGAACGCAACTGGGAGAAGGTCAAACGGATCTCAATTGCCTTCGAAATGGGATGAAGTGAAGTGAAGTGGACGAGTCAACTTCTTTCCATTTTTAGTCCCGATCCTGTCCCCTGATCTAATATCCATCTATCCCTTCCCTGAAGCCCTCCGGGAACTCTCGTGGATTTATTATTCTTATCAACACCTGGCCTAGAATAATATATTTTAATTTAAAATATTAATTTAAGAATATTTTTTTTTAAAGACCGAGTTAAAAAATAGAGCAGTCGTTGTCGGGGCGTCCGTATGAAGTCCTAATAACTCGTCCTTTATGGCCGTCGGACGGAGGTTTGGTGGCGAAAGTCGGATGGCAATCAATGGCGGGGACTCTTCCCATTATGCCACCGGAAGTTCTCCTGTATGTCCGGAAAGCCCCTGGGTGCGTTGGGCGTCGCCGTTGGTGGGGAGCGTAACGGAGGCGGGGCGGCGACCGTTACGCCGGCTGGTGGTTGACGCCGACGCGTGTCGGCATGACGGACCGGTTCCGCGTTCTGGATGATGTGGACAGCACGTGCAGCTCACCTGCTCTTGTTTGACGCAGTGCTTTAATAACGTTGATGCACCTGAAATAACGGACCCGTTCCGAAACTTTAAGGGTACTGTTGTAACGGAAATAATTAATTGCAATATTTTCATCCATTAGTTTTTTTTTTTGAGGGGCCAAATTGAATAGTTGCTATAGGAACCAACATTACTATAATGTTGTTAATACTATTTCAAAGACTTCTAACAGTAATCATGACGGGACGTGCTACAATGCTTTTTGAATTGCCAAACAAGATTTAGTAGCTAATGTCCTGGATATTGCATTTAAGCATATATGGATATGAGATTCTATCTCTTTATCATATTAAAGAAGGGAGAGGATAGGAGAATTATATCCTTTTGTTCTTATAATAGATCATTTAACTAGGCTATACTTGGCTAAATGAGCAATAATTTTAGCTATTAAGTGTATAAAATATTATTTTTTAAGTCACATAAAATTTTGATTTGAACAATCATTGCTTTATTTGATTATAAATGAATAATCAATAATCCACATCTCTTCTACTCTATATCTACCTCCATTTTAGATGTTGACTTCAATTAAAACCTTCAATCTCTTGATAAAGAGATAATATCATATGAATAAATAATTATTATTATTTTTTAATCAAAAAAATATAAATTATTATTTATATTTAATAAAAAATTAAAGATAAATTCTTAACTATATTTTTAACTTAAAAATAGCTATCCACTTGAGTTTCAAGTAAAAATAGTTATCCATTTAAATCATAAGTTTAAAGCAACTATCCATCTTAGCTGAAATGATCATTATATCTTTATATCCTTATATCCTTTAAAATACTATAGTATTATATTATCAAAGTATAATATTCTTTTATAATAACGTAGTATTATATTATATTAATACAGTATTGCTTTATAATAATATAGTGTTGCTTTACTATATTATATTAGTATAGTATTTCTTTACAATATGATAGTATTATATTACATTAATGTAGTATTCTTTTATAATAATATGGTATTGATTTATTGTATTATCCTAGAATAGTATTTCTTTATAATAAGGTGGTATTATATTATCATAGTGTAATATTTTTTTATTATAGTATTACTTTACAAAAATATAGTATTACTCTATAATAGTAGTATAATTTTATAATAATATAATATTATTATATAATAATATAATATTATTTTATAACTATAAAAATAAATAGGTCATTTCATTCCTATTTAGGTAGTTGCTTTTAAGTTATGTTTCAAATTGATGACTACTTTTACTTGAAACTTAAATAGATAACTAATTTTAAATTTAAATTCAAATGAATAATTTTTTTTTAATTTTTTTAAATTTAATTATTAATAATAAATATAATGCAGTAGTTTTTTCTTTCCTTCCAACCAGTGGGTGTGGTGTTTTGAAATAGGATCAGAATATTTACTTTCTACTATTATAATAAAAATAATCATGATATAAATAATATAGTAATACAAATTAATTTTATTATTATTTATAATGAACATATTATTTTTTAGCATATATAAATATTTATAAATTTTAAAAAATATATATTAATAAATAATGATTATTTTTTTGAAGTAGAAGATCGATCTTTATTCAATTGCTGCATACATAAACAGGCCAAGAGACCCAACAATCATTAAAATCTTTTTTAAAATCCAAACTAAATTATAGCGCGAGAGAGAGAAAGAGAGAGGCATGGGGGGAGGGGTATGGCGTGATTATATTTCCTTTTTTTTGTTTCTTTCTCCGTCCGGTGAGAAATTGAGAGGAGGGGGGGGGGGGGGGGGGGGAGAGAGAGGAGGGAGTGGCCCTCTATTAATTCAGGGGTGAATCCACCCCGTTTTGTTGCCGATATTTCCGACGCCCCCAGTTCCCCCTCCCCCCGGCGGTTTCCGAATTGGTCTCCATGCTCTCACCCCCTGTGGAAGGCTCGTTGATGTGAAGTCATAGAGGGTGGGAGTAGAAGAGTTTTCTATAGGGGTGTGTGTGTGAGAGAAAGAGAGAGTAGTTGCAGGAGAGGAGAATGGATTCTGGGGACGACCCAGATGCCTCGGATGGGCAGAGGAAGAAGAAGCGTTACCACCGTCACACCCCTCGCCAGATTCAGCAGCTGGAAGCGTATAACCTGTTCCTTTCTGTTGCCTCCTGTCCTTCTTCTTCCCAAAGATTGGATTTTGACGGCTTTTTCGTGTTGTTTCGGTGGAATTTAGGATGTTCAAGGAGTGCCCACATCCGGACGAGAAGCAGAGAATGCAGTTGAGCAGAGATTTGGGGCTGGAGCCTCGGCAGATCAAGTTCTGGTTCCAGAACAGGAGGACCCAGATGAAGGCAAGCCTTCTCTTCCCCCGCCTTTCTTTCTTCCCTTCTTTTGGCCTTTTTCTTTTGGAACGGAGTGCGGTGGGGCGAGAGAAACCAAAAAGGAGGAACTTTTAGGTGGTTTCGCTGATCAGCTGCGGTGGTTTGGCAGGCCCAGCACGAGAGGGCCGACAACTGCGCCCTCCGCGCGGAGAACGACAAGATCCGCTGCGAGAACATCGCCATGAGGGAGGCGCTCAAAAACGTCATCTGCCCCACCTGCGGCGGCCCGCCGGTCACCGAGGACTCCTACTTCGACGAGCAAAAGCTCCGTCTGGAGAACGCCCGGCTTAAAGAAGAGGTACCCACTTCTCCTATTCCTTTTCCTCTTCCCAATTAATTGCTTGCTGTTAACAGTCCACCGTGACGTAGAATTAACGTGACAGTGATGTTTCCGGCGATCAGATTCTATTTGTTCGAAGCCCTCCAAGAAATATACAACTTTCTAGGATTACGATTATTTCCACTGTTGGAAGATGTTGACGAAGGAAGAAGTTGTTGTATTTCGTCTTACCATGATTCAATTCTGCTCTTTTGTTTAATTGATGTTGTTGCAGCTCGACCGGGTTTCGAGCATGGCATCCAAGTATCTAGGCAGGCCAATTACACAACTTCCCCCAGTGCAGCCTGTGCCCATTTCTTCATTAGATTTATCGGTCGGAGGTTTCGGTAACCTGGCGCTTGGCCCTTCACTTGATCTCGATCTCCTTACCGGGAGTTCTTCTGCGTTGCCTTTTCCATTCTCGACCGCAGTATCCGATATCGAGAAGCCTATAATGGCAGACATGGCTACCAATGCAATGGAAGAGCTGATCAGGCTACTGCAGACCGACGAGCCCCTGTGGACGAAGCCCGGAGGTGATGGGAGGGAGATCCTTAATCTCGAAACGTATAATAGGATCTTCCCAAAGGTCAGGCAGCAGTTCAAGAATCCGGATATCCACATGGAGGCCTCGAGGGATTCCGGACTGGTGTTCATGAATGCCGTGGCATTGGTTGATTTGTTTATGGATTCAGTAAGTTTCTGTGCTTACTTGATTAATGCTCACGGCCTTTTAATTCTTTGGTGTTTGGAGTGAGGAAGATTCATTATCGTTGCAGAGCAAGTGGGCAGAGTTTTTTCCGACGATTGTTTCCAAGGCTAGAACCTTAGAAGTCCTTGCTGCTGGAATGGCAGGAAGCAGGAGTGGGTCTCTGCTTATGGTATAATTGCTTGATTAAATACATATTCTTTTGCTTGTAATCCGTTGCAAGTTTTTTGGTGGCACTAATCTAATTTGGATACGATACAGATGTATGAAGAGATGCAGGTTCTTTCGCCGGTCGTGCCGACACGCGAGTTCTATTTCCTTCGTTATTGTCAACAAATGGAGCAGGGCTTATGGGCTATAGCTGATGTTTCGGTAGACTTATCCAGAGGGAATCAATTTGTGCCTCCTTACCGATCGCGGAGGCTTCCTTCTGGCTGCTTAATTCAGGACATGCCCAATGGCTACTCCAAGGTGATCTGTACATGGAATTAGTTCTTATCCGCTGGATTCGTGTCATCTTTTTGTTCATGGTGAAATATGTGGCAAATGTTGATTCAGGTGACTTGGGTGGAGCACACGGAAATCGAAGAAAAGACTCCGACTCACCGGCTCTACAGGGATCTTGTGAACAGTGGGGCGGCATTCGGAGCGCAGCGATGGCTCGGCACTCTACAGAGAATGTGTGAACGATTTGCATGTCTGATGGCCGCTGGCACTTCCTCGAGGGACCTTGGAGGAGGTAATGCATGGAATAAATCTTTTAATATTTTTAGAAGCTAACAACTTCTATGTGATGCTGAATTCAAAAAGTGCCTTTAGTGATTCCCTCGCCCGAAGGCAAGCGGAGCATGATGAAGCTATCCCAGAGGATGATCAACAATTTCTGCTCAAGTTTAAGTGCATCCGCCGGAAACCGATGGACGACGCTCTCGGGACTCGATGATGTAGGAGTTCGGGTCACGGTTCACAAGAGCACGGATCCTGGCCAACCCAATGGCGTCGTCCTCAGCGCAGCAACCTCTATATGGCTACCTATATCATCTGAGAGGGTCTTCAGTTTCCTCAAAGATGAACGCACTCGAGCTCAGGTACTTATCCAGAAGTAGAACCATTACATCAGTTCGCTGTTTATGCTCATGATCTTGGAACCCTGATGACGGAAATTCCCGTATGTTCTTCAGTGGGATGTTCTCTCGAGTGGCAATTCGGTTCAAGAGGTTGCCTGCGTGATAAATGGTTCGCATCCAGGGAACCGTATTTCTCTCCTCAGGGTAAGTTAATTTCTTGTTCATTTGTTGATTTTAGTTTTCTTTCGTCTTGGATGTTACGATATGCATGGTGAACGAACGAACAGGCTCTCAATGCCAGCCAGAACAACATGCTCATACTCCAGGAGAGCTGCACGGATGCCTCGGGTTCGCTGGTGGTCTATGCACCCATCGACCTCCCGGCCATCAACATCGTGATGAGCGGCGAGGACCCATCTTACATTCCTCTCTTGCCATCAGGGTTCACCATATTGCCCGATGGCCGTCCCGGTGGAGGCGGAGGGGCTACGACGAGCTCAAACCCAATGGGGGGCTCCTCAGGCTCATTGATCACGGTGGCATTTCAGATCCTTGTGAGCAGCCTTCCTTCTGCGAAGCTCAACGTAGAGTCGGTGACGACAGTCAATAATCTCATTAGCACCACCGTGCAGCAAATAAAGGCTGCCTTGAATTGCGGCAGTGGCTGATGGCCTGAAGAGGCTTCAGAAGCTCTCCCCCTCAACCCCCCCCCCCACCACCCCCCCACCCCACCCTTAACTGCAACATACCAGATGGGCTCAGAGGGCTTTTGATGCGGGCATTCAAGAGGAGGATTAATTGGGGCTCTCTTTTGGTTGGTTGGGGCCTTGAATGCTCTCATCAAGAGCTGGAACTGGAGCTGGAACTGCTGCTGATGCTGATGCCGATGCCAGTCTCATAACAACTTCCAAAGATTTTTACAAGGACTCAAGTCATATTTACATTTAGGAAGCCTTTAAAGAGGGAGTCAAGAACGCACCATGCTTGTCTCTTTCCTTGCTGTCGTAACTCCTTAGCTTTGAGGCTTTTTTTTCTTTTAAAATTTTGTTTGTTATTTTCCCTTATTCCTTTTCTCACTCTCACTCTTAACGCCCATGCAGCAAGGGTAAAATGGTTCGGGTATTGACTTCTGTCCGTTAATATTCACTCACTCATCAACATTTTGGAGATAGAGTTCCTAAAGTGGAAGCAACTGTTTAATTTTATTCTCGTTATTTATTTGCGAGACTCATAGCTTTAAGCATGGCAATGAAGAACTGAGTTAACAATATGTTGCTGGCAGAATTCGAATTGGAGCAGTGCTTTAATTATGTTAGCAGGATAAGCCATTCAATTTGCATCAGTAGTAATCACTCGAGATCAGACATATCGGAAAACTCAAATTTATTTTGTGTGGTTGACTAATTAACTGAAATAAAATATTGTTTGTCTAGTTTTAGTTATATACTTTGTTGATTTCTTTTGTTTTATATATTCTTGTTCATATGCTCATAAATAGATGCAGCTTTGAACATCAAAATTGATGAACTTGGAATATAATTAAGGATGTTGCTCCCTATATTTCAATGATGGATAAGAATCACCAATTGTAGGCTATCTTCTGCACCGTTGGATAGCTAGTGCATGGAAGGCCCACCAGTTGTATGGAACAAAAATCATATGGAATGGGCATGAAGAAAATATAGAGTGGGTTTTCTATTTTGCCATGTTTCTTGTGGTGCCTATTTTAAAGTAGAAATCCAAAAGTTAGAAACTTCTTCAATGGACGAAGCCATCTCATCATTAAAAAAAAAAAATGAAATCATCTCATGATTAAAAAAAAAAAAGGGATGGGAAAGGAAATCAAGCGCAACATTAAAAAAAAAATTGTATATGGCATTCTCTTTGTTCTCGGTTTTAGAAAATAACTTTTATAGATACACGCTACATGATCAAGAAATCATACTAAGTAAATTAATCATCTAACAAACTAATAAATACTTCTAGATAAAAAGATACATAATTTTCAAGATATGATGTTCACTAATATATAGTACATAGTCAGATGACATACACTTAGTAAATTAGCCAATCTAATAGCTCATTATATAATTTTAAGCAAATTGATGCATAATTTCTAAACTATTATTGTAAGTACATACTATATGATCAAGTGATATATACTCATTGACTTTCTAATATATATTATAAACTTTTTTTATATGCACTCCATGTAATGATTCAATATGCACCTCTAGATAAATCAATATACGATTTTCAAAATATGCTTTTACTAGTATACACTATATAATTGGATAATATTCACTTAGCAAACTAAGTTTTCTAACAAAATAATAAATATCTCTAGATAAATCATTGCACAATTTTCAAAATATGATATTCATCGGTATCGGTATATCGTGCATAATTTTCTAGTTTTGTCTAATATAAGAATTTATATGTATACCATTTCTTAGATTCCATGAAGGTTCATGGATCCTAATAAAGAGAAAGGGATTTGAAAGAGGAGAAAGTGACTCGAAAAGATGAAGAAAGATCTTACGGATGGGAGACATGCCTTGACAAAGAAGAGGATGCATTAGGAGGCTTGACGAGGAAGAAAAAGAAACTCATCCTATATTTCTTTCCCTATTGCCTGCCTCATATGATTTTTGTTCAGTCATATGCTTAAGATAGGGCATATAATTAACTCCACTTTATTTTGGGTGGGTGATACCAGCTCCTATATTAAGCAGAATTAAAAGGTCTGCTAGCTTTAGTTATGTGCTTGGTTATTACTTCTTGTGGTAGTTGCATATTCTAGCAATGGTGTCACTTTCGCTCTGCAGTATCATTGCTGCTTTGAAGGTTCTGGTCCCTCTTCCATTAAGGCCCATGCATTGCTACGATAAATTTTCAAAACCGAGTACAGATCAATTACTTCTGAATAAGTTGGTCTCTTCATTGTTATTTTTGTTGTCATCATCATTGTCATCACTGCACATAATATATCTCTAAGTTAGCATTTATATAATAAAAGTAAGAACATAAATTATGTCTGCATTATCACCAAAAAGGCTTTATTGCAAATTAAGATTACCTGAGGTCATGTTCTTATGAATCCTTTCTCATTCTTCATTCTGATGTAATGATGGGGTTTTTTAATGCATGATTCTTCAATTCTTCTTTACTTCCAACTGTTTATATTCTTTAATAGAAGGTGTAAATTGATTTTTTTCTGAGAAAATGTTTAATGAAAATACTTTTCAAACAAAAAATTTTAGATAGAAGCTTCTAGCTTGCTATAATTAATTTGAAACAATGTTAGGCAGGTGCAATAACTAGCTGGTGACCATGTGCGGAAACATCAATAGATATAATCACATTAATGAGTTGGTGAAATCCTCTATTTTCTCCCAATAAGCAAAAAAGCTAATTAAATGAATACTTTCGTTGAAGAAGAGGGTGTGCGTATGAAGTCTCATAAACAGAGATATGGTAGTGGCTCGGCGTGGATGGAAGCTCAACAACCATGGATGAAGGATGAAAAAATTGCTTGTTACAATGGCAACATAGATGTGCTTAGTGCATCCACCTTGCATTGTTCTACATTTGGTTATTTGTTGTAAAAATGCTGCCAATTGGTTGTCCAAAAAAATAAAAAACAATGCTAGTAATTGATATATGCAATGCACATAAATGATTATATTGTAGGAACTTTCATGTCTATTCATCCACCTTGCATTTATGGACTTCTTTTGTCTGCCTTTTTTAATCTAGAAGGACATCATATGGTGAATGCTTGTTAAAATATGAAGTATATCTATCAAAGGATTTATGAATAATTAGCTTGCAAGGCCAACCAAATTAGTGATGGAAATGATGGGTACAGATGAGAGGAATATGTTAGTGCTAATCTCCTACCTGATTTATGTTTGTGTTTTCTACATATATATACCTACTAATATGGGGTATTGCACATTTTATCCCTCAAAAATTGCTATTTACATATATACTCTAAATTCATCTTGGTTTTGCAATAATACATATCTTATTAGATTTTTGGCTTACAGTGTTAAAAAGTATCTATTTTAAACATAAAATAGCATCGGTATCCTTGAAAAGGTTGTAACATTCAATTTGTGCTGTAAAGAGTTATTTTTTAGCAACATTTTTCAAGGATATAGATTCAAAAGGATGTAAGTTTTCTCTATATTTAAAATGAGCATTTATTAATACCATCAACGGAATGGTTATTGTTACAAAGCAAGATTTTTAAAGGTAAATATGCAATAGACTTTATTTGTAGCTAGAGGTATGTATGCAAAACCTTTTAAAGTTTCACTTCACATATACATCTTTATTAATGGCTTGTATGCTTCTTATATTTCCACAAAAGAAAGCAAAAATAAAAGTAAGTGGATGTGAATATTGAAGTGTGTAAAAGAGTAAGTTTGAAGGCGTTTGGTGAGCGGGATAATGTTAGAGATATTTTTAATTATCTTATGGGACATATGAACTGGTTCAAGCATTTTATGTTTTGATATTCTGAGATGTATTAGAGATGTTCCCATGTCGTTCCGGTATATCATCATTCCACGGTAGCCCTTCTTTTCTCTGGTTATTTATGGAACCATATATTTTATTTTTTATGTAACAAACAAGATTTTTTGTTTTTTCACCATTATACCTTAGGCTAGATTCTCGTGGGCCTATAGGCTTTTAGACCAAAAATACTATAAGGCGAACATGCCAAGCCTGGTAGTCCCTATTTTATGCCTATTGCTCTTTAACGTACGTACAGACTTTAATTTATTGAAGTGGGGTTTAATAAATAAATCTTAGGACCTTTCGAGATTCATGTGTTCACCTACCACCATGAATCTTCACAACCATAGAAATATGAAGAGCTCGTGAAATGTTTGAAGTGGGTCTCTAACTCCAAATCTGGAGTAGACTTGTCCAAATATTATCCGACCTAAGGTGGTCGCAGACATGGATCTAATTGCATATATTGAATCTAATAATATTTAAGTTTTTAATTCTGAACTATCACAATCATATTTTCGATCATGAAAGAAATTAATAGTACCATGTTATCAACCTATGAGAGGCATCAACAATATCATATTCCTGACCCATGGCAAGGCATCAATAGTACCATGCTTCTAGCTCATAGCAGGGTATCAACAATACAATATTTTTTATCTATGTTGATGCATCAATATTATAACTAGTTTAGAGCACCCTAATCAACCATCCAAATACCATTCATTTTTATACTTGTTAGGTAAATATAATCTAAAATCTTATTCTTTGCAAAATTTAATGCACAAGAGTATCAAAATCCAAACCAAATCAGATCAGCAACATATGCTACATATATAATGTAACAACCATCCATATATGCTACATGGAAGGAGTCTACTTCTTCTCTCTCAATTTCCATCAAAAATCAAGAACAAAATCTACTAAAACTTAGATTAATATGACCCTAATCACGTCTATAAAAAGTGATCCCCTCTTTCGTGGATTCCCATCACCAAAGTTTCAAGAAAATCACTGTCGATTCTGAGCCCTTATCTGAGTCCTTTTGTTGGGTTTTCATCAGAAAAATCACTAATTTTTCTTGATTAGCCTCATCAGATCTAGGTAAAATACTATGCTTTATTTTTTCGTTCCTTTCCTGGCCTATTACCGCCGAATGGAGCTGATGAATCACCGATTTTGGGCTAAAGTAGGACTTCCGCTATTCTAAGCCAATTTCGACCCTTCTTTCTTTGTTTTACCAACGACTGATGGTTGTGGCTGCTATCGTAGTCATATCTTGGTCAGCACCAGGTACCACCTTTGATCGTTGGCCATGTTTCCATGGCCATGACCGAACAAAGAAGAGAGGGGAAGGGGTGTGTTTGTGTCCTATTTTTTAAGAAGGAGAAGAGATAGAAAAGGTTCTCTTCTCTCTCTTCTTTCTTCTATTTAATTCTTTCCTTTTCTCTCTCATAATTAGGTTGAGAAAAACCTATAAAAAAAATTTTGGGGACTTGGAGTGGACCTTGGCGAGTCATAGAGGATTTAAATTGAATTATTTATACTTTATAATTTTTAATATTAAAATTAACTCTGTAGAAGAATAATTTTCTGGACAGGAGATCATCAAGTAGGTCCTTTAGCACCTAGTTCGTAAATCAAGATCGGATTGATATTTAGAGAGTTACTTCATCATCAATAGAGGTAAGGATTATTAGACATGATATTTTATGGCTTATGATTTCTTTTTGATATAGCTCATTCATTATTTTTAAATTATATTATTATATTGATATATATGTGATGGTATTCTTGTTGGGCTATAAAACTCACAATCTTCTCTACTTCTATTTTTTTTTCTCAGAGTTGTAGAATGCTTATGATTGGCTATGATTTTAGTTTGTGGATGAAGGATGAATAGATAGAGTGTCACTAATACATGATCGGATGATTAAATTAAGAAATTAAATTTATAATTATACAAGTTTTATCAATTATTATGAAATTAAATTATTATTATTTATGAATGTTAAGGTTGTATCGGATTCTAAGGCCTTACATGATCTCTAAGATATTGCTCTAGAGTTCATGTGGCCGTATCGTATGGCCGACTTGGATGCTAGGTTTGGGGCATGACATATAAATTAAGAACCATAAATCTCCAACAAAAAATTATGTAATAATAATTATGATATACCATGCAAAATGAAAATTATCAATGCATGAAAATAGCATATGTACATATATGATCAATGTTCAAAAATTCTTATCTCCATTGGTGACTGACTCAACTTAGACAACACCTCGATTTTGTACTACTCCCTGCTCAACACTTTTTTGTCCAGATGGCTACTCTCTTATAGAATAAAACCCATATGTCAAAACTAGAAAGGGAATATTTGACAACCCGATACCCTTTATTGGGTCACTAGAGTGCACCAAGTAGAATCCCATGACCACTCTCTAATACCCTTGATTCATTAGAGAGAGACAGAGAGAAAGTAGAGGGAGGAAGAGAAATAGAGAGAGAGAGAGAGAGGAAGAACAAAATAAGGGAGGGCCCCTTGTTTTGAACTAGATAAAGAAATCTTAAGGTAGTTGATGGTGACACCTAATGTTTGTCCATGCACAAACTCCAACAAAGACCTCCATGGCAACAACGGCTATGGTGCCAGCAATGAAGAAAGGAAAAAGAAAAGATACTGACATTAGGATTGGCTAAATCAGGAAAACTAGAGCTCATTAGTCAACTATCGAGGCTCTACTATGGCCATAAGAGTCACCAAGAGCTCGACTAGAACTAGGCCTCAAATCATGGTGGATAAGGCAAAATAAGTCTAGAATAGGGGAGAGAACACCAAAATAGAATAGTTGATTTTAACCAAATTAGATGATTTGCCGATAATAAATCAGCCTGATGAAGCCATTGATGATGATCGAGGGACTCTAGAATAGGTATAGTAAAATGACTGGGGCGGCTTACCTTGTTCCAACAATGAATCGATGGTGGCTCGCTATCCAAGCTCTACGAAAGATCAAGAAAAATTCTGAAGGGTTTTGCAAGGAAGCGAAGAGGGATTTTTATAGGCCAAGTTCTATGACTTTTACTAGAGTCTGGCAAGCCCTAGGACTCGATTTTTGATGGAAATCGGCAAGAATAGGTAGACTACTTTCAGGAGTCCCCTTCTTCGGTATCACAAACCTAGCATATGAGTTCTATTTTTTTTTTTCCATACTTTGATATTCATGTCGGAAAAAAAATATTAGGCTTGTGCAGTCCTTTTGGCCCGTCAATAGATCAGGTGCTTATATCCTGCCTGCTTTAAAATATTTTTATCCTCGAAATTAGCATATCTCAAAGTCTAAACTTGTAAGCATGCAATCCTTATTTTATCGTCAAGCTACTAAATAGCCTCCTTCTTCAAGAAAAAAAATTCAAGTCCTCTATCATAACATCCCTAGAATCAGAGATAAAATTTTTAACCAAACTTAAAATTCTACCATACTTTCACTGTACACTCTAATCTAAACCTACCAAAGTTATCTAGGTTTACTAAATAACTTACGACTAAAATGCCACTCTACACTAGAAATTAAGAAGACCAAAACAACTCAATAATAGGTCAGACCCACTAAACATATCTTGATATATGAAATGTCCAATCTTCTATACTCATTATATGTCAAATCCTACAAATCATTTCTATCATAGTTTCTAATGATCCTAAACATATGCCCTGATACAATTTCTATCACATCCCTAATAATCATAAACTAGAGTTTTGATACCATTTATTTCATAATCTCTAGTAATTATAACCTATGCTCTAATACCATTCAATTATACCCCAACCCAACATCCAGATCAACCACACAACATAGCTGCACACTTTTTAAGGCAAGGTCAAAGAGAATATGCAAGGCTTGAAAATTTGTTACAACCTCAATATTAATGAATGATAATAATCTTGACTCATAACAAAATCTATAAAATTATAAAGTTCAATCTTCCGATTGGTATTAATGATGATCTATCTATTCATCCATTCACCATAATCATAACTATAGATAAATACCTAAGCATCTTGCATCCCTAAAAATAAAAGGAAAAGAAGTGGTTGCAACTTTATAGCTTAGTAAGAATTTCCACACACCCATAATATTATAATAATAAAAAGAAGAAATTTATTGTCCAGAGGAACAACCCAAGAGGGGGTGAATTGGATTTCTCAAAAATTTTTGGTTTATTAAATATATGTGCAGAACTTAAATATTGATATACTGAAAATAGCGTAATTTAAATATGCAAAAAATAATAGTAATTGAAAGAAAGAATCACATACATAAAAATTTAAGATTTTATAGTAGTTCGGTGTCAAACCCAACACCTACGTCCACTCCTCAAGTACTCTACTTGAGAATTTCATTATAATCTCTAAGATTATAGCAAGATTATTTTCACCAGACTCACAATCTAAATCTAGTTAATTTTGTAGATTAACCAACTAAAACCTAACCCCAAGCCACTCTTAGGCTTGTACAAATCTAATCAAGGCTTGGATAAGCCTATCCCTCAAGTTTTAATCCTTTTAAAACTTGAAATATAGAAATTTTGAAGTACAGAAATTTAAAGTGAGACAAACTCCTTGAAGAGCAGATTTGAAGCTTTAATGCACTAGTTGAGTTATTGGAGGGCTTTAGCAATGAATGCTCTTTTCCTTCACTTGAGAATGCCTTGATTGCATAACTGATTGAGTGGTTGAACAGCAATAAAAGCTCTTTAAGGCTCACTATTTGAACTGCACATAGATTTTCAAAAGATTATTGATGTTTTTCACTTTCTTGCTTTTATAGCTTGAGTTTTCAAGCCTTAATCTGATCTTAGAAGTCTTCTAATCCAAGTTAGGAACTCCAAAAATGGGTTTGTAGCCGTTAGAACATCAAAAAAAGCCATTTAGAGCATCTAAAATAAAATCTAGGTAGTTTTGAAAACTAGCCATTGGGGCTATCAGAAACTCGAAAGTCGACTCCAGCTGCAAGGTAAAAAAATCTAACTTTCTATATTTTTATCCCATGCTAGTTCTACATGCCGGAGTTGACTCCTGAACTTCATGAGTCGACTTCAGTCGCAGAATGAAAAATTCAGCATTCTATTCTTGGATCGGTGTCTTTTTTGAGACATGAGTCAACTCCTACTTTTCTTGAGTCGACTCCTCCATGAATCAACTCCTAGTCGATTCTTATGATAGGATTCATACTAAAATTTTTTATTTTGAACCCGGTGCCTGTCTGAGCCCATGAGTCTACTCCTATCAATCTGGAGTCGACGTCTGATTTGTGCCAAATATTGAAACCGTGATAAATTTATTTTTAAATTTTCTTTGAGTTGGTTCATGATTCAATACTCTTTAAAAATATTTAGGTTGATCTCTTTTTGCTCCTTTTTCTTGGTTCTTTCAGTCAAACATGGGCATCATTAAAATGAGTTTATGTTCTTCCTGAACTTTATCCTAAATATTTCAACCAAGTTGTTAGTACCAGAAATCGACCTAAATATTTTGTTATTCATAAAAATCATACCTAGGGTCAATATTCTTCCTCTTTTTGATGATGACAAAATCTTTGAGTTCATGCATAACATTTACAAATTCAAAAAGCATTCAGAGTGAACAAAGTAGCATTTTATATCTATAACCAATGTAAATTCAGATTATATAGAAGTTCATCTATTTTGTAGTGATTTATTATTTTGATTTCAAGGATCCTCCTTTCTATTCATTAAAAGTAAAATATACCAACAATTTAGAAGTTTTGAAATTTTATAGTACGTGCCATTAATGTGCCACTAGTGTGCCATTGGTGTGCCATGCCATTAGTGTGCCATGTTACATTTGTTTTATTTACCTTGAGTACTTTTATTTGTATCCTTCCCCTTTCTTTATGCTTATCTTTTTCTCCTTCATGTTTATGTGCTCCCTCTTTTTCACCTTCATTTTTATGTGCTCCTCCTTTTTTTATGCTTATCTTTTTCTCTCTCTTTTTGTCATCATCAAAGAATGAATAGCAAGAAAAAAAAGGATATAAAAGAAAATATTCATACATATGTAAAAAGAGATACATAGTTCATAGGGATATGTACTGCATATAAAAAGATACTCAAGCAGTATAAGAACTTTCATACAATATAAACAAGATCCTAAGATAAAGTATCATCCACAACAAGACGATATGAATAATATATTATGTCTAAGTCCTAATACAATGACTAAATCCTAATACACCATATAGATATATACTAAGACCTATATAAGGTAACCTAGGTCCTAGTAGTAGATCAGTCAGATGGAACATCCAATGTGGTGAAGGAGCTGGCTCTAGTCACTCTCCTATTTCTGGTACGAGTGGATGGTCCTCCAGCTCGGGTATATGTCCTAAGGGATCTAGGAGGAGGCTGTGTGGTAGGTGGCTGATTGGGTGTACTAGGAGGAGGCTCAGAAACTGAAGACTGAATAAAAAAAATGTCTGAATCTACCACAACTGTGTTAGTGGCTGTTGTAGATGCTGCTGCCTCAACCACTGCCTCTGCTGCTGTTGCTATGGTGGTCACTGCTGCCACCGATCCTGATGGAGCATGGGTCCTCAGAAGGTCTACAAGCTATCCCATGGAAGCTAGAAGTGATGTAATCATATTTGAAGACATGCTAAATCTCTTTCTCTACTCCATGAGCCAAGTTACATGCCCAACCTCAGATGCTAGCCTAGCTATCTCAGTCTGAATCCCCTCCATCTAAGGTTGAAGGAACCATATCTAAGGTTTTAGGGCTAAATCTTGAAACTTTTTTAAGATCAGATAGCAGAAGACTAAAATAAATCAAAATTTATTTATAAAAAGTAAAGAACTCCTAGATCTAAGATCCTATTACATAATTATGGCATGAGATTAAATCATAAATTAAAAAAAATATAAAGAAGAAGAACATGTTGATTATATCAACATGCATCTATACTATATCTAATGTAAGTATGTAATAACAGATCTGATCTGTATTACTTATACAAGTTAGATGTTCTAACTTACTGATTTGGGCTTGAGGATGATACTTCAAGCCACACACATATCCGACCTTTAAGAGATGTCCATATGAGCCCACAAACTCCAATTAAAAGTCCTACGCAGAAAATCAGCACAGTATGCTAGTACTATACTAATCCTTCTTCGACAGTCGTCCGGTGCTTTCTTCCTCAGAATTTGGACTTCTCCGAAGAATAAAAAAAAGAGGAGAGATTTTAGATATGAGGAACTCTTAAACAATCTCAAAAAGGAGGAGGAGAAGAGAAAAACAAAGCAACCCTAGAAGAAGATCCTCTTCTTCTCTGTTCTCTCACCTAGACACCTAGATTAGTGTCTATAAAGACCCAACGCCCAAGAGGTCTCTCACCTTGGTATTCATACACCAAAAGTCACTCTCCAAAGTCTAGAATATATCCAAAAATCAATCCAAAATTCATCCCATATAATGAGTTATAGAGGAGTCCTTATTAGGTCAAATTCTTAGACTTGGAAAGAATCAATATGGCAACTAGTTGAGGCGCCCAAGTAACCTCCTTAGTTTTAGGCATGGACCACCTACTATTGTCGCACAAAACTCCTTCTTTTCCAGTGAATAAAATAGAGAGAAAATAGAAAGAATGGATGGCATGCTAGGGAGTTTTGGTTTCCTAAAACTCTATCTAAAGAAAAATTCAAATCAAATTCAAACTTCCTCTTTTTGACCTAGTCCACAACTAATTGCCATGTGAGAAATAGAGGAGAGAAGTGGGCATGCATGAAGTCCAGGGAGAGGGGATTTGTCATCAAAAATAAAGAGAGAAAAGGGCATGGGGGCATGGGATATAGGCGGCGCAAGCAAGATGGATCCTTGTCTTACTAGGATTCCATATTTAACTAGGTCAAACATGGTTTCTCAAATCAAATCAAATCAGAATTAATTCAATCTAATTAAATTAAATCCTAATATAATTAAAAAATTAATCAAATTAGATTAAATTAAATTTAATTTTAATTTAATTTTCTAACTAAATTAAAAAATTGGGTTGATCCAAGTCCTAGTTGAACTAGGACTAATTCTTCCTTGCACTTAGCTTATCTAATAAATCAATTAGACTTGATCTAATCAAATTCAAACCAAATCTAATTAAATTATATTTAATTAAATTTAATCTTAATTCTTTGGCTTAATCAAATTAAGTCAATTAGCAATCAAATTACTAATTGATCCTCCTACAATATTTGTACTAGGTTAAACATCAATCGTATTGATCGTTTAACCTTAGAACGATTTTTAATCATTGATCAACCATCCGATCAGATTGTGAAATTTAATATGTATGATCTCATAGGTCTAAATCTAAGCTGGTAGTACAAAAATAAATTTTTATATCAATCGAAGTAACCATCTAGCAATGGTACCCGATAGTTGGATAGGTCGAATGTATAGAACAACATTCTTAGAACCCATGTGGATATAGTTTTCATACATCTCCTTGACCAAAATATTCGTAGGACACCTCAGAGTTCAACTATCAACTTTAATCAAGCTGTCCATATTATATTTAAAAATATCAAATCCAACTTATGGATTATCCTGATCAAAATTTTGCTATATTGAAATATAGTGATACATTCTTTTCTAACTCTTAGAGTGGCCAATTCCATCTTAATCATATACCAACTTTACAAGTACTTGATTGTGCTCAAAAGCTTTTTGTTACTAAATTAAAAATTCAGTTAGTCCAGTACCAAAGCACAGTGAGTTACTTGCAAGTTACTAAGGTAATCTCAGATCTAAGGGATACTTATACCTATATCCCATCAGAGATATTCTCGATAGCAGAATGCTCTAGAGTTGATTACGTTCAGTGATGATGTATCCCTACATCTCACCTGTATGCCATACCAGTATCTCCATACTCCTTGGTTAAGAAGATAACCAACCTATATGGCATACAGTGACCTATGCTCGATAGATGTTGTCATCCTAATTAACAATCTATCATTTGGTCGTGAACAATTTTAAGGATAAATCGATAAATCCTCTCTTTATCGAACCTAAATAGTTCTAAGGACTTCATCACAACAATGGAGTACGTTAGAAGATGAAAATTTATGATAAAAATGTCAAAAATATATTTTATTAATTAATAAATTAATTATAATTATAATATAGCTCAACCATCAACAGACTGACGATTGATTTTGGAACGCATTTCTCAACAACTCTTACTTATTCTAAAGCCACTCGGCATAGTATCTAATACCTATCTTTGATTTGTAGTTGTCGAACTCCTTTATCGTCAGGACTTTAGTGAAGAGGTCGGTCAGGTTCTTCTTTCCGTCGATCTTTTAAAAGTCGATGTCACCTCGATTCATGATCTTTCGGACTAGATGAAAGCAGCACAGAATGTGCTTCATCCACTAGTGTGCTTTTGGTTCCTTCGCCTGAGCTATGGCACCAGTGCTATCACAGTAGAGCAGGACCGGACCACCTAAAAAGGGTGCTACTTCGAGCTCGATAATAAACTTTCTCAACCATACAACTTTCTTCGTAGTATCTGATGCTATGATGTACTCTATTTTGCAAACAGAGTCTACCATAGTATGCTGCTTGGAACTCTTCCAGCAGATGGCTCCATCATTCAGAGTAAAGATATATCCCGACATGCTTCTGCTATCATCATGGTCAGATTGAAAGTTGAGGTCTATAAACCCCACAAGTTTTAGATCTAACTCACTATAAATCAACCATTGATCCTTAGTATTTCTCAAATACTTAAGGATGGCTTTAACCATTTTCCAGTAGTTTTCTCCAGCATCAGACTGGAATCTACTCACTACTCCTAATGAGTATGCCACGTCTGATCTCGTACATATCAGGACGTACATGATAGATCCCACTACTGAAGTATATGGGACTCTACTCATATGCTTTTTCTCTTCAGGAGTTGTCGGACAATCCTTCTTAAAGAGTGAAATTTCATGGCCTATCGGAAGATAGCCCTTTTTGAAATTTTTCATGCTGAACCTCTTCAGCACAGTATCTATATACATGGACTGGAATAATCTAAGAATCCTTTTAAATCTATTCCAATAGATCTTTATTCCTAGGATGTTGGATGCTTCACCCAAGTCATTCATAGAGAACTATGAAGACAATCAGACTTTTATTCCCTATAGTGCGGAAATGTCATTTTCGATTAAGAGAATATCATCCACGTACAAGATAAGAAATACCACTACTAGATCATTTGCCAATTTATAAATTTAAGGCTCTTTTCCATTCTTAACGAAGTCATACATTTTGATTACCTTATCAAAATGCATGTTCCAACTCCGAGATGCCTGCTTCAATCCATAAATGGATCTCTGAAGCTTGCAGACCTTGAACTCATCTGTGAATGTGAACTCCTCAGGTTGTATCATATACACCTCTTTAGTTAGCTCTTTATTTAGAAAAGTTATCTTCACATCTATCTGTCAGATCTCATAGTTTAGATGGATGGCTATCGCGATATTATTCGAATAAATTTGAGCATTGCCATAGGGAAGAACGTCTCATCATAGTCAATACCATAACATTGACGATACCCCTTAGCAACTAGATGGACTTTATAGATCTCCACATTTTCATCTGCATCTTTTTTTCTTTTGAAGACCCACTTACACCCAATGGATTTAACCCCTTCGGATAGGTCAACCAATATCCATACATTATTGACCTTCATAAACTCCATTTTGAATTTCATGGCCTTAAGCCATTTCTCAAAATCAGATCTCTATATAGCATCCAAATAGGTGATCGAATCCTCATCGTTCTCATCGAGTTCGATGGGATCACCATTCCGGACCAAGAAACTATAGTATCTATCCAGATGATGCGGTACTCTATTGAATCACCTTAATAATGTAGGTACACTAAGCTCTGAATCTAATCTAATCAAGTCCGACTCAAGTTCAGCTATAGATGTCGATTTTTCTACCTATTGAATTTTATCAAGTTCAACCTTAGAGGCAACACTTCCTTCACCAAAAAAATTCTTTTCCAAAAAAGATTGCCTTAAGGCTGATGAACACTTTTTGTTTCATCAGCATGGTAGAAAAAGTATCGTTTGATCTCTTTTGGGTATCCTATGGATGTGCACTTGTCAAACCTAGGTCCAAATTTATCTGTAACTAATCTTTTAACATAAGTCAGGCACCTCCAAACTTTAAGGTGTGAAAGTGCTAGCTTACGTCCTGTCCATATCTCATATGGAGTCTTAACTATAAACTTACTTGAAATTCTATTTAACAGACAACAAGCCAATTCGAATGCATATCCCCAGAAGGATATTGATAAGTTGAAAAAATCCATCATAGATCGGACCATATCTAACAAAGTCCGATTTTTCCTTTTAAATACACTATTATGTTGTGGTGTTTCTAGAGAAGTTCATTGAGAGAAAATTTTATTCTCTCCTAGATATGTGAGAAACTCACCAGAAAGATGTTCCCCTCCTCGATCAAATCGAAGAGTTTTAAAACTCTTTCTAATTTATTTTTCTACTTTACTTCGAAATCATTTGAATATTTTAAATGAATTCAACTTGTGTTTCATCAAATAGACATATCCATATCTGGATAGATTATCTATGAAAGTAATGAAGTAAAAATATCTACCTCTAGCATTTATGCTCATTGGTCCATATACATCAATATGTACTAGACCTAAGAGCTCAGTGGCTCTCTCATCTTTTTCAGTAAAAGATGACTTTGTCATTTTACCAAGAAGACAGGACTCACAGGTTGAAAATAATTCACAATCACTAACTTTGAGGATTCTCTCTTAAGTCAACCTATTTATCCTGTTCTTATTTATATGACCTAGCCTATAGTATCATAAATAGATATCTGATACACTATCTAATCTAGGGAGTTTGCTAGTTGAATAGACTACATTAACAGATTATGATAGCATATACACATCATTGTTCAAATATCCACAGAAAATAGTAACACCATTCATAATGATATTATAAACTTATTTTTTTATTAAAATTTCATAATTATTTTTGGCTAGAAGGCCTACAGAAATGACATTTAAAAAGTACCTAGAACAAAAATGATAATCATAAAGAACAACGGTATGGGACTCAAATATATATTTCAGGATTCCTAAAGTTAGAACTAAAACTGATCTTCCATCTCTAACGTTCAGGAACCTTTCATCTTGCTCGAATCTCCTACTAACCTGCAACACCTATAATGAATTGCAAATATGGTAAGAGCTACCAATATCCAATACCCAATCAGTAATATTATAAATAAAAAAATTATAAGGAGTTATCATATAAATACCTTATCCAGTAATAGCTTGCTTCTTTCTCTATCTGTTCGGATCTAAGGAGGCAATGTACTGAGGACAGTTTCTCTTTCAATGGCCCCACTTCTTACAAAAGAAGTATTCAACTTGACTCTTATCGGGTTTGATCTTTCTGGTCTGGCTCTGCACAGATATCCCAATCTGAACTTGCACTTTCTTTGCTTTCTTCTTCTTGTTCTTCTTTTCTTTTCTAAAGGATTGAGAACCAGAAGACGAACCTTCCACTATTTCACTGACTCCTTGTGGAGTTGGTAATCCTTCTCAAAGTTTTGAAGCAACCCCAATAACTCATGGTAGTCAACTTCAGGCTTTGTCATTCTATAATGAGTGAGGAATGGAAGATAGGACTTAGACAGTGAGTTCAGTATTTCATCCTTCTCAAGCTATTTATACAAGAAAAAGTCGATCTTGCTCAATCGCTCTATCAACTCGATCATGTACAGTACATGATCAGTGACAGAGGCACCATTCCGCATCCTAGCATTGAAGATGGCACAACTAGTCTTATGCCTTTTAACATCATCGGATATGCCAAAAGAATCCTCCAAAACTTGAAAGATATCTTTTGGCTGAGCCATCTCAAATCTACGACTGAACTTATCGCTCATGGTAGCCAGTATAATACAGCGCACCATGGTTCGATCACTGAGCCACTTCTGATAAGTATCTCTAACTATTCCACGTGCATTGGCAGCTGGCTCCTTAGGTGCAGGATCCGTTAACATATATAGGATCCATTCATGCTTCAGAACTATCTTCAACTTTCAGTACCAGCTACCGAAGTTGGATCCCACCAACTTATCATTGTCCAATAATGATTGGAGCGATAAGAAAGTGGCCATATCTGCACAAAAAAATATCATAACCTAATTAGTAATTGATTCATTAAATCTAAAGATTTAAATTTTAATCAAAAGATTCTTCCACTATTTTATTCAAACTGATAGCCTCTACCTTCAATTCGAGGAATTATCCTAATTTCTTAGTGGATACTAAAATTCACAAAGACTGCATATAAGCCCAACTTTGGTTGGCCAACCCATGTACATCTAAGGATAAGTTCATAACCAATTATTTTTTTAAATAATTTTTAATAATTAAATTTTTATCCCAATTCCTAATCAGTAGGCTTTAGCCTCCATTGAAAAGATCCGATTAGGTCCAACCACTAACATGACTATACTTTATCCATCAAACCAATGAATAATTAGGTCCAACTTTGATTGGCTAACTTAACCATCATTTAGAAAGATATAGCCAAGAAATCATATAATGAATGATAATTTTATTAGTCGATAAATATCAGGCCTTTGGGCCTCTAATGATTATCCAACTAATAAACCCATTATCATCCACTTAATGGGAGGCTATGATCTAGTTATCATAATAACTATTTTATTTTAAAAATTTAATAATTTTAAAAAATTTAATTTTTTTAAAAAAAAAGTTAGATGAACCAACTTGTCATGATCCTCCCACTGGCTTCACCAAGTCAACTTAAAGGAGATCATTAATAGGCTGGTCTAGGAGCATTTAAATCAATCATACTGACTTACCTAGCTGACATGGATCAGCTTGAATAGTCAAGTGATCCAATCAAAACATAATTTCATCAAGAGACTAGGTAAGTTCGATCAGTGGGAGGGTCTACCAAAGCTTGCCTTAGACACCATCAAAAATATTCAGATAAGCGGGCAGCCAATTAAAGACCATCGGTCTGATTTACCTTAGACACCAATTAGTTTAATTAGTCTTGATTAGATCAACCTAATAGTTCGTGCTAGACCGCGTAGCCAAGAATAAAGTCCATCTTGGGTCTCGTTAAAGACATGGACTTGACCAACTATAATTATTATAATTGATTTAGAGAATTCTTGACCTAATCTAAGATAATAATTGATTAGATTTAGTCAATTCTCTAATTAAATTCATTCTTTAATCTAATCCTAGGTCTAATCCAATTAATGGACCTATTTCCTCCTAATCCATTTAACCCAATGCATTATGATTTGTGTCTTAGGATCTTCAATTCATAATCCTAGATTCTAATCAAGCAACTTCTTAATTCTTAATTAAATTTTGGGCTGATGGTTGGGGTTCGACTTTTTAAAAATAATTTTTATATTTATAAAATATTTTTATAATATGGTTCTACCAACCAAGTTGTATGTTTGATTCATAATCAATATGCAAGTAAGATAAGCATGAAACTACTTTAAATCTAATCTAAACAGATTCATGTAATTGAAATAGTTTCAACTCTAATCAATCATAAATTATCTTAGATCAAATCTAACATATTTATGATGATTTAAATTAGATTAAAATATTTTTAATCAGATCATAAAATTTTTTAGATCTAATCTAAAATTTTATGATCAATATTTTAGAGCACGTACTAGGACAACCTCTCCACTATAAGGGATAAACCTTACAGCAGGACAACCTTATAGCAGTCCATGCAATATGATACTTTTATTTTTATATCTAAAATTATTTTAAATCTAATAAATTATAAATAAAATTTAATAATATCTAATAAATTTATGATAAGAAGCAGATCTACACGAACTAGGACAATCTCTCTATTGTAAGAGGTAAACCTTACAGTAGAACAACCTTATAATCAGTTCGTATGATCATGATTTTTAATTTTAAATTTAATAATTAGATTATAAATTAGATCTAATCTAAGAAATAATCTAAACATACATATATAATCATGTAATAATCAACCTAGGCTCTAATACCAATTGAAGGAATCAGATCTAGGATTTTAGGACTAGATCTTGAAACTTTTTAAGATCGGATAGTGAAAGACTAAAATAAATTAAAATTTATTTATAAAAAATAGAAAACTTCTAGATTTAAGATCTTATTACATGATTATGACATGAGATTAAATCATAAATTTAAAAAAATATATAAAGAAGAAGAATATGTTAATCATATCAACATGCATCTATACTACATCTAATGCAGGTATGTAATAACATATCTGATCTATATTATCTGTGCAAGTTAGATGTTCTAACTTATTGATTCGGACTTGAGGATGATGCTCCAAGCCACACATATGTCCGACCTCTAAGAGATGTCCACACAAGCCCATGAACTCTGATCAGAAGTTCTACGTAGAAAATCAGCACAGTATACTAGTATTGTGTTGATCTTTCTTCGACAATCGATTCGGTGCTTTTTTCTTCAAGATTTGGACTTCTCTAAAGAATAAAAAGAAGATGAGAGATTTTAGATCTGAGACACACTCTCAAATAATCTCAAAAAGGAGTAAGAGAAGAGAAGAACAAAGCAACTCTAGAAGATGACCCTCTTCTTCTTCTCTATTCTCTCACCTAGACACCCAAATTAGTATCTATGAAAACCTAATGCCCAAGAGGTCTCTCATCCTGGTATTCACAAACCCAAAAGCACTCTTCAAGGTCTAGAATATACCCAAAAATCAGCCTAAAATTCATCCTACATAATAAGTTATAGAGGAGTCCTTGTTGGGTCAAATTCTTAGACTTGGAAAGAACCAATATGGCAACTAGGCATGGACCACCTACTATTGTCACACAAAACTCCTTCTTTAATATCGAGTAAAATAGAGAGAAAATAACAAAAATGGGCGGCATGCTGGAGAGGAGTTTTAGTTTTCTAAAACTCTATCCAAAGAAAAATTCAAATCAAATTAAAACTTCCTCTTTTTGACCAGGTTCACAACTAATTGCCATATAAGAAATAGAAAAGAGAAGTGGGCATGCATGAAGTCCAGGGAGAGGAGATTTGTCACCAAAAATAAAGAGAGAAAAGGGCATGGTGGGCATGGGATATAGGTGGCGCAAGCAAAATAGATCTTAGTCTTACTAAGGTTCCATGTTTGACTTGGTCAAACATAGTTTCTCAAACCAAATTAAACTAGAATTAATTAAATCTAATTAAATTAGATCTAATCTAATTAAAAATTTAATTAAATTAGATTTCCCTGACCAGGTTCGTTCAGATCTGATCAGATCAAGAGATATATTTCAAAAATTTTTTCTCTTAGATCTGTATCAGATCAGGGATGCTTCAGATCTGATTCTTATTTATTTAATAAAAATTAAATGAAAAGGATAAATTAAATCACATTCAATTTACCTGAATAGGGTAATCCTATTACCCTGTTGATGATCCTGTTTGCAGCGGAAGGTTCTGGATCAAGCCACGCAAGCGCCTGGCCTCTACCGGTATCCACTTGGGCTGGATCTGGAGATCCTCTTCTTCTCTATCACACCTCCAAAAATCAGATCTGGATCTGATCTGGAGGATCTTCAAAACTCCTTTTGAAGATCTGCAGTCGTTCTTCGCAGCAGCGCAGCCTTCTTGCTTTTGATCTCCTTTTCTTGATCTAAATCGCACCAATCCAAATCCAAAACACTTTTGGACGTGGAGAGCAAGGGGAGAAGAGAGTATGGCGTGGAGAAAGGGGAGAGAGGCAGCCTTGGGGCGTGGGAAGATTGCTTCTTGATTATTTCTTGATCTTCTTGATTACTTCTTGATTATTTTCACTTGGGCGCTGGGTCTCTTATATAGACTAAGCGTGATCCAAGTCATCTTCCTCCCAACCAATCACAACCCTTTGTGAAATCAGATCTAAATCTGATTGGTGGGATTAGAGTCCCCTGGATTCCTACTTGGAGAGTGCCTTGGACCAGTCAAACTGGATTCTTAGAAGAACTCTCATTGGAATCCTAAAGGGAGATGGAGTCCTTGTCCCACAAGGACTCCATGCGCCTCCTTACTGGGCTCACGCCTCCCTTGGCGTGCGCCCATCTCCTTGCCAGGTTCTGGCAGGGGGACAAGCCCCCACCAGCTCTCCAATAGGTGCATGACATGTGGTCAAAAGTCAAAGGGTGAATGGTCAACATTTGACCAGTCAAAAGTAGAGTTTGACCAAAGTCAAAGACAAGAAATGGCAGGTGACCAAAAATGGCAGGTAATGTCTTACAAATAAGACAACCTATTCTGACTTGGACAACCTCCAGTCAGACCATATGAAGGACTTCTGTTTGAGCACAAACTCCTTTGGCTCAGACAGGACAACTTATTTATGATAGCAAAAGAAGAACGTTAGGTTCAATCGAGTGCTAGCACGATTTCCTTGAACCTAATTGAATCTCATTCAGATCAATTGAACTAGATTAGTTCAATTGATGATCACCAGATTCAAACCCTTGTTTGTGTGACCCAGTTAGGTTCAGTTCTGTATGGTAATGGGATATGTCATGATCTCTATCATCGACATCATCGAAACTCCTTTCGATGGATCAGAACTCTTCTGATTCGAACAGCTAGAATGATCGATCATCTAAATCATTCTAATTGCTCCCAAAATCCACCAGTGACACCTAGCAGTATATGGTGGCAACCCATCAGAGCTGAATGCGAACCTCTTGGTGCAGCTACCTGTGTGATTAAGTTCTTCTATCTTGAGCCCCGATCAGATTAGGGTTAAGGTGAACTCGTCAAACCCTAGTCTCTGTCATATGATGTAATCATTCGATTCGAGTCCAATGTGAAAATCTAAATAGAAACTCTTTCTATTATTTCACTCTGCCATGGCCATGGGCTTCAGGACTTGATTCTCATGATCATCATAGGGCTGCTCCTCTACCACCGAGGTAGATAGATTCCCATCTTGATGCAATCCAGTTCCTACAATGAACATGCTATAGCCAACATACACCTCAGGGTTCCATATGGCTAGGAGACCGAGTAATGGTGTAGTCAAACTATAACACCCTCAAGGTGAACTGCCGATGCATCTCAGGTCAAAGAACCAGACACACTACTGCAGCATCGAGTCAGTCATTGACGAGAAGGTAGACTTCCCTAATGACTACTCGAGGTGGTCACGCTCAGTGCCCTCGTTTCTCTAACGAGTACCTGTACTCTCGCTCCGGTGTCTCCACACCGTAGACTCAAGACTCATCTACTAAAGAGAAGCGATTCGTACACCAACCTTCCGGATCAATCACCATCCTCGTGATGATCCTATGGTCGGGAGCTGTTTATGAGTTAATAATGATTATTCATGTCTTAAATTTTCAACTCTTGAAAATATGAATTATCATTACCATTAACTCAAAGGATGTATCACAGACACTAAATACACATATGTGATAGAAAATAACCCATTTTATTAATTATAGTCAAAATTATAATTTTGCCCCTAGAAGTGTATTACAAGTGTCAGCCAATTCTGGCTTCTAGGGCACATATAGCTAACAATCTCCCACTTGTCCTAAAGCCAATTGGCTACAAGTCTAAGTCCCATCTTCTCAAGGTGGGCTTCGATCTTCTGCTGGCCCAATGGCTTTGTAAGTGGGTCTGCCACATTATCTGCGGAGTTCGACTCTCTTGACCTCAACGTAACCTTTCTCAAGGTAATCGCGGATGAGATGGATATCGCCGCTCAATGTGCTTGGACTTTCTGGTGAGACCTCGGCTCCTTAGCAAGGGCTATGGCGCCATTGTTGTCGCAGTAAAGAGGAATGGCATCTGATGGCATTACTCCAATTTCTGCAGCAAACTTCTTGTACCAGAATGCTTCCTTTGCAGCCTCTGATGCAGCTATATATTCTGCTTCCATGGTGGAATCTGCTATCACAGTTTGCTTGGAACTCTTCCAGCTGACAGCTCCACCATTGCACACAAACAGACTTCCAGATGTCGACTTTCGATCATCTATATCGGACATGAAAGTCCGAGTCTGTGTATCCCTGGACTTGGAGTTCTCCATTACCAAAGACCAACATCATATCCTTAGTTCTTCTTCTCAAGTACTTAAGGATACATTTCACAGAAGTCCAGTGTTCTTCACCTGGATTTGACTGATATCTGCTTGTGACACTCACAGCATGGGCTATATCAGGTCGTGTACATAGCATGGCATACATGAGGCTCCCTATTGCAGAAGCATAAGGGATCTTGCTCATGCGTTCTATTTCCTCAGGTGTGCTGGGGCACATCTTCTTGGAAAGATGAATACCATGTCTGAAGGGTATTAATCCCCTCTTAGAGTTTTCCATACTAAACCTCTTTAGTACTTCCTCTATGTACATCTTCTGTGAAAGTCCTAGCATCCTATTCGGTCTATCCCTATAGACCTTAATTCCTAGAATAAAGGATGCTTCACCTAGGTCTTTCATGGAGAATTCCTTGGACAACCACATCTTGACTGATGTCAACATGGGAATATCATTCCCAATAAGGAGGATGTCATCCACGTACAATACGAGGAAGACAACAGCGCTCCCACTGACCCTTTTGAAAACACATGGTTCCTCTTCTCATTTTTGATGAAACCAAACTTTTTGATCACATCATTGAAATGAGTGTTCCAGCTCCGAGATGCTTGCTTAAGTCCATATATGGACCTTTGCAGCTTGCAAACCTTGTGATCAGTATCACTGGATGTGAAACCTAGCGGCTGTTCCATATAGATATCTTCCTCAAGATATCCATTTAAGGAATGCCGTTTTCACGTCCATTTGCCATATTTCATAATCGAAATAGGCTGCAACAGCAAGCAATGTGCGGATGGATTTTAGCATAGCCTACTGGGGAAAAGGTATCCTGATAGTCAATGCCTTCGCGTTGACTATAACCTTTTGCCACTAGTCTAGCCTTGAATGTCTCCACATTCCCATCTGCACCAATCTTTCTCTTGAAGATCCATTTACACCCAATAGGTACTATACCTTCTGGTGGATCTACCAAGGTCCAGACTTGGTTTGAGTGCATCGAGTCAATTTCTGACTTCATTGCCTCAAGCCATTTCTCGGAGTCGATATCTGATATCGCCTCGTTGTAGGTTTTGGGATCATCACCATGAGCACCATTACCTATGAGGAACATTTCCTCTACATCCTCTGAAATAATACCTAAGTATCTTTCAGGGGGACGGGAAACTCTTTCCGATCTACGAGGTGGAGGAGGTAGTGTTCTTATTGGCTCAACCTGATTTGGTTCCACTTGGTCCTTAGCTCGTTCTGCTTGTGAGACTTTCTCATCAAGCTTAATCTGCTTTCCAATGCCACTATCTTGAATAAACTATTTTTCAAGAAAGATGGCATGTCGACTCACAATCACATTGTGGTCTTCTGGAATGTAGAAATAGTATCCTAATGACTCTTTAGGATATCCTATGAATCGAGCTCTAAAGGACCTAAACTCTAACTTGTCCGCTTGTTGTCTTTTGACATGAGCCGGACAACCCCAAATTCTGAGATGACTCAGACTTGGTTTCTTACCGTGCCATATCTCATACGGTGTGGTAGGAACGGTTTTAGAGGGAACCCTATTCAGTAAATAAATTGAAGTTAATAATGAATGTCCCCAAAGAAAATCTGGGAGGTCTGTGAAGCTCATCATGGATCGAACCATATCCAATAGAGTCCGATTTCTCCGTTCTGAAACCCCGTTGAGTTGAGGTGTTCCTGGTGGAGTCCATTGAGAGACTATGCCATTTTCCTTAAGATAGTCTAGGAATTCCCGGCTAAGGTATTCACCTCCTCGATCTGATCGAAGAACCTTAATGGGTTTTCCAGTTTGTTTTTCTACTTCATGTCTGAATTCTTTGAACTTTTCAAAAGCTTCAGACTTGTGTCTCATAAGATACACATACCCATACCTAGACAGATCATCGGTAAAAGGTAATGAAGTAGACAAAATTGCCTCTAGCCGGCACATCAAATGGGCCGCACACATCAGTATGTACTAGGGCAAGGAGATCTGTGGCCCTCTCCCCATGTCCAACAAAAGGGAGTTTAGTCATTTTGCCTTGAAGACAAGATTCACAAGTTGGATATGACTCGGAAGTCAATGGACTCAATAGCCCATTTTTCTCCAATTTGTTGATCCTATCTTCTGCTATATGACCTAATCTCAGGTGCCATAGATATCTGTCGTTTGGACTATCCCTAGGTCGTTTGGCATTCACGTTTTGCTCGATAGTTAAAACAGGTACATCAATATGTAGCTGATAAAGACCATTAATAAGGAAACCATTTGCAATTTTATTTCTTTCATAAAGAATGTTACAATGGTCCTTAAAGAAGGTGATCACATAACCTTCTTGTGCTAAGCATGAAACAGAAATCAAATTCCTGCTAGCTGCAGGCACAAAATAACAGTCTTTCAAAACTAAGTCTAAACCAGATGGTAATCGAAGAGGGTATGTTCCCACGGCTACTGCAGCAACTCTTGCTCCATTACCGACGCGTAGGATCATGTCTCCATCCCTCAGCCTCCTGCTATCCTCAAGACCCTGCATAGAAGTGCACAGATGAGCACTAGAACCAGAGTCAAGCACCCAACTGGATGCAGAAGAAACCGTAAGGTTAGACTCAATAACGAGCATACCTCCAGAAGGACCTTCCTTCTTGTTCTTTAGGGTGGCCAGGTAAGTAGGGCAGTTCCGCTTCCAATGGCCGTCGCTGTTGCAATGGAAACACTTTCCTTTGCCATCGACCTTCTTCTTCGGTTCTGCCTTCTTCTTCTTTGATCCTTTCACCTTTTGCTTTTTCACAGACTTCTTTTTCTTTCCATAAGACTTTCTTTTGGAAGAAGTCCGTTCCATAGCAAGAACTGAGCCTTTAGAACCTTTCATAGAAAGCTCAGCGGTAACCAGCATATTCATTCAACTCGGCCAAGGAATTTTGAAGTTTATGCATGTGGTAATTCATGATGAATTGCCCATATGCATCAGTCAAGGATTGCAGAATAATATCATTCTGCAAGTCCAAGTCCAACTTCACACCGAGCTTCTCAAGCTCTTCCATGTCCTTGATCATTGTCAGACAGTGATCTTGGACTGACTGCCCATCACGCATCTTAGCCTTAAAAAGTCATTTCGTGACTTGATATTTGGCTGCGCGACTCTGTTCACCAAACATCTCCTGCAGGTGAGCCAACATTTGGCGAGCAGTCCCGATATCTTCATGTTGGCGCTGGAGCTCATCAGACATCGAGCCCAACATGTAAGTATCTGGCCTTATTGTCTTCGTCAATCCATTTTTCCAGAGACGCTCTCTGTTCAGTGGATGGACGAGCTGGTAAGGTGGGAGGGTCCTGGTCCAAAACATGTGTTAACTTCTCGGAACCCAAAACAATTTTGTAGTTCCTGAGCCAATCTTTATAATTGGGTCCAGTCAGTCTATGTGTGTCTAGGATACGTGCCAGTGGGTTGGACGCAGACATTTTCCTGTAGAGAGTCAAAGATTCTAGTTAGATACTGTAATTTTGACTTGACCAATTTGTTTAGGGATTTTATTTTTAAACAAATTAGCTCCCACTATTTTCTCGGATCCCTACACTCCCTCTGTAGAGATGCGAAAATCTCCGCGATTTGATGATTTCTAGTGGGTGGTGCGGTCTCACCAACTGACTCATCACCTCACCTAACAGTTATTGGTGATGGGTTAGCCAATGAGTGAACAACTCTTGTTCAATGATTCTCTAATCATGGTGCACCCAAACTTGGTCTCTAATTCATGAATCTCACCGTATCCGGAATATTGATCCACTCCTTAGTTAAGTCAGACCCACCATTTGCATAGACTGGGTTCCTAATTGGGTCTCTCACCGTATCCGGAATATTGAGCCCAACTCATCCTCCAGCCCATAGCATCCAATGCCTAATAGACATGGTTGCGTCTTCCCGGTGCAACTGAGCCACTGTATCCAGCCGAGAACAATCAACCCCGGGAAGGGCCCGCACGTCTACAATGGTGGAAGACCTCAGACTTAATCTTTTCTTAGGGAGAATTGATTCAGGTCTCATTAAACTAGACTTGGCTTAGTCATAACAATTATGACTAACCTAGTGGCATGGGTCAGCTCGGATTATTGACCACCTCAGATCAGAACTGTGTCAACAGATATGGCCAGGTAAGTGAGACCGGTGGAAGGAATATGCCATTAACTCGTACAAGAACGCATTCAGGTCGAGTAGCTTCCAATTAAAAACCAGTCGGTCGTCTGTGCCAAACTTACCTTAGACACCAAATTGTTGAGTCAGAACCAATTGGGTTAGCCTACAATCCAGACTCTAACCTCTGAGCCTAATTAGGTCTTGCTTGATCGTGACTCGATCTTGACCCAGACTTAATCCTATTAGGCTGGTCAATTTAAGCATTGTTGATCCCATCTAACCAACTCTTGATTCGGTTTGATCAACCGCTTAGACCTAATTGAGCTACCCAAGCCCGAACCCAGTATTATGAATATGTCTTAGATCTGAAATTCTCAATTTTAGACCTAATTAATATTCCATAAACTTAATTCTTAATTAAGTTGGGTTCATAAACAAAATATGCACAATAAATCCTAGGGTTTCAGGATCTAGGGTTTTGCAGAAAGTAAGTTTTGGGTTTCTGATTAAGGACGAACACGCAGCACCCCTACACATCATAAGAACACCCCATCGAATGGGAAGAGAGGGCCTTTAAACCCTTCTTCGTTCTTATGACCGGACGGCCAAGAGGAACGCCTTAATCAGGAACATTCAATAAACATTCAATACTACAAAACAGTTATAGATCTATATCATATATCTCATATACAAATTTAGATCTAATCATGGCATATTTTGCATACATCTCATGTATCATAATCATGCATGTTTTCAGATCTAAATTATCACATAATAATCTAAAAAATTAGATTTAAATTGATCTAATCAAAATAAATTCTAATCTAGACAATTATGTAGAACTATTCTACAACTAGTCTAGTCATGCATCTATCATATCTCATATGATATTTAAAATTAAATAATTTTTATTTGCTGTTTATCAGATGTTATTATAACACTTATAATATCAGAAAATAGTAAATAAGAAGATCTAAAATATGATTTAATCATATTAAATCAAAGACATGCAAAACTATTCTATAGAACTATTCTATTACTAGAACTAGTCATGCATATCTTCATGTTCTTAGATCCAAATCATTTAATTTTAATTTTTCCTGATTTCAGATCTGATCACATCTCATGTGACATCTGAAATCACGTTATTTTTAATTAAAATAAAATTAAAAATCAGATCTAAACTATTTTTAGAACCATGGCTCTGATACCAGTTGAAGGGAAATCCTGATTTCCCTGACCAGGTTCGTTCAGATCTGATCAGATCAAGAGATATATTTCAAAAATTTTTTCTCTTAGATCTGTATCAGATCAGGGATGTTTTCAGATCTGATTCTTATTTATTTAATAAAAATTAAATGAAAAGGATAAATTAAATCAACATTCAATTTACCTGAATAGGGTAATCCTATTACCCTGTTGATGATCCTGTTTGCAGCGGAAGGTTCTGGATCAAGCCACGCAAGCGCCTGGCCTCTACCGGTATCCACTCGGGCTGGATCTGGAGATCCTCTTCTTCTCTATCACACCTCCAAAAATCAGATCTGGATCTGATCTGGAGGATCTTCAAAACTCCTTTTGAAGATCTGCAGTCGTTCTTCGCAGCAGCGCAGCCTTCTTGCTTTTGATCTCCTTTTCTTGATCTAAATCGCACCAATCCAAATCCAAAACACTTTTGGACGTGGAGAGCAAGGGGAGAAGAGAGTATGGCGTGGAGAAAGGGGAGAGAGGCAGCCTTGGGGCGTGGGAAGATTGCTTCTTGATTATTTCTTGATTACTTCTTGATTACTTCTTGATTATTTTCACTTGGGCGCTGGGTCTCTTATATAGACTAAGCGTGATCCAAGTCCATCTTCCTCCCAACCAATCACAACCCTTTGTGAAATCAGATCTAAATCTGATTGGTGGGAATAGAGACCCCTGGATTCCTCCTTAGAGAGTGCCTAAGACCAGTCAAACTGGATTCTTAGAAGAACTCTAATTGGAATCCAAAAGGGAGATGGAGTCCTTGTCCAACAAGGACTCCTAGGCGCCTCCTTACTTGGGCTCACGCCACCCTTGGCGTGCGCCCTTCTCCTTGCCAGGTTCTGGCAGGGGGACAAGCCCCCACCAGCTCTCCAATAGGTGCATGACATGTGGTCAAAAGTCAAAGGGTCAATGGTCAACATTTGACCAGTCAAAAGTAGACTTTTGACCAAAGTCAAAGAACAAGAAATGGCAGGTGACCAAAAATGGCAGGTAATGTCTTACAAATAAGACAACCTTTTCTGACTTGGACAACCTCCAGTCAGACCATAAGAAGGACTTCTGATTGAGCACAAACTCCTTTGGCTCAGACAGGACAACTTATTTATGATAGCAAAAGAAGAACGTTAGGTTCAATCGAGTGCTAGCACGATTTCCTTGAACCTAATTGAATCTCATTCAGATCAATTGAACTATATTAGTTCAATTGATGATCACCAGATTCAAACCCTTGTTTGTGTGACCCAGTTAGGTTCAGTTCTGTATGGTAATGGGATATGTCATGATCTCTATCATCGACATCATCGAAACTCCTTTCGATGGATCAGAACTCTTCTGATTCGAACAGCTAGAATGATCGATCATCTAAATCATTCTAATTGCTCCCAAAATCCACCAGTGACACCTAGCAGTATATGGTGGCAACCCATCAGAGCTGAATGCGAACCTCTTGGTGCAGCTACCTGTGTGATTCAGTTCTTCTATCTTGAGCCCCGATCAGATTAGGGTTAAGGTGAACTCGTCAAACCCTAGTCTCTGTCATATGATGTAATCATTCGATTCGAGTCCAATGTGAAAATCTAAATAGAAACTCTTTCTATTTATTTCACTCTGCCATGGCCATGGGCTTCAGGACTTGATTCTCATGATCATCATAGGGCTACTCCTCTACCACCGAGGTAGATAGATTCCATCTTGATGCAATCCAGTTCCTACAATGAACATGCCATAGCCAACATACACCTCAGGGTTCCATATGGCTAGGAGACCGAGTAATGGTGTAGTCAAACTATAACACCCTCAAGGTGAACTGCCGATGCATCTCAGGTCAAAGAACCAGACACACTACTGCAGCATCGAGTCAGTCATTGACGAGAAGGTAGACTTCCCTAATGACTACTCGAGGTGGTCACGCTCAGTGCCCTCATTCTCTAACGAGTACCTGTACTCTCGCTCCGGTGTCTCCACACCGTAGACTCAAGACTCATCTACTAAAGAGAAGCGATCGTACACCAACCTTTCGGATCAATCACCATCCTCGTGATGATCCTATGGTCGGGAGCTGTTTTATGAGTTAATAATGATTATTCATGTCTTAAATTTTCAACTCTTGAAAATATGAATTATCATTACCATTAACTCAAAGGATGTATCACAGACACTAAATACACATGTGTGATAGAAAATAACCCATTTATTAATTATAGTCAAAATTACAATTTTGCCCCTAGAAGTGTATTACAAGTGTCAGCCAATTCTGGCTTCTAGGGCACATATATCTAACAGTCCAGGGAGAGGAGATTTGTCACCAAAAATAAAGAGAGAAAAGGGCATGGTGGGCATGGGATATAGGTGGCGCAAGCAAAATAGATCTTAGTCTTACTAAGGTTCCATGTTTGACTTGGTCAAACATAGTTTCTCAAACCAAATTAAACTAGAATTAATTAAATCTAATTAAATTAGATCTAATCTAATTAAAAATTTAATTAAATTAGATTTAATTTAATTTAATTTTAATTTAATTTTTTAATTAAATTAAAAATTTAGATTGACCCAAGTCCTAGTTGAACTAGGGCTAGTTCTTCCTTTCACTTGGCTTATCCAATAAATCAATTGAACTTGATCCAATCAAACCCAAACCAAATCTAATTAAATCATATCTAATTAAAATTAATCTTAGCCCTCTGACCTAATCAAATTTAGTTAATTAGCAATCAAATTACTAATTAATTCTTCTACAATATTTACACTAGGTTAAACATCAATCGTATTGATCGTTTATCCTTAGAACGATTCTTAATCGTTGATCAACCATCCGATCAGATCATGAACTCTAATTTGTATGACCTCATAGGTCCGAACCTAAGTCGATAGCATAGAAATAAATTTCTATATCAATCAAAATAATCATCTAGCAATGGTACCCAATGGCTGGATAGGTCGAATGTGTAGAACAACATCCTTAGAACCCGTATGGATATAGTTTTCATATAATTCATCTTCTTGACTAAAATGCTCGTAGAACACCTCAGAGTTCAACTGTCAACTCTGATCAGATAGTCCATATTATATTTTAAAATATCAAATTCATCTTATGGATTATCCTGGCCAAGGTTTTGCTATATTGAAATACACTGATACATTCTTCTCTAATTCTTAGAGTGGTTAATTCCATCTTGATCACACACCAACTTCACAAGTACTTGACTATACCTAAAAGTCTTCCATTACTGAATTAAAAATTTAGTTAGTCTGGTATCAAAGTATAGTGAGTTGCTTCCAAGTTATTAAGGTGATCTTAGGCCTAAGGGATACTTATACCTATATCCCATCAGAGATATTCTCGATAGCAGAATGCTTTAGAGTTGGTCATATTCAGTGACGATGTACCCTTACATCTCATCTATATGCCATACCAGTGTCTCCATACTTCTTGGTTAAGAAGACAACCAACCTATATGGCATATAGCGATATATGCTCAATAGACGCTGTCGTCCCAATTAACAACCTATCATTTGATCATAAACAGTTTTAAGGATTAATCAATAAATCCTTGCTTTATCGAACCTAAATAGTTCTAAGGACTTCATCACAATAATGAATTTCGTTAGAAGATGAAAACTTATGATGAAAATACCAAAAATATATTTTATTAATTAATAAATTAATTATAATTATAATATAGCTCAATTGTCAATAGGTTGATGATTGATTTTGTAACACATTTTCCAACGGAGGTCTCAGTCCATTCAAAATAGTGTAGGTGATTCGGATGGCCTGATCATGGATAGTCTAATCTGGTGAAGGACGAGTAGTAGCAGACGAACCTAGGGGAGTGGTGAATGAATCTACGGCTGGCTCAGTTGGAGGCTGTACCGAAGGAATATCTACAGTCTGACTAGATCCAGCTTCATCTCGAGTCTATGGCTGCTTCTATCCAGAAGTTTTCTTGATCCATCTATCATTTAGCTTCTGATAGCCCATCCTAATGAGTGTTTCTCTCCAAATGTATCAGTCTATCTCAAATGTAAAGATAGCTCTCCCTCAAAATCAATCTCAACCTTTCTAAAGACTGAGGTTAGGGCCATACTATAAGGAAGATATGCTCTAGCCCTGCCTACTCCATCCCTCATTTGTCTAAAAATCAATGATGAAAGGTTAAGCTGCTCACCTCGAACAATATAGTCCATAATGCCAATAACTCTATCTGAAACTAGATCAAATCGATCGATCTTGGGGAAGATAATTCATGCAACAATATGGCTGAGCACTCTCATTTCAATGGACAAGCTGTTTGCCTCTAGTTTTGTGATTCCTTCTATGTTGCTCAACCCGGTAATCAGCCTAAGAGCAAAATTTCTATCAAATGGGCGCTATGGTGCTAATCCTTCTATGGGCAGACCCTAAATTAGTCCAAGTCTTTCAAGTGTGATGCGAAATGTGACTCCCTTTACCATACTTTTCAAATCATCCTTATCCCTAGTCATGCATCTATAGAACTCTCTAACTAAACGAGGATAGGTGGATTGATTGATGGAGAAGAAACGCTCTCATTGCTGGTTTTGGATCCATCCGCTAATCCTCAACCCCTTCTGGTCAAAAAATTGGAAGTCAACATTCCTACTGGTGGTTACTTATCGATCCAAAAGTGATGGAGGAGGAGCAGGTGACTGAGAAATTGTGTTACCTTCATTGTAGTCGAAATCCTCTTCACTTGAAGATTTTTGCTGCTCAGTTGGCTATAGTCTTCTTCGGACAACTTGGATTTTTCTCTTTGGCCCCATTCTACATGGGTGGAGGATGAATCCAAGAGAGATCGTGAAGGGGACAGGTGGAGGTGTCGATGGAGCATCCCTCATGGCCTTAGAATAGTTCTAGAGTTGAACAGTGAAAGGATGAGGTGAGACAAGGAGGAGAGGACTCGGGTTTAAAGACTAGGCTTCTGACCATGAGTGGACTCTAGGTTTTCATGAGTCGACTCCAGCGGGAGTCGATCATGAGTCGACTTTAGGTTAAGTAGTGCGAAATTTTGATTTTTCATAAAAGAACAATATGTGCATCTGATTGAGAGATAGCTGAGAATTGAGTCTGATAAATCAATAGTCATATGAAATATGAGATCTTTGTGAGAGTTTAGAGAGAGAACATAATTTTAAATCAATCAGCAAATTCACTAAATAGAATCCTTAGAGAATTATAGAGAGATTTCTAATTCATATGAGAGCTATTGGATCAAGAGAATCTAGTTTTGGTCTTAATCTGAGTGATAGCACATTCCTAGTTCTCTCCTACTTATGCTAAATCTCTCTTCATTAAGGAATTTAGTAAAGATATCTGCTAATTGCTTATTTATACTAACAAACTCAAGCATCACATCATTATTTTGCACATGATCTCTTATGAAATGATGTTTTATTTCAATATGTTTAGATCTGGAGTGTTGAATTAAATTTTTACTTAGATTAATTGTACTAGTGTATCACATCTTATTGAAATTTTATTAAGTTTTATGCCAAAGTCTTCAAGTTATTATTTTATCCATAAAATTTGAGCACAATAACTCCTAACAGCAACATATTCAGCTTCAGCTGTAGATAATGCGACTGAGTGTTGTTTCTTTCTAAATCATGAAATTAGATAACTCCTAAAAATTGACAAGTAAGATTAGTACTTTTTCTATCTAATTTACATCCAGCAAAATCAAAAGCATCAAGTATTCTAGATAAATATTTAAATATTTTTTTAATAGCTAAAGCATGAGATTCTCTAGAATCAGATTGATATCTAGCCAACATACACACACTAAACATAATGTCAGGTTTACTTATGGTGAAATAAAGTAATGATCCTATCATATCTCTATATAATTTAGTATTAATTCTCTTACCCTTTTCATCCTTATCAAGTTTGCAAGAAGGGCTCATAAGTGTGCCAACTGATTTTGAGTTCTCAATTCTAAACTTTTTCAAGATTTTTCTTGTGTATTTTATTTGGTTGATGAAGATGCCCTCTTCACTTTGCTTGATTTAGAGTCCGACAAAGAAGTTTAGTTCACCCATCATGCTCATCTCAAACTCTCCCTGCATTAGCTTGGCAAACTCTTGGCAAAGACTTTCATTAGTAGTACCAAAAATTATATCATCTACATAAATTTGTACTATCAATAAATCTTTATTTTTCTTCTTTAGAAATAGAGTTTTATCAATATTTCCTCTAGAGAATTCATTATCAATTAGAAATTTACTTAATCTCTTATACCATGCTCTAGGTGCTTGTTTTAAATCATGGAGTGCCTTATGTAATTTGTAAACATGATTAGGATATTCATGACTTTCAAATCTGGATGGTTGTTCTACATATACTTCCTCAGCTATGTATCCATTTAAAAATATACTCTTAACATCCATTTGGTATAATTTGAAGTTCATGAAGCATGCAAATGTAAGTAATAACTTAGTTGCCTCTAATCAAACAACATGGGCAAAAGTTTCATCAAAATCAATACCTTTCTCTTGATTATATTCTTTAATTAGCTACTAGTCTAGCTTTATTTTTAGTGATTATCCTATTTTCATCTAATTTATTTCTAAACACCCATTTAGTTCTAATTATTGGTTAATTACTTAGTCTATTAACTAGGGTCCAAACTTTATTTCTTTCAAACTAATTTAGTTCTTCATGCATTGCATTTATCTAGTTTGGGTCATTTTCAACTTCTTCTATAGTTTTAGATTCAATTTGAGATACAAATGCTAGATGGTTATTAATATTTCTAAAAAATGCATGAGTTCTTACCCCTTGTGGTGGATCATCAATAATTTGATCTTTGGGATGGCCAAGGGCATACCTCCATTCCTTTGGTAGATTTTGAGTTTGAGTATCATCAGAATTTTCATCTTTAGATTCAACTTCCTTCTCTTCTTCATTATCCTGAGTAGTTGATTCCTTGAGTATAATTTCTTTCACTCCTTTCTTAATTATTCTTGCATCATCATCAGCTATATCTACTTTTCTAGAAGGTAAGTTATTAGTTTCATCAAATACCACATGTATAAATTTTTCAACAACTAGTGTACATTTGTTAAAGATCCTATATACTTTACTAAAAATGGAATATCCTAAGAAAATGCCTTCATCAGATTTTGTATCAAATTTGTCTAAGTTATCTTTGCCATTATTTAGAACAAAGCATTTGTAACAAAAAATATGAAAGTAACTAATATTTGGTTTTCTATTTTTTCATAGTTCATAAGGGATTTTCTTTAATCTTGATCTTATTAATGCTCTATTTAGAATATAATATGCTATATTAATAGTTTCAGCCTAAAAATATCTTAAGAGATAGCTTTCACACAACATGGTTTAGGCCATTTTCTCTAGGGTTCTATTTTTTCTTTCAACAACTCCATTTTGTTGAGGTATTCTAGGAGCAAAAAAATTATGTTTAATCCCCATTTCATGACAACAAGTTTCAAAATATTGATTTTCAAACTTCGTTTCATGATCACTTCTAATACAAACAATAGAGAGGTTCTTTTCATTTGAAACTTTCTTAAAAAACTTAGTAAATATAGAAAATGTTCCATCCTTTTGTGCTAAAAATAAAATTCAAGTGAATCTCAAAAAATTATTTATAATTATAAGTTCATATTTCATACCACCTAGGCTTGTGGTCCTAATTGGTCCAAATAAACCTATGTGAAGTAGTTCAAGGGGTCTAGAAGTTAAAACAATATTTTTTTATTTAAAAAAATTCTAATTTATTTTTTTAATTGACATGCATCACATATTTTATTTTTTTCAAAATTAAATTTCAGCAAATCTTTTACAAAATCCCTTTTGGTTAGCTTAGAAATCAAATACATGCTAGCATGTCCTAGTCTGCAATGCCATAGCCAACTATCTTCATTGATTTTAGCATTCATTGCAACTAAGCATTGGCTTCTTTTGGTGGAAGAGTCATCTAAATCTACTAAGTATACATTTTCATGTCTATGTCCAATAAGAGCTATACTATTATCAATAGGACTAGTGACAATACACATGAGTGATTCAAAAATAATTTTAAATCTTTTATTGCAAAGTTGACTTATACTTAATAAGTTATGCTTTAATCCATCTACTAAGAGTACATTATCGATAAAAGTAGGAGTGATACATATTTTACCACTACCAATGATGTGTCCTTTGCTATTATCACCAAAGATCATAATTCCTTCTTTCTTAGCTTCAAGAGTGATAAAATGCTCCTTCTCATCCGTCATGTGTCTTGAGCAGCCACTATCTGAATATCATTTTTCTTTCTTTTTATCGACTGCAAGATACACCTGCAATCAAAGATCAAGTAGGGATTTTAGGTACCCAAGTCATCTTGGATCCTTTGAGATTAGTAACCATGGTTCCTTTGGAAACCCATATATTTTTAATATTTAGATTGTTTCTCATTTTTTTGAAATTGCAAACATAGGATTTATGTCTAGTTTTTCCATAGCAAAAATAGATTGATTTTTGTGAGGTTGAAGATGGATCATTTATAAAAATTTTTTTTAGAAATTTCTATTTCTTTTAAGTTCTAAAATTAATTCTTATTTTGTCAAAGATAGCTTTTTGATTATTAAATAATAATTATAATTTTTCAAAACTTAATACAAACTTATCAACTATAGATTTATATTTTTCAAGTTCTTTCTTTAGGTTCTGATTTTCTGCAGAAATAATATCTTATTCTCTTAATATTTTATTCTTTTTTCTTAATTAAATTTTGATTGATTGATTTTAGATTTTTATTTTTTAAGATTAATTTTTTTAGATTATTATATAATTCATAAAATACTTCTTGCAACTCATCAAATAAAAATTCTGGTTGAGTGTCAAGTGTTACCTCATCCTCTTGAGCCATGAAACATAAATTGACTATTTCTTGTCCCTCTTCATCTGAACTTGAATCTTCACTATTACTTCATGTTGCCATCATTGCTTTCTTCTTTACTTTCTCGAAGGATTTCTTCAATAGGGGATAGTTTGCCTTGAAATGACCTGATTTATTGCATTCAAAACATGTAGGCTGCTCCTTATCTTTATCTTTCTCTTAATCTTTACTAGCTTCACCTTTGGAGAAGGATCTTCTCTTGAAGTTTGGTCTTTTCTTTCTTATGAACCTTCTAAATTTTCTAGTTAGAAGAGCCATCTCTTCATCTTCACATCCTTCCTCGAAATCTTTACTTTATTCATCTTCTTCCTTTGCTACTGACTTGAGAGCCACGATCTTCTTTTTCTTAACTTCATCTTTCAAGTTTTTTTTCATAGTTAACTATGTATCATGAGATAACCAAGAAGCTTCTCAAGGAATAAGGTGTTGAGATCCTTAGCATTTTGTATAGCCATCACCTTCGCCTTCCAAGTTCGAGAAAGAGATCTAAGAATTTTTCTCATAAGTTTACTATTAGTGTATGATTTTTTTAAGCTTTTGAGTCCATTTATAATATCAGTAAATCATGCAAATATTTTGGTAATGCTTTCGATTGATTCTATTTTAAAAAGTTCATACTTATGCACTAATATATTTATTTTGGATTTCTTTACTTGATTGGTACCCTCATGGATAATCTCAAGTCTATCCCATATTTTTTTGGTTGAAATATAAGTAGAAATTTAATTAAATTCATTAGCATCAAGTGAGCAATAGAGCACATTCATTGCTTTAGCATTCAATTGAGTCAATTTTTTATCATTTTTATCCCAATCTCTTTCGGATTTGAAAATTACATTACCATCAATGCTAATTATGGGTGTATGTGGTCCATTAATTATGACACTCCATAGGTCATAATCAAGTGCTTAAATAAATATGCGCATACGTACCTTCCAATATGTATGGTTAGAACCATTAAACAAGGGTGGCCTATTTGTGGACTGCCTTTTCATTAGAAAGACATTCAATTGAATTGTCATTTTGATCGATTATACTAAATTAAATGAATAATAAATAATATGAGAGCACCTACTCTGATATCACTTGTTGCCCAGAGGAACAACCCAAGAGGGGGATGAATTGAGTTTTTCAAAAATTTTTGGTTTACTGAATATATTTGCAAAACTTAAATATTGATATGCTAGAAATGCAATAATTTAAATATTTAAAAAATAATAGTGACTGAAGGAAAGAATCATACGTATAAAAACTCAAGATTTTTATAGTGGTTCAGTATCAAACTCAATATCTACGTCCACTCCTCAAGCACTCTACTTGATAATTTTACTATAATCTCCAAGATTACAGCAAGATTATTTTCACCAAGCTCACAATCTAAACCCAATTGATTTTATGGGCTAATCAATCAAAACCTAACCCCAAGCCACTCCTAGGCTTGTATAAATCCAATTCAAGGCTTGAATGAGCCAATCCTCTAAGTTTCAATTCTTTTGAAATTTGAAATACAGAAATTTTGAAGTACAAAAATTTAAAGTGAGACAAACTCCTTGAAGAGCAGATTTAAAGCTTTAATGCACAAGCTAAGTTATTGGAGGGCTTTAGCAATGAATGCTTCCTTTCTTTACTTGAGAATGCCTTGATTGTATAGCTGGTTGAGTGGTTGAACAGCAATGAAAGCTCTTTAAGGCTCACTATTTGGACTATATATAGATTTTTAAAAGGTTCCTGATGTTTTCCACTTTTTTGCTTTTATATTTTGAGTTTTCAAGCCTTAATCTAATCTTAGAAGTCTTCTAATCCAAGTTAGGTACTCCAAAAATGGGTTTGTAGCCATTGGAACATCAGAAAAAGTCGTTTAGAGTATCCAAAATGAAATCTGGGTAGTTTTGAAAACTAGCCGTTGGGGTTGTCAAAAATTCGAGAGTCGACTCTCCAAAGCCTTGAGTCGACTCTAGTTATAGGATAAAAAATTTTGACTTTCTATATTTCTATTCCATGGCAGTTTTGCATGCCGGAGTTGACTTTTGAATTTTATGAGTCGACTTTAGTCGCAGGATGAAAAATTCAGCATTCTATTCTTGGACTGGTGCTTTTTCTAAAACATGAGTTGACTCCTACTTTTCTTGAGTCGACTCCTTCATGAGTCGACTCTTGGTCGACTCCTACGACATGGTTCATACTAAAGTTTTCTATTTTGAGCCTGGTGCCTATCTGAGCCCATGAGTCAGCTCCTACCAATCTGGAGTTGACTCCTGATCTGTACCAAATACTGAAATCATGCCAAATTTATTTTTAAACTTTTTTGAGTTGGTTCATGACTCAATACTCTTTAAAAATATTTGGCTTGATCTCTTTTTGCTCTTTTTTCTTGGTTCTTTCAATCAAACATGGAGCATCATTAAAATGAGTTCCTATTCTTCCTGAACTTTATCTTAAACATTTCAACCAAGTTGTTAGTACCAAAAATTGACTCAAATATTTTGTTATTCATCAAAATTATACCTAGGGTCAACAAAATTATCAAATAATTATTACTTATATAAATTCCATGCCTCAAAATACCATGATCACAAACATGCATAGCAAGCACATATCTTTTCTTATAATAGATCACATCAAATAATTATCTCAAATTAACATATATCAAATATGATAATATTGACTCCATAATTGATTTTGATGATTGCCAAACTTTGAGTATATTATGTATCTAATCATGTATTTCAAGAATATATGTAGGTCTTTTCAGATGTTAAAATTGAAAAAATATTCATTGGAAAAGATCTTCATAAATTCTCTAAGTCAAAATCTTCAAAGAAGAAATTTTTAGTTCAAGAATTCATGAAGTCATCTCTAAAAAATTTAGAGACATCTCCAAAAAATTTAGAGCCATCTCTAGAAAATTTAAAGTCATCTCCAAGCTATTTGGCATGCTGGCACAATACTCTAGCATAGGTTCGAGAGGACTTGAAATCAACTCGAGTCATCTCTATCTCAAGAAATAAAAATCTTATTTTTATGAACTGAAACTGAGACATTTCCAAAATTTTTGAGTCATCTCGAAGTAAAATCGAGATATCTCCAAAAAAAATAGAGAAGTCTCCAAACGTGCGATAGCCTTTAACGGCTAGTTTTTGCAACCACTATTTTTTTGTTTCAATGGCTATTTCAGAGCTTCCAACAGCTAGAACTCACTCTCCAACCATTTTCAAGAATATTTAAAGATAGAGAATCAATTGAAAAGCAAGATTTAGGAAGATTAAGAGAGAAATCATTTTCAAACAAAAGGAATTCCATTGCACATCAAAAAAAGAGAAAAAGAGAGGAATTTTACAATGATTTCAAAGGACATTCAAAAGCTATCCTCTATAACTTCTCAAGCATCCTCTCTATTGTAACATCACCATGACATTACCTAGCTCTAATACCACATATTGCAGAAATTTCTAATTTTTAGTATGGACCTGAGTAGAACTTTGACATTCTCTAAGGTAGCAGACTATCGATCCACCTAATCTAGATCTATGATGGGATGCCTTCCTCCTTGGGCTTGAGGAAGGTGCCCCCTTTTGGATGGCAACTCTAGAGAGAAGAGAGAAGAGAGATTGAGAGAGAAAATATCTATATTCCAATTCATGTTATAAAATTCTAATACAATCTATGTATTTATACATAACTATTAGGCCCAACCAAAAATTTTTCTGACTAATAAAATATATGAAAGCACTCACCAAGCCTATGTACACTCGTCTCTCATGCTCTCATCTCCTGGATCTAAAGCCGACCCATATGATGCATGCTAATTTATAGCTATGGCAAGTGCACCAATCGATCAAGTAATAAAGTGAATGAGTAGAGTATCGTCCCTAGAGGATTGAAAAATAAGTACTAAAAAGCTCTTTCCTATGCTTTATTTAGAAGATCGATTTATGAGAATAAAAAATTAAAAAAAATAAATAAAAAAATAATTAAAAGTTTTTAATTAAATAGAGAGAGTGTAAATTATTAGGGTTTTAAATTCAAGAGCAATGGATTACTAAGGCAATCGGTTCACCAACTCAGTCAATACAATATTTAATTTTTTTAGATTAATTTTATTTCATGTGACGGTGGAGTCTCCTAATTTATTCACTATCCTTTGGTCCAGGCATAGCAAATCTATTAATATTTATTAATTACCCTTTGATCCAGGTATAATTTAAATAAATATTAATGCATTAGATTTTGTGAAATCCTCTAATTAAAATACGCTGCGTCCAAAGCGCACTAAAATTCCCGCATGCATATGAATTCTAATTTGATTCATAATACAAGGTATATAATCAAGAAGCATTAACATAGATGTACTTGGTCCGTAACATCTATGTTCATCAGATCAATTAGAAGATGGCCAGTAATCTAAAAGCATTAAGATCAGATTTATATACTCCTCATGAATAAAATTTAAAAATAAATCACACTAAATATTGCATCAAAAGAGTGGCTACACCTTAGCCTTAGTAAAATAAAATTTAGTTCATGATAACAAATTCAAAAATAGTAAATAAAATAAAAATGCATAGAAAATTTAGACTGTTTGATTGCTGAAATTGATTGTCTGCTGCTCTTGATGTGGAGAATTTGATGAAGAAGAGGAGGCTCCTTGATTGATGTCTTGATCGTCGAAGAAAAATCAAAAATCCTTTTTGATTTTCTCACAAATCACTTTTCTTCTTTTTTTTATCTCTCTCCTCTTTCTTTCTCTCTCTCTCTCTTTTTCTCCCTCTCTCTTTTTCTCCCCCTCTCTCTTTGTCTCTCTCTCTAATTCTCTAATTCCCCGTCTCTCTCTCTGATTTTTTTTTCTCACGACAACACTAGGTTATTTTATAGGTAAAGAGTTTTATTTCCCCCAAAATCTATCAAAAATTAGGTTTAGGACTCCTAAATCAACTCAAATTAAGATTTGGATAATTCTGCCCATTAGATCTTGATCAAACGGTCCAAAAACCACTCAAAAACCCCTTAAAATAATCCAGATCAAGTCGGATTTAATGCCAGCCATTGGATCAATCGTTGGATCAAATCTGGGCCGCCCGATCGCATTGAAAGAAGCCTTCAGACCTTTAGTTTTACGTCGGGATAAATCTCAACCGTTGGATCTCGATCGGGAGCTACGAATGCCATCCATCAGCGCCTTCTTCTCGTCCGTCCGATCAAGCTTCAGTGAAAACCGCCTGTTAGATCAAGCCAGAATTCCCAAATTGCCCTCCATGGACCATGCGCGAGCCCGATGTAGCATGGACCACCGCATTCTTCAGCCAATCAGAGCGCTCTTTATACTGTGAAATTTCCGAATTATCCTTCAGATGGTCCACCGTGCGTCGTGAAAAATGCTGACGTCAGCGTTGCATCGATGTTTTTTTTTTTTTTTAAATTCAATTTTGGGCTCGTTTGAAGTCCGTTTTGCCTGAAATTTTTTTCATCTGAACCAGAAAAATAAGATCTTCATATTGGTGGCCTTCTTTCCTACATAAGATTAATAAAAGTATCAATTTCTAATAAAATAGATTAATTTATTTTATAATTTAATACTTTTATTAGTATATTTTTACCACTTATCACACCCCCCAACTTAGTCATTGCTAGTCCCTTAGCAATGTTTTATTTAATACCATATTTCAATAAGATTATCCATCACAAAGATAAAATCTAGGATTAAAGGTCAAAAAGTTTAGAAAATACTGCTAACTAAGCATTGAGCTTCAGAAGCAAATTTTTCAGTCAATACAATTAAAAACTTTCTTAGAGTACATCAAAGATCTATAGCACTTATGTTCGTGATGACTAACTTTAGCATTTCAGTATTAAATTAAAAGAACAAAAGTATCCTCTCTTATCACCTATTTTGGTCAATTTTCTATACATTCTCAATTTTATACTCATGAATTAAGGTAGCTTTCACACTGCCTTTTCTTTTCTTTTTTTTTTTCTTTTTTTTTTTTTTTACTGTGCTGAGCATCCTGGCCTTTCCTTCACCGTTTTACGTGAATTTTCATACTTGACCTAGGTGCAGAGATCCAGTTACTAGGCTTTGGGCAATCCACATATACTCTATCTTTTGCACTTTATTTATAGGCAGGTAGCTCTTTCCTTAAATTCAAGTTTCTTTGATTAGAATGTATATTAATTATCAATTTTTCAGTGATAATTGAATCCTCAGTTGGACCTTATAATCAATACCTACTTTGCCTTGTTAGTGTGCATGTGCAATAAAAAGTGCTAATAATCTTTTAATGACCTAAGTAGGCTGCTAAAAGTTGACCAACTAATCTACTTCTTTAACTCATTACATTCATTAGCAAATAATTCTATCTTTTATCACTTATCCAGTTTATCTTGCTCAAGATTTTCTTCTTGACACATGGATTTTTTTTTTTTTTTTTAATTATTGTTCTACATTGTCTTAAAGGAGAAAGAAAAATAAAGGATGCAATAAAGGATAGGAAAGGAATACACCTGATTTGGTTCAAGTCTGGTTCTTTGGAGCTTTGAAATTTTGCTTGAGTTCTCATTGATTTTTCTGCAAAATTGAAAATACACACCAGAGCAGTAAAAGAGCAACAATAAATTACTAAAAAATAAAAGAAAAGAAAAATGATCAAAACTAAAAAGAAAAGAAACAACCTATCTAGTAGTTCTGATTTATAGTCTTCAGCTTGACTTTCTTTGAGTTCTAAAGTGGATCAATCCGGTGCCACTTCAATTGGAATACTTTCATGTTTGATCGAGTCCTCTTTCAATTTGACATTGCTCACTTTTATAGTCTCAAACCTATTTTCTACAGAATTCTCATATACTGAATTGTCAATAATATCAATTAGAAAATAAGTTTGATTATCATCAGGATGTTTAGTATCTTTGAAAACATTAAAAGTAACTTGTTCATCTTGGACTCTAAGAATTAATTTTCCTTGTTGAACATCTATTAAAGCTCCTCCAGTAGCTAAAAAGGGTCTTCCTAAAATAAGGGGTACATCATAATCTTCTTCCATATCAAGAACAATAAAATCAACAGGAAAAAATAAACTTGTTTACCTTTACCAAGACATCCTCCACTATACCTCTTGGATATTTAATGGATCTGTCGGCTAATTGAAGAGTAATAGTGGTAGGCTTTGGTTCTCCTAGACCCAGCTTTCTGAAAATAGAAAAAGGCATGAGATTTATGCTTGCTCCTAAATCACATAAAACTTTATCAAAACTACAATCACCAATAATGCAGGGGATAGTAAAACTCTCTGGATCTTTTAGCTTCTGTGGTAATTTATTTTGAAGTATTGCTGAGCATTCTTCATTCAAATTTATTCTCTCATGCTCCTTCAGCTTTTTCTTATTTGTTAAGATTTCTTTGAGAAACTTGGCATACCTGGGCATTTGAGTAATAGCATCTACAAAAGGAATATTAATATATAAATTTTTTTAAAATTTTTTAAAAAAGTTAGAAAATTTCTTATCTGGATGCTGTATTTGTCTCTCTAGGAATGGTAGTGGCGGCACGTAGGGCTTCACATTTGGATCAGCAAACCGTATACCTGGAAGACCATCCATCTGCTGGTTGTTTTGGTGACTGACGAAGTTTGAGTTGATGGTTCCTTATTTGTAGTTGGCTCTTCAGTCTCTTTCTTCTGATGTAGCTCCTCCAGCTTTGTACCACTTCTTAGGGTGATAGCATTGACTTGCTCCCTTGGATTTGTCTCCGTATTGCTTGGCAAGGATCCTTGAGGTCTCTCGGAGATTATCTTAGCCATTTGACCTATTTGCATCTCCAAGTTTCGAATTGCTGCTGTTTGGTCCTTGCCTAAGTTTGGCTTCCAAATTTTTTATAGTTGCTTCTTGGTTTTGCATAAATTTGACCATCAGCTCTTCCATGTTGGACTTCTTTTCAAGGTACTTGGAATCCCGGGGGTGGCTGTTGTGCTGCATTTTGATTGCTCCATGAGAAATTTGGGTGCTGCCTCCACCCTTGATTGTATGTGTTGGAGTAGGGATTGTTTTGTTGCGGCCTAAAAAAATTACCAATATAATTAGCTGTATCAGTTGTTTTAGCAAAAGGATTACCTGTCTGGCAATTGCTCGTATCGTGTCCTCCTCCACATAGGTCACAAGTCATGCTCTGAACATGCATAGCTGTTCCCTTTAAGTTGTTGACTTCGGCTCTAAGGGCTGCAATTTCAGCTAGTAAAGTTGGCACGCAATCTACTCCCTGCACAGCTGCTAGTCTTTTTGGCATCATGCGCTCTGTCTGCCATTGATAGCTATTTGATGCCATCTCATCGATCAGATCGAAGGCTTCTTCCTCCATTTTTCGATTAATGGTTCCTCCTGCTGCTGCATCAATCATAGATCGATTAGTAGGAGATAAACCATTATAGAAAGTTTGTACCTGAAGCCATACGGGATAGTTGATGATGTGGACATCTCCTCAGCAGTTCCTTGAAACGCTCCCAAGCCTCATATAGCGTCTCCATGTCCATCTGCATAAAAGAAGTGATATCGTTGCGCATCTTAGCAGTTTTGGAAGGTGGAAAGTACTTGGCTAAGAATTTTTGGGCTAGGACATCCCAAGTTGTGATAGAACCTGTAGGAAGAGAATGAAGCCAATTTTTAGCTTTATCCCATAAAGAGAAAGGAAATAACCTTAATCTAATAGCATCATCCGACACCCCATTAATTTTAAAAGTATCACAAAGTTCAAGAAAATTAGAAATATGGGCATTCGGATCATCATGCATGTGTCCACTGAATTGGATAGTTGATTGAATCATCTGGATCATCGCCGATTTTATTTCGAAGTTGTTTGCTCGTACAGGCGGTCTCCTGATGCTCGAAGCTGCATCGGCTACAGATGGTGTGATGTAATCATTTAATGGACGATGTACTGGTCGAATAGCTTCATGCTGTCCTTCAGTCGCCATATCCACTCCTAGATTGATGTCGTTAGGATCTTCAGCTGCCATGTTTCTCTCTTGTTGTAGTCTTCTAATAGTCCTTTCAATTTCTGGATCTAGAGGTAGTAAGTTACTATGTCCAGTACGTGTCATGCACTAAATTTTTTTTTTTTTAATAATAAAAATTAAAAATAAATTTCTAAAGTAAAGCTAGGATCAAAATTTTAATATTGTTTTAGACACAATCCCCGGCAACGGACGCCAAAAACTTGATGCGTGCTAATTTATAGCTATGGCAAGTGCACCAGTCGATCAAGTAATAAAGTGAATGAGTAGAGTATCGTCCCTAGAGGATTGAAAAATAAGTACTGAAAAGCTCTTTCCTATGCTTTATTTAGAAGATCGATTTATGAGAATAAAAAATTAAAAAAAATAAAAAAAAAAATAATTAAAAATTTTTAATTAAATAGAGAGAGTGTAAATTATTAGGGTTTTAAATTCAAGAGCAATGGATTACTAAGGCAATCGGTTCACCAACTCAGTCAATACAATATTCAGATTTTTAGATTAATTTTATTTCATGTGACGGTGGAGTCTCCTAATTTATTCACTACCCTTTGGTCCAGGCATAGCAAATCTATTAATATTTATTAATTACCCTTTGGTCCAGGTGTAATTTAAATAAATATTAATGCATTAGATTTTGATGAAACCCTCTAATTAAAATACGCTGCGTCCAAAGCGCACTAAAATTTCTCGCATGCATATGAATTCTAATTTGATTCATAATACAAGGTATATAATCAAGAAGCATTAACATAGATGTACTTGGTCCGTAATATCTATGTTCATCAGATCAATTAGAAGATGGCCAGTAATCTAAAAGCATTAAGATCAGATTTATATACTCCTCATGAATAAAATTTAAAAATAAATCACACTAAATATTGCATCAAAAGAGTGGCTACACCTTAGCCTTAGTAAAATAAAATTTAGTTCATGATAACAAATTCAAAAATAGTAAATAAAATAAAAAGCATAGAAAATTTAGACTATTTGATTGCTGAAATTGATTGTCTGCTGCTCTTGATGTGGAGAATTTGATGAAGAAGAGGAGGCTCCTTGATTGATGTCTTGATCGTCGAAGAAAAATCAAAAATCCTTTTTGATTTTCTCACAAATCACTTTTCTTCTTTTTTTTTATCTCTCTCCTTTTTCTTTCTCTCTCTCTCTTTTTCTCCCTCTCTCTTTTTCTCCCCCTCTCTCTTTGTCTCTCTCTCTAATTCTCTAATTCCCCGTCTCTCTCTCTGATTTTTTTTTCTCACAACAACACTAGGTTATTTTATAGGTAAAGAGTTTTATTTCTCCTAAAATCCATCAAAAAATAGGTTTAGGACTCCTAAATCAACTCAAATTAAGATCTGAGTAATTCTGCCCATTAGATCTTGATCAAACGGTCCAAAAACCACTCAAAAATCTCTTAAAATAACCCAGATCAAGTCAGATTTAATGCCAGCCTTTGGATCAACCGTTAGATCAAATCTGGGCCGTCCGATCATATTGAAAGAAGCATTCAGACCTTTAGTTTTACGTCAGAATGAATCTCGACCGTTGGATCTCGACCGGGAGCTGCAGATGCTGTCCATCAGCACCTTCTTCTCATCCGTCCGATCAAGCTTCAGTGAAAACCGCCCGTTAGATCAATCAGAATTCCCAAATTATCCTCCGTGGACCATGCGCGAGCCCGGTGTAGCATGGATCGTGTTCTTCAGCCAATCAGAGTGCTCATGAAATTCCCAAATTACCCTTCAGATGGTCCACCGTGCGCCGCGAAAAATGCTGACATCATCCTGACGTCAGCGTTGCGTCGGTGTTTTTTTTTTTTTTTTTTGAAATTCAATTCTGGGCTCGTTTGAAGTCCGTTTTGCCTGAAATTTTTTTTATCTGAACCAAAAAAATGAGATCTTCACATTGGTGGCCTTCTTTACTACATAAGATTAATAAAAATATTAATTTCTAATAAAATAGATTAATTTATTTTATAATTTAATATTTTTATTAGTATATTTTTACCACTTATCACCATACATGTGTTAGCCACCTTAAGACCTTATTGGACTAGGCCTTAAGATTCCAAATAGAAAATTTCATCCAGTTATGTTTGCCACCATCAAGCCAGCTCTATCAGGAGCTAAGCTAGCTCGATTGCATCTCACTCGAATCCTATCTTCTATCTGCCTAAGACAGTCGGCTCGACTGCACCTTGAGTCGGTTCGACTGTACCTCGAGTCAGCTCGATCTCAATCCAAGCCAGCTTGACTACATATCCAAGCTAGTCCGCCTATATATCAGCCCCTTGTCTTATCTGATTCTTCTTTTGACTTTGATCCTTTACTTTACCTTATATTTTAGATCTCTAGAGCATCTACTAAGTTCCTTAAGGTTCTTATACCTGAACCTCGAGTCCATGCAGGGCTACATGCCACCTTCTTTCTAAGATAACTCCTGTCCTAGCCCTAGGACTCATATCTATCCTAGATTTTCAGAGCCAATATCCTGACTTCTCCTGTGACCCCCCAAGGCTTGGGAGCACCACACCAAATCCTACACTCTCAAGCCTTAAAGAAAAGTTTTCAAGCTTCAAAAGAATCAATTATTCAATCTCTTTTTCATGCTCAAAGAGTTTAAAATTTTATTTTTTATGTTGTGCTAAAATTTTTATTTATAGTTTTATTTTTTTATAAATTTCTTTGGAAAAAGAAACTTAGGGATTAGGCCCGTCCAAGCTTAAAATTGGACTTGTTAGATTTTGGTTGGTTGGCTTAAAAAATCAATTGGGTTATTAGTGAACCCAAAAAACTAACGGTACAAGATTTTGATTAATGCTCCTATGAAAATCAACTAAATTTATTTATGAGTCTGAAAAAATAAATACACTGTAATCAAGGATGGATTATAGTAAAAATTTTAAGAAAAGCTTAAAAAATAGACGTAGGTGCATATTACACCAAATCACTATAAAATTTTATATGTTTGTATTATGCTTCTTCTTCTATTCCTCTACATACTTTGCATACTTATAATTCTTACTTTACTTTCATACTTTGATTTTGTTATCTTAATTCTGCTGCTATATCATTGCTTACATTTCACAATTACTAAAGATAGCATAAATTGAAGCACATACTCATTTAGAGATAAATTTTATTGAAATTTTAAAAGAATCTAATTCACCCTCCCTTTTCTCTTAGGTTGCTACCTCTGGGCAACAATAATATTTAGGTTCTTAGCTCTAAACTATCATAACCATATCTTCGATCCATGGTAGGGCATCAATAATACCACATTAATAGCGCATCGTAGAGCATTAACAATACCATATTTCCAACCTATGGTGAGGCACCAACAATACCACATTTCTGACTTATGGCAAGGCATTAGTAACACGACTAATCTAGAGAGCACCACAACCAACCATCCAAATATCATTCTTGTTAAGTAAATATAATTCAAAGTAATACTCTTTACAAAATTTGATGCACAAGAGTATCAAAATCCGAACGAAACCAAATTAGCAACATAAGCTACATATGAATATTAAGAACCATAAATCCCTGACAGATAATTATGTAATAATAATTATCATATACGATTATCATATACCATACAAAGAAAAAGTTATTAATTCTTCAAAATAGCATATATAAATAGGCGATTAATGTTCAAGAATTCTTAGCTTCACCAGCAACAAACTCAACATAGACCATATCTTGATTTAATAATCAAGGTGTCCAACTCTCTGCTTACCTTTTTGTCCAAATGGCTGCTCTCATAGAATCAAACCCATGCATTAAAATCATAAAGAAAATAATTGATTACCTGGTACCCTTTATTGGCTCATTAGAGATGCACTAACTGAAAACCTAGGACCACCCTCTAGGTACCCTTGATAGGTTAGAGAGAGAAAGTGATAAAGTAAAAAGAGGAAGAAAAACAAAAAGAGAGAAGAGAGAGCAAGAGAGGAAGAAGAAAAATAGGGGAGGGCGGCCTTATTTTAAACTAGACAAAGGAACCTCATAGCCAACATTTGCCTAGGCACGGACTCTAGCGAAGACATTCATGGTAGCTACGGCCATGATCATTAGTAGTTGAGAAAAGAAAAATAAGAGTTAATTGATATCAGGGTCGGCTAAATCAAAAAAACTAGTGCTCACAAGTCAACGGTCGAGGCTCTACTACATCCATAGGAGTTATTGAAAGCTCAACCAGAACTCCGGCAAGGACCTCATCCTCAAATCATGGCGGATTAGGTACAATACGGCCAGAATATAGGATAGAAAATATAAAAATAAAGCAGTCAATTTTTTGACCAAATCCTTAGACTCGCCATTAGTAAATCTACATACTAGTTGATGATAGCCAAGGGACTTGAGAGTAGGTATAATAGCATGAGTGGGGCGGATTACCTTATTCCATGGTGAATTGATGGTGACTCACTGATGCATGCTCCACAAAAGATCAAAAGAAATTCCAAAAAAAATTGCTAGCGATCAATCGAAGATGAGGGGCAAGATGCCCAAAGGAAGAGTAAAAGGTTTTTCATAGGTCACATTTTAGGGCTTTCATTGAAGGCTGATGAGCCCTAGGACTTGATTTCCAATGAAAATTGGGAAGAAAAGGCAGACTTCCATTGAAAGTCCCCTTCTTCAATCTCACATGCCCAGTATGCGGGTTCTATTTTTTCTTTCCATGCTTTGAGATTCATGTAACAAAAAGTATTGGGCCTTTGCAAATTTTTGCACTAGTCAATGGACCAGGCTCTTACAATTAATTATTCAACCTTTGAAGGAAATAGTCTGGAAAATAAATCCACTCAATCGAATTCAAGCCTAAATTGGCAAATGTTTAAAACTAAATGTTACTAGGGTTGAGATATGGATTGGGTTAAATTGATTGAAACTTAATTGTTTTCAAGCTTATCTGGTAGAATGGTAGTATATAATTCTGATAAAGTTTAGACCAAGAGTTCATAACCCAAATTTAGACATATGAGTTTGGGCAAAATTGGGTTGCTTGAAATCAAACATATATCTAATGAGAGCATGATTTTTCTTTTTTTTCCTTTTCGAGACTAGGAAGGGCAATTCCCTACCTACTATCTTGTACCATCACTACTAGTGGTGCCATTACTTAAGTATTATTAGGGATGAAGCAAGGGCCAATGCCTTTCAAAATGGAACCCTGCCTCTAGTCTAAAATAGCAAAAAGTTCTACTACCAAGTACCAAGCTAGCCAATATTCGCTAGTAAGGAGAATATAAATTTAGGATGATGTTGTTTAATTAAGTAGTACTATAGGTCCAATTTCGTTATCGAGAAAAAGCCTCTATAGCTGGTGTGCTATATGAAAAAAAATATATTCTAATTAATAGGGTTAGCCTTGATAATAATAAGAAAGAAGAGCATCATTAGTTATGAGTCAAGAAAGACTTTGGTTTATATAGGAAGAAATAATTTTTTTCTTATAAGGTAGCCTTTTGGATTGGAATCCAGAGAGGCAAAATCGTGAGTCTCATAGACTAGAGTGAAGAATTCATGTGCCGAGTCATGAGCCCTTGACCGTAATATTGGTGGCCCATGCATGTCTCAAATTTGCAACTGTAATACACCTCCCATCCGTAGATAGACTCCCCCTTGACTGAGGAGGCTATGGTGATAATAAGGAAGGAGGACACCATTAGTCTCATAATGGTTAAATCAAGAAGGACTCTGATTTATATAGGAAGGAACCATCCTTTCCGCATGAGGTATCTTTTAGATCAGAATCTAGATGAACAAAACCATAAAGCTCATAGGTCAAAGCGGCCAATACCTCACATACCAAGTCATAAGTCCTTGTTCGTAATATTGGTGGTCCATACAAGTCTCAAATCTATGATTATAATACACCTCTTATATGTACACAGACCCCACTTAACTAGAGGGACTATGGTGATAACAAGGATGGCACCATTAGTCTTACATTGATTATAAGTCAAAAAAGACTGCAAGGAAGAGACCACTTTTCTCGTGTAAGGTACCTTTGGGATTGAAATTTAAAGAGGCAAAATCATAAAACTCACGGACTAGAACTGACAATACCTTATGTGCCAAGCTATCAGCATCGCAACAAGCCCAATAAATAGGCAAGTTTATGGGATTGGAACCTTTTGATTCAAACCCCAAGTTAGTACATCTTAATTGACCTAGATTGTGGGTTGGGTCCATTCTTCTTCAGCCATGTCAATTATGGATTAAACTAGGTGGAATGGTTGAGATCCAACTACATCTCAAAAACGTAATTCAAGAAGTGGTGTGAATGGGTCCATAATATTCAGATCCGGACGTGACGCATGTGGGCAGACGTTAAGCTTGCATTTAAATCCGTAACCTTTTGGAGCTGAGGTGGCATGTAGGTTGTTGGGAATGAGGAAGAGAATTTGTTCGTAGTAAATGAATGATTTGTTACTAATAAATGAGAACATTTATAGCGTAAGACTACAGTTCCAGCACTCTTCTTCTTCTTCTTTTCTGGTTTTGTTTTTTTTCCTTGTCGTTCTTCTCTGCATGTTCGTGTGCGCCCGAAACTCATACCATAAAGTGAGAGTTGCAAGGCTGACTGGTTGATGCCTTTCTCCACTGTGGCGCTGTTCTCCTTACGAAACTAGATATTGTGTCAGCCAAGTCTTGAGCTCTGGCATGCATGGCAGAAATATTTTAAAAAACTAAGATAAAATATTCAGTTAGATTTACGTGAGGGTGCACTCCAAGCCCAAGTTATTATTGTCACTCGCGTCAACACCTATTGACATTACCAACTGAATCAACGGACACCTGACCATATGTACGGAGTTGGAAGCCAAAAGTAAATGTACATGGGATGATGGTGTGGGTGACTCAAGATGAATCATGTCCATTTGTCTGCGTGTATGTGTGTCGATAGAGAGAGAAGACTTTTTATTGTGATTTTTCTTCTCTTTTGGAGTACAAAATCCTTTTCGCTTTCGATTCAAACTCCACCGTGATTTTGCTGAAATTTGAAACCAACCGCTAATCATCGTGACAATCAAATTAATTTAAAAATACAAAACTTTTACTATAAGGTTAGCTTCAAAATTAGTACTTACATGCTTTGCTAGCTCATAGTTTGCTTCAAATTAGTTAACTTATTTGACCAAAATATCAATTAAATTCTAGATCTGGCATTTGCTTGAAATAATTATTGGCTAAATTATAAGTTTATAATTGCTTATTTCTAGGATTTAAGCAAGGTTGACTAAGGTGTAAATAATTAGTCGTTCTTCCAATATTGGACTTTGATTAAATCCGACGATATACCAAAAGACAAGAATGGCCAAACTATTCTAAATCAATCGATTTAGGGCACACTAATTTTGGATCAATTGGGGATCAGTATAATCCAGACTATAAATTCAAGATGCTGGTTTGTGCTTATTAAACCACCTGAGGCTCGTTTGTTCCTATCAAGAATAGTCATCTTATTAAATCGCCCATTTTTCGCTCTTATTAAACAGTGACTCATACTTATCAAGGATAGCTTATTTGCTCACAATGAGTTGCCTTCCTGCACTAATGATTTCAAAAGAGTGCCCCCTTCCCACCACTCATGGACACCTCATCTTTCTCAGTGGCTGCTAGCGATGAGCAAAGAATGCTTTTGATAATCCTTTCCTCTCTCTCTCTTTCTCAAAGTTAGGGTTTCTCTTGACCTTCCCTCTTCCTCTCTCCCTCCCTCTCTCTCTATCTCACTAGCTCTAAGGCTTAGGACTAGGATCTTCCTCAACTCCCTTCCTTCCTCCCTCTCTCTCTCCCTCCCCTCTTTTCTCTTTCCGCCAAATTTTCATGTGCCCTAAAACAGTATGGCATGGATCTGTATGTATTGAGTCAATCGCCAGTCAATACAACCTCTGGCAACATTCAATATACCGATGAATGTTGCTAAAAGATCCCCCTCCCTCTCCCAGTTTTGAGCAAACCTTACTAGAAGGTCTTGAATTCTAGACCCAAGTTCAATATATCTGATCGAATTAGATTTTACATACCTAGTTTAAATATGATGTATAGAGCAAGGCCAAGACAATCAAGTTATCCCAACTAAGCTTAACTAAATAAATTCATCAAACTTATTCCAAATTAAACTTCATGTTTATACTACCTCAAGAGAAAAGGAATCCTAGATTTTAAAACTCAGAGGCCAAATTAAGATGAAATATGATGTCACCATGATATAATCAGCATATTAATTGCTTATTAGTTATAAGTAAAATCATTTTAAATATAAAAGTATGTAAAGGATATCACAAAATATTTTTATCTAACAGGGTCGTATTGTATTGTGCTACGTTTATCGAGGTTAGACCTAGTTGACTAGGAATTCTAAGATAAAGAAAATGTTTGATTGTTTTTGCTGTTGTTTAATTCATTAATTTCAAAGGTATACTTATGCATAATTTGATAAGACCAAAATAATTATATAAACATATATAAATAATCACATGAAATGTAAATATGATTTCTCTATTTACCCATATATTGGGTTAAGTCAAGTCAATCAAGCTGGGTTGGACTAAGGTCAATTTTGGCTGGCTTGAAGGTCATTCCTAATTTGGTTCTATGTGAGGTTTGGTTAAGACTTTCAAAGTCCATTTCGCAATCAGCAATTTGTCAATAGTCCTAAGTTTTGAAATGATGATATGTAAATCAGATTCAAAATTTAGGGACTAAGCTAATATACAGCAATCTACCCGTAAAGAGGCCTTGCATCCAGATTCACAATGGATTATAGGAACCTAACTCTTTTTTTCTTTTGACTGAAACCGGGGGTAGCAGGATGCTACCCTTTTATTGTTAATAAAAATTCAAAGTTATAGTTCCAAGTGAAGCAAAATAAAGCAACTATATTAGATATAGGAGGAAGAAAAGAAAGAAAAAGGAAAGATTATCTATAATTTGTTGCAATAATAGCTAAAGTTTCTAGCTTCATCCAGGGTCTTCTATCATTATCTTCATTCTTCAAAGAATAGAGGTATTCCCAGCCACAAAAAGTATGAAGAATACTCTACAAAACAAAGAAAATAGAACCTTTCTTCCTTAGAAATATCCAATTGATCCTTTCCCTCCAATTTTTCTAGTATGCCATAGCCAATAATTGATCACCTACCTTGCTCTCAAGTTTGTTCTTGTTTTTCCTTCTCCAAATAGTCTACATGTCAAGAAAGGAAGAAGGTTTATCTTTTAAATTCAGCTATAATTTTATTGTTGTCCACAAACTTCTTACAAGAGAACATCTGAAAAATAAATGGATGCCCGACTCTGAACTCGAGCCATATAATACCACCAGGAGCTGATATTCTAATATTTTCTTGTAAGAACTTCTATATGTAGCTTTTTTTCTTATTACTAACCACAAGAAAACCTTAACATTTTCAGGTGTTGGGACTTTCCAAAGAAATTTTGGAAAAGGATATTTAAGACCACCACAATTAAAGAACTTGTAGGAATCAATAGTGAATAAGCCATTCTGAGTAAACTTCCAAATTGGTACATCCACAATACGAGATGGTATAAGAGATAAAAAAATGGATAGCAAGGCAGACAACTGGATCTCTTGAAGTACAGTCAATGGCCTTGGAATTTTGATACACCATCTCAAATTTCTCTAGCTTCAATATGATGAAATCGGCATATTCGATTGCAATACACAATTATAAAGCACTTCAAAATGAGAATAAAAAGGAATCAAGTCAATCCAAACATCCTCCCAAAAATGGATCGAGTTGTCATTCCTCATTTTAAAAGCTACAAAACTCCAGAAAGTAGAAGTTTTTGAACAAACATCTTTCCATATGGGTGACAAGCTTGACAAGCTTTTTCTTGATCTCATTCCTATCTTCCTTCATGAGTAATAGGCCCATGCCACTTGGCTCCATCAAGGATTTGGTGAATCTAACAAAAATTTTCAAGCCTATTTAGCTAAAAGTGATTGATTTATCTAAATAACATTCTTTACTCCCAAATCTTCCTGATCCTTGGTTCTACAAACATAATCTCAATTCGCCAAGCAATGAAATCCAGTGATGTCGTCTGTCCTTTTCCATAAGAAAGCTCTTCTCAACTTTTCTATTCTTATTACAACCTAGCTAGGCAATTTAAAAATAGATATATAGTAAGATGGGAGCACAGTCAGAACCGAGTTGACCAAAGTTAGCCTACCGCCTAGAGAAAGCAATCTTCCCTTCCAAGTGGCTTATCATGAGCTCATCCTTTCAATTAAGGGCAACCAATAATATTGAGGTAGCTTCTTATAATACACAAAAAGATTTAGATATAAAAAAGGAAGAGTACCTTGCTTATAGTTCATCTAAGAAGTGAACCTAGCTGCTTCACCATCATCAATATCAGACAAAGAATGGAGCTCTTATGAAAGTTTATCTTTAGTCTAGATATACCTTCGAATGCCAACAAAATCACTTTTACTACTAGCATACTTTCTTATTTATCTGCACAAAATAATAGAGTATAATCTGCAAACTATAAGCTCAGCAAACTACTGAATTCTTCGTGATGCCTAATGCCCTCAATCAATCCAATGTCGCTCACTCGCTTGGGGAGTCTGGTAAGTACATCAACTACCAAAATGAAAAGAGTAGGTGATAAAAAGTTGTCTTGCCTGAAGTCTTGCTTACATTTAATTCATTTTCTGAGTTCATCAATCAAAAGAAGAATAATAGAGGCCAAATAAAGCAAGCTACAGATCCATTCAATCCATCTACTAGAGAATCCTCTTGCTCAAAGTATCGCAAATAAGAATTCTCAATTCAGTTTATCGAACACTTTCTCAAAATCTAATTTACAAAAGATATCTTTTTCTCCTGACATCTTGTAGAAAGCCAACATTTCATGAGCACTTAAAAAAAAATCAATGATGCTCCTGCCTTTGACAAAAGCAGATTGAGAGTCTTCAATGAGCAAGGAGAGCAAAGAGGATAATCTTCTTGAAAGAATGTTTGTGATTATCTTATAAAAGCTATTTAGTAAACTAATAGGCTTGTAATCCTTAGTAGACAGGGAGCTCTTCTTTTTTGGAATTAAGGTAATATAAACAAAATTTAGCCGATTAAGATCCAAATTACCATTATGAAAGTCTTGAAGAAGTAGCAATAGGTCACTGCTTAGAAGTACCAAAAATTTTAGAAGAAGGAGAAGGTGAAGCCATCTAGCCCTGGGGATTTGTTAGCTCCAAATGAGAATACCGCATCCTTAATTTTCTCAAAGAGTGAAACATTGCTCCAAAACAAATAGATCAATATTTGGTTCACTAAGGATTAACCCCCAATTGATATTAATCTTACGTATAAAGGATCGACCAAACAGGTCCAAGAAAAAAAGGGAAACATCTTAGCTATTTTCATCTATAAGTTAATTTCTAAATCACCTTCTAATAGAGTTGCGATGTGGTTCGTTCTTTTCCTTGAAGCGACCTTATTAAAAAATTAAGATTGTGCTCCTGTTACCTTCTTGAACCAAGTGATTTTTGATCTTTGCTTTCAATAGATTTTCTCCTTCCTATATAAGTTATTCAAGAACTCCCTTAGGATATATACCTCTTGTAGCAAACTCACACAGACCTTTTCCACTTGTAGCAAACTCGGGCCGAGTGCTTTTAAAATAGTTTCCAATTCATTTTGGATTAATTTTTGTTGATTATAAAATAGTATAACTAAATAAAGTCCAACTAAGCTTGTGAAGGCCAAAGTAGTGTGAAGACTAATTTAGGCCTATGAGAGGAGCACAAATTAATATAGCTAGTCAAAAATGTCCCACAACAATTTAGAACTTAATCCAAGTTGAGCTCTCAAAAGACCCACCATTAAAATAGAACCATTAACTTCCTAAGAGGATCTTAGTCTTGACCGAGGGAAGGGAGGGAATCTCTAAGAATTCATTTGGTTGGAGGTAATCTAATATAGAAAAATAATTCTTACATCAGATTACTATGTTTGGTATAAAAATGGAAGAGAGAGGTGGTAAAAAAAATTGGTAAGCTCCATGCTTATTTTTCGGAGAGAGAAGATAAAACAAATATCATAAGGGATTGGTATTTGGCAAATTCTCGAATGGTGATAATCCATACTTAATAAAAATATCCTCTATAAAGCTGTATATATAATCATTAACTTTATTCTAATATCCTTCAAAATTTATTTAATAAATTTTTTTTGTAAAAAAACTAAGATGGAGATGATATTATGCAAAGGGTTATGTGATTATAGTCACTATATTAAAACTAATTGAAGATCATAATACTATCTTAGTATTAAAAAATTATTTTATATTAAAAAATATATTTATAAATTTTTTATATTTCTATATAAGATAATCGTCGATCAAACATAGTAATCTTTTTTTGGTGTTATTTTTTAGAGTAATTTTTCTGCCAACCAAATATGGTAAAAGCTATTTTCTTCCGTAATCATTTTTTTAAACAAATGATTCCTAGAAATTATTAGATTATCCCATAATCTGACGTACCTCAATCAAATGGATCCTAAAAGGATCTCAATATTGTTTACTTACCCAAAATTGCAAATGCTTTATAGGTCCCAATGATCAACCTAATATTAGGTTTAAGCCAACACAATACCAAAGATTACATTTAGGGGGTGCTTGATTTGTGATCAAAATCGAAATCGAAATAGATTGAAATCGGAATCGGAATAACTTAATCCTTTGAAGTGTTTGGTTCGTGACCAAAATTAAAATCGAAATAGAAATCAGAATCGAAATGAGAATTTGAATCCATAGAAAAGAGTGGGAATCGAATTTTTGGTAGATTGGACCATTTTCATTCCATCCCGAAATCGAAATCGGAATGAAACTCTTCCCAACCAAGTGATTGGAATGAGAGTTATCCATTTTCATTTCAATTTTGGATCCCTACTTCTTCCAATCAAACACCTTCTTAAGATTATTAATAAATTGCTGTGCTTTTAGAGAACGAGACAAAAAGATTTTTTCTCCCTCAGAAAACTTCCGCTTGGTGTCCTCTTATAATCCAAGAATTTCTCAACATAGAGCTGACTTTAGCTTAAAACACTCATTTGGAGAGTGCAATTAATACAGTTCTCAGTTACGAGAATTATAGAATGAGAGTGAGGTTGCTCTCAAAATGTCTTATGATCCAAACCTGATCTCCAATGTGTGATGTGTTCCGGTGCAAATGGTTGTAAATGAGACAAAATGGAGAAGAGGGTTAATTGCAGGAATTTTTCTGTTCCGCGCTCATAAGAACACCTCCGTATTGCATGCACCAGGAGCAATTGGACCGCGTGAAATCCATGTCATGCTACCGCTTGTATTTTACCGATTCCCGATCACCCACCGTCCACCGTGCATTTGCTTTGGGATTTGCCCTGGTTCACTTGCACCTGGCGCATGCAATAATTTCTTCTTGTGAACAGCCTATTGCAGCTGCGGAAGGTCTAGCTCAAATAGAATAAATTATGCTAACAAGTTGAGCTCAACCAATTTCAGAATGCAGAACTAAACGAAACATGATACGGACCCAACCTAAATCGATGCAAATCCAAATTGAAGCAAACAAAACAGGACTGAACTTGAAGCAGTTTCAACTCCAGATCGGGTCAACTGTGAACTATAAAATGGAAGATTTGGCAAAATTCCCCAATAAAACCATATTTTCATGTTTTAAGACAAGCTTTTAAGCAATGGGACATCCAAATTTTGTAAAATAAATGTAATATAGGAATTATCAATCTTTATTTTGAAACATCGATTTGGTTTATACTAAAACCAGTTCACCAACAATTAATATATATGATCCAATGCATTAAGTGCACAACTAGAAAAAACAAGTAAGTGATGGACAGTCTTCGGAACTGGCTATTGCTTTGTATGCTTGGCTGACTAGGATCCAACGCCAATAGCTGACATTTAAGTTCAGAGTGCTGAAAGTAAGCTCAAGGGAAGTGAGATTTTGGTATCTGAGTTTTAATTCTAGGAGTTTTGACATGTCAAAATTGAGCTTCTAGAAGTGGTAATTGCGATATTATCAATTTTGATCAGATATGGAGATAGTTGATTGATTATTTTTACTATATTTTCTCTAAAAATTATATTCATCCGCATGCAATTTTATCCTATCATGGTCAAAAATTGTTAAGAATAATGATGCTAAACCAAACTTGAGGTGTCTGACACCCATTGATTTGGTGGCCAAGTTTCAAGTTCGGTCATGGCTCGGCCCATGGATCAACTAGATCGATTAGTGCTGATCTAAAACTATTTCCAGCTCTCGACATTGTGTAGATTTTTAATGTCTCAAAACAAACCTTCTTTGTCGTCCCTTCTACTCGCCATCAAGCTCTTCATCACCATCAACATCCTTCTCCTCCATGCCTCCAATATCCCCATCGCCTTCATATATCTCCATTGTAAAGGTTCATCAACCTCAGGCTACTTATCAATGGGTGACTACTTTTCGAGCCTCCCTTGGCATTAAAAAAAAAAAAATCAAATTATTTATCACCATCAAGATCCATAATTACTATCACCACTAACTTGAGCAGCTCCATAATTCCTTTCCTCGAAGGCCTCTAACTTGAGATTTTTTTTTTTTTTTTCATTATCCCTCCCTCTCCTTCCTCAAATCGAGTCTCCCATTCGTAACTCCTCCCCCATCATCTCTCTTTAATTTATCCTAGCGTTCGTAGTTTCTTGACAACAAGCGCAACTACCACCGGCTTTAGATGATCACGGTGAGATGGCTAAAAGAGTGAGACGAAGGAACAAGGGTGTTTCATGAGAAATTATTGCATGGACTAGGGCAGATCTCGGAGCATATGCATGGTGGGGACAACACGCAATCGGGAATTGGCGAAATACAAGGTAATGTGGCGGGATTTGGCGTGGTTCATTGGATCTGGTCTAAGTAATAATTAGAGGTGTCTCAGGGCATTGGTTTTTTGTTCCCTCCCTCAAAAAATACTCGAATCGGGCGGGATAATGGGCGGGCCAACCTTAGCTATTTATTATGTTATCTAAGTTCCGAAAGTGCTGAATTTTTGAAATATGAGTTTCAAACTAGATGTTTTGTCCGGTCAAAAGTGAGTTTCTAGAAGTGGTAAACGAGATATGATCAAATTTTGATCAGGTATGGACTTGGTCAATTAATTATTTTAACCATAGTTTCTCTAAAAAATTAATATTAAACTATACGCAAATATAGGAAAAACTGAAGGATACAAGGCTAAACCAAACATGAAGTGCTTGGAGCCCATTAATTCCGACCAACAGCTTTGGTGGCTGGCCACGTTAGTTTGATAAGGGCTAATCCTAAAATTTTCTCGGTCCCTTGAAATTTTATACAAACCCCATTGATGTGAGGACTTGAAGGGTATGTTTGGATAATCCCGTGCAATCCAATGGGATTCACAATAATATAGATCAGGCAAATCCTATTTAATATAATTCATAGGAACTTTCTTAGAGTAACTTGGTCTAAATTTTATAAGGAAAAAAATGGCATCAGCAGATTCTTTTTTTAGCCACCCTACAAGAATGTACCGGAAGGGGTCCAATTGAGATGAGCTAAGGCCAGACCTTGCATTCAATAATGTTAGCCGTAATCTATGGATATTATTTAGAAGATATGTGTAGGATGGACAAGATCTGATGTATATAGAATTTTTAGACAAATCCTGCAGGAATATCTAAATAGGCCTTTAATATCTTAACACTCAAAAATCATATATCCCCCGCATTTATATATCTTGCCCTCCTCTCTCATATGCCGCTGATATCACAACCATCATCATCAAGCTCTTTGTCACCATCAAGACCCTTCTCCATGCCTCCGATTTCTAGATCCTTCTCCAATCATGCCTCCAATGTAAAAACCATATTCAACGTTAAGCTCCTTGTCACTGTTGAGATCCCTAATTACAGGCCCATCTTTCTTCTATTACCTCTAACTCAAGCAGCTCATCACCATCATTCCCATCTTTGAAGGCCTTTTTTTTTTTTTTTTTTGGATAGAACTGAGCAACTTTATTAAAGATGGATCAAACAGTTGCAGCTAAAAAAGCCACCCAGCTTGTAATACACATTGTAGCAGTTTAAATCCAAAATAGCAAAATGAAAAATACAGAACAAAAATATACAAAAAGAGTTACAAAAGATTGAATATACATAATGAACCAGCTTTGAAGGCCTTTGACTTGAGATTATTGTTACCATTCATTACTCTGTTGCCTCAAATCAAGCCTACCATTATCATTCCTTTAATCATCCTTGCTCATCGTCATTGGTCGCTAGCAACAAGGACAACTACCACTAATTTTAGATGATCATCATGAGATGGTTAAGAGAGTGAGAACAAGGAACAACTAAGATTTGCGGATAAAAGAGCCAGGGTCCTTTGAGATATTTGTTTTTTTCCATCCCTTAAAAATACTCGAATCAAGTTGAGGGAGGGGGGAACAAAAATCCTCATGTGCACGCATATATAGCAATTTTCTTTTTTGTCATATATTCTATCACGTCTATTTTAGGATAGATATTATGAAATTTTTTTCTAATCATAGGCTAGGCTGTCATTAAATATTTATTTTATTTTATTAAAAATGATCTGATTATATGATTTAGATTAATAGACATGCATATAAATTTAATACTATTTATGATCATTTTATTTTGGACTAGATGCACCTTATATTGGATTGGTGTGGTTGGGATGGTACAGTGCAGGCTTTGATCTAACATAAGTCCATGATGGATGGGCTTTTTAGAATTTTATTTTATATGGTTAGGTCCTCTCTCCATTTTCTATACATATCATAAGACTAGTTCGCAGGCTTGGTCTATCGAATAGCCGCTTGTTAAAAGAAAGCTGGCAGAGAAGGACTTGGTTCTCGATGTTCGTCTAAGCATCCGCTACCATTCTTAAAAAATTAATGGTAAACACAGATACACATCTTTTGTATTCTAATCTTTTGCATAGATTTATGAAAAAATTCTTTTATATGTGGTATCAGAGTAATTTTATAGAATATTAAAATAAAAAAAAGAGGATAGATCTTCTTAAACCATGCCCTCTCCTCTTTCTCTTCTTGTTGGCCAGAACCCTCTCCAGCCGAATCAAGGTCCGATGGTGATCAGGACTCGCTGGCATTAAGGGGATGTCAATCTCCATGCGGATCAAAGGATCTGATCACAAAAAAAAAAATAAAGGTAGCAATTTTTTGCCGTTGTGCCCTCCTTCTCCTCCGCTCATGCCATGACCGGTAGCGACGATGTGGCCGGCGATGCTATCCATGATTGCGGCGATGACCCTGACAGGCGATGGGGCCGAACACTGCACCATTTTCTCCACCTTTCATGGGATTTTATAGATTCAAAAAAAACGAAGGGGGGGGGGGGTTGGGCAGCCTAGCTCCTTCGTGCAGAGTACTCCTCTCCTATGGGCAATGGATCGGTGCCGGCTACCAACTGGCATGGCTAGAGAGAGGATAGTTGTCGGTCTCCCACCACTATAAAAAAATAAAGTATTAGCGATGGACATTAGTGATGATATTTTTGCCATCACTAATAGTAGGTATTAGCAACGAAATTAGAGATGACAAAACTACCGTTGCTAATAAAACATTTTATGGATAACTTTAACGATGGAATCTTACTCGTGTCTAATAATTATTAGCAATGATAATGACGATGGCATTGCCATCGCTATAGTTATTATTGACAGTATTAGCAACAAAAATTAGCTATCGTTAATACTAAGTAATTTTATTTTTTTAATTAAATTTTATTATATAAGCGATGGTAGATAATTATTAGAGATGGTATTTTATCATTGCAAATAAAAAGTAATTTAAATTTTATTTTAAATTTATTAGCGATGGCTATGGCCATTGCTAATGGTTAAACAGCATCACTAATATGATATTAGCGATGGCAAAAATATCATCACCAAATATCATCACTAATTTTAATTTTTTTAATTTTTTTTAAATATGATATAATTTTAATAAATTTTATCTTCATTATTTATTATGTAAATAATTATTATTAGAGTATCATTAAAAAAAATCATCTAAATCTGATAGATCTAGCTATGTCGATCAATAAAATTTAATTTTGATGATCACGAATAATTACATGATGATCTAATAGACAGAAATTACTAATAGGTACAAAAACTTATGATGATGATTTTAGTAATATTTATAGCATACTAGCAAAATTTTACTTCAATCGAACATTATTATCATGATCAATTTAACATGAAATAATTTGGACTATTAAATGAAAAATGACTAACCAAAATACCAAATGGCATTTGATTATAAGGTAACTTTTAAGATAAATGATCTTTGCTACTACTTTGATCATTTGTACGGTGGTGATCGTAAAATTTAAACTATGCATATATGAACGATCCAAAACTATATGTCTCTGGATACTCATTCTTAAAGTCTTTAGGTAATTAAACTTATGCTTTTGTAACATCAGCTTAACATGGATGGTTCATATATTTATGATTTAGATTTCATGATCACCACTATATAAATAATTAAAGTAGTAGTAAAGATCATTTATCTAAAAAATTACCTTAATCGAATGTCATTTGATCTTTTGATCACTCATTTTTTATTTAACGGATGAAATCATCCTATACCAAATTGATCATAATAATGATATTCGATTGAAGTAAAATTTTAATAGCATGCTATAAATATTACCAAGATCATCATTGCAAGTTTTTAGATTCATCGATAGTCTCTATCTATCAGATCATCATGTGATTATTTATGGCTGTCAAAATTAAATTTTATTGATTGAATAGCTAGGATTATCGGATTGAGACAGTTTTTTATGATGATACTCTAATGATAATTATTTAAATAATAAAGATAAACTTTAAAATTATATCATATTTAAAAAAAATAAAATTAATAATAGATTTTAGCAATGGTATTCTTGTCGTCGCTAATAGTAATATCACCATGGATTTTGGACTATTAGCGATGAAAGAAGCCATCACTAATAAATTTAATTTTTTTTTAAAAAAAATATTATAATTATAATTAAATTAATTAATTATCGATGGCTATTAGCGATGACTCAATTTATCATTGCTAATAATTTTAAAAAAATATTTAAAAAATATTTTTTAAAAATTATTAGTATTAGCGATGGCTCTCTGTTTTTAGTGATAAAGTCACCATTATGAATACTTCTACCGATGGTATTAGTAATAGTCAATTTACTGTCGCTAATAAAAATTATGAAATTTTTTTTTAATAAAAGCATTAGCTATGGATTTTTATTTTTAGCGATAGAATTTCGTTGCTAATACTTTTATCGACGGCATGTTTGTCGTTGCTACTAGTCCTGGAATAAAATTTTACTCTCGTGTTCATCCTCTCTCGTTCCTACCCCTCATCCTTCTCTTGCCATGCTAGCGCCCAAACCCCCCTCACCCCCCAACCCTCCTTTCCTCCCTCCTCGCCCCATCCCTCCAGCGTCCCATGGCCGCTCCGACCTTGTCGGCCTCGATGTCCCCGACCCGACCCCATGGCCGCCTGACTTCATCGCCCCGAGCCCGTGTTCCTCCATGCCCGCATCCACCCCAACCCCACTAGCCCTGATGTTGTCGGCCCGACCCCACGGCCCTTGCCCCACCTCCTCCAGCTTGCGGCCCACCCTGCCGGCCTGACCCCGTGGCCTTGTCCTACCGGCCTGACCTTATGGCCCCAACCTGTGCTACCTTCCCACAGCCCTGAGCCATCACAGACGCCCACTTCTTCCTCACCCTTCTCGCCAGTCTCTGCCATCTTTTGCCAGTCAGACTTCTCCTCCGATCTCCCTCAGGTGCTTTCCTTCCCATAGATCTCCAAATAAGAGAAAAAAATAAAAATAATGAAAAAGAAAAAAAAATACCCAACACAAAACCCTCACAATCGTCTAAGCTTCCCTTGGCTGCTTCAAGCTCCCACCCAGTTGGGACTCCTGAGGATATAGACGAAAGATGGGAAAACATTGAAAAAATCACTGAAAACAAAGAAAAGATGGAAATAATTTCAATGTCTCTAGATATCCTCTTGGCCGTGTCATCGATGGAACTATTTATCCGGGGTTGACATTAACAGCAAGTTCCATGTGGTGGTATGTGCTTGATATGGGTATTCAAAGTTTGTATCTCTCAAAATCTTAAAGAACTATATAGAATGCTTGCTTGTTGATTTCAGACTACTGAATTTCCTAAACATTCCTCTATTAGTGGAGACTGTCTTTGTATTCGCTGCTCCAATTTTCTCAACTAATGCAGCTTGGGCTACGTATCTTCTTACAAAGGTAGTGTTTGTTGATAAATTTAAAAACATCTGGCATTCTAGTACTATTGCATTTATGTACATTCTCCATAATCATTCCTTTATAATGGTTCTGTCTGCAGGAGGTTAAGGGCACTAGGGCTGGATTGACTACAGCAGCTCTATTAGCAATGGTAACTTGCATATTCTATTCTACACTTAAGGGGAGAGAGAAAAAAATCTAGTGGATATGGGAATCTAAGATTGGTGCTCTAGTTATAAAATTGAAAAATTGTAGCTATAATTTTATATAGATAATATATTGACTTAATGGGGTTCTAAGTTTCTCTAAGTTATGGATGTTGAAAGTAGGTTGAACTACCGTCAGAACAAGATTAGGAGTTTGAGTTTATCTTTGTGTTGCACTTGTGTTCAGAAGGCTTAGAATTTATTTGGTCAATAAGTTTGTAACTTGGGCTATATATGTAGAATAGAGTTAACCCTTGGAGTCTAGCGACTAGGTTTTTTTATAACCAATTTAATTATATTTTGATTTTGAAATCTAGCCAATCACAAGCAAGTTGTTTAAATCAGATTCATGTTGTTCAAACTCAAGCTTTATTGAGGCAATTAAGATCTGAATTTTTGTCCCTAGTTAATGGTTTGTGTCTCAAACCTAGCTTTGAAACTGACTAGTAATTAGCTCTAACTCTAGTATTTGATTGTAAGTAAGGATTCAAGTATCGTATTCATCATTATGGCTCATATTTGCCTGTGCATATTAACCTACATCAACCCACATTGATGTCGATTCACAAGGTTCTAGAACATCTTACAATCAGCTCTCAACGTGATATCAACATCTAAGTTTGTTTTAAACTCTTGGCTAATGCAACTTTTTGCAAGAGACTGAAAAAGGCAATCTAAGTGGTCAGAAACCTACCTAGTTGGTTACTCCTTTTTTTATAATTTTTATTTTTAATCTCATACAACTTGAAAGCCAGCCTCCAAATTTTTCTTAGATATTGTAAAGAATTTACATAAAGCTAGTCAGAGTCATTGCTTGATACAGTGAATTGCATTCATCTCTAAAAAAAGTATGAGCCAACAAACCAAATTGATATGCAATCCCTATATAAATGATTTTTTTTGATCTCTAACCATCCAATTGATTGACTGCGGGTGTCTATAGTTCCGTATCATCGAATGGAATATGTAGGAATAATATGTTTGACAATCGAAGGAGAAAATCAAAAGATACACCTCCATATTGAAAGATATGTCTCTATACCAAAACTTAAAAGTAATGTTTTATTTTTCTTCATTTCAGAATGTTGGGACATCTGGCTCTCATCCACCAGCTGTTGAAGATGAGCAGGAGGATGTTACATAATTTTTTTTTTGATTTATATATAATTTTGATACATCATTATTCTATGTGCCCCAGTGGAGTAGCGAGAAGTACATCAGTAGATGACAAAGAGCTTGATAGAATTCAGCCACCCAGTAAGATCCAATTAGGCACATAAGCAGCTCCATCAGCATACATATTGTGGCTGATAGACTGTTAAGAAATCTATACCAAAACTTTTTACTACAACTACAAAAGTTCTTATATATATGCTTTAATTAATTTAATTTTATCATTTACTTATTGTAAATACGATAATTGGATCATCCACCAAGCTAGCTACAATTGTGAGAGGCCATACACCGATCTAGGAGGATTGGTGATTATTTAGATTCTAGATAGTGGTAGATCATGCTGAGAATTTCAAACTATATTTATTAAATTGTTATAGGATCTGACATATATATTAGAACTAATATATTTCTGAACTATATAAACAGATTATGCAGAATACATCATTGCGTAGTATGGTGATGACCCATCCACTTAGCCCATCCTTAACCTTAAGGGATGGCTCAGGGTCATCGGAGGGATGAGTAGGAGTTGGGTCATAGGATTTATTCCCAGCTTTGACTCTCAAGTAGCTTAATCTTCTTTGGCATCCTCACAAGCCTAGACATCCCAGATTTGGAGTGATGCCTATATGGAGGAGGTCGTGCAGAGGCTTCTAAGTTAGCAACCTTAGAGCATTCAGGATGCTATCCACGATGCGGTCAAGAAGGATCTTCAGGTAATTCTTGTTAAATTAATTTAGGATCTTTTGCGCAATTAATTGGGCTCGTTGTTTTAGCCATTTCATTAGGTAATTCTATTAGTAAACTCTTTTACTTATTTTAAGTTTTCATATTTAAAAGCTTCATATATTTAGGTTAGATTTAAGTCAGGAAAGAAGATCTAATGACTAAAAATTTAATCTAATCATCCAATTGATGAACCAAAGATGTCTATAGTTCCATATCATAAAAAAGAATGTGTAGGAATAATCTATTCAAGAATCAAAGAAGGGTATCAAAAGATACGCCTTCGTATCAAAATTTATGAATAATATTTTATTTTTTTTTAATTTTAGGATGTTGGAATATCCAACTTTCATCTACCAACTGCTAGAGATGAGCAAGAGGATGAGGAGGATATTACCTATTTTTTTTATTTATATATCATTTTGATACGTCATTATTTTATGTGCCCCAGTGGAGCAGTAAGAAGTATATCAGTAGGCGGCAGAGGGTCTGATAGAATTAGACCGTCCAGCAGGATCTGATCAGGTACATAGGCAGCTCCATCGACACACATGTTGTAATTGACAGATTGTTAAGAAATCTATACCAAAACTCTTTACTAGAATTATAAAAATTTTTATACATATGCTTTAATTAATTTAATTTTATTATTTACTTATTGTAGATATGACAACTGGATCATCTATCAAGCTAGCTATAGTTATGAAAAGCCACACACTGATCTAGGAGGACTAGTGATTATTTAGATTTCAAGTTACGATAGATCGCGGTAAAAATTTCAAACTATATTTATTAAGTTATTACAGGATCTGATATATATATATTAGAACTAATGATTTCTGAACTGTGTAGGCAGATTATGTGGAGTATGTCATTGCATGGTATGGCGATGACCTATTCACTTAGCCCATCTTTGACCTTAAGGGATGGCTCAAGGTCACCAAAGGGGTGGTAGGAGCCAAATCATAGGATTTGGCTCCAGCTTCGACCCTCCAGCAGCTCAATCCTTTTTGGCATTCTCATAGGTCTAGATGTTCCAGATTTAGAGCAAAGTCCACATGAAGGAGGTTGTGCAAAGGCTTCTGAGTCAGCAACCTCAAAGCATTCGAAATTCCATCCACGATGTGATCATCGAGAATCTTCAGAATCTACGACTGTACAAGCAGCTGAACTCATTGCTCTAGCTATCTCATTAGATAATTCTATTAGTAAACTCTTTTACTTATTTTAAATTTTCATATTTAAAAGCTTTACATATTTAGACTAAGCTTGAGTCAGAAAAGAAAATCTAAGAGCTAAAAATTTAATCTAACTATCTAATTGATGGGCCAGAGGTGTCTATAGTTCTATATCATCGAATGGAATATATAGGAATAATCTGTTCAAAAATCAAAAAAGGATATAAAAAGATATGCCTCCATATCAAAAGATACGTCTTCATATCAAAACTTATAAATAATATTTTATTTTTCTTTATTTCAGGATGCTGGAACATTCAGCTCTCATCCACTAGTTGTTGAAGATGAGTAGGAGGGCAAGGAGGATGTTACCTAATTTTTTTATAATTTATATATAATTTTAATACTTATAAAATAATATCTTAATATAAAATTATATAATTTATATTTAATATAATATAATTAATTTTATATTTATGATTATATTAAATAATTATTATTTTATTTTTAATAAATTATAAAAAATATTATTATTTATTAATAGATTTTAAATTATTTAATTATAATTTTATTAAAAAAATAAAAATAATTAATGATGGTATTAGCAATGGTAGATTATCATCGTTAATAATTTTTTAAAATTTAAAAAAAATAAAAAGATATTAGTAATGGCATTACTGATAAAATTACCATCACTAATAGTTTTTTTAAAAAAATTTAAAAATTATTAGTGACAATATTAGCTATAAAGATGTCGTTGCTAATAGATTTTTATTAATTTAATTAATAAAAATTAAAATCTTTAGCGATGGCATCTTTGTTATTAATGTCATCGCTAATTACGTTATTAATAACGGTAATAGTTGCCATTGCTAATAATGATAATTAACGATAAATATATATCCATCAGATTTTTAGCAATAGCTCGTCGTCCCTAATAGCATTAACGATGGCAAACTAACTATTAGTGACGATCGCTAATAGTCAGTTTTCTTGTAGTGCATTGACCGTCGAACTGCATATAGGTAGAGAGCGCTGGTCTTGGCATCCCCCCTCTTTTGCCCCTTTTGCACCATCTGATTTTCATCGCTGCCAGCCTCCCTGGCCACCGACAATGGGTGGTGGACCATGGCCGACTATCGACCATGATGGTCGGGCTTTGGACTACAACTGCGGGCTGGATTTGAAGTAGACAAGAGGCATCAGTAAGCCCTCCTCTCCATTGCCTAAAAAAAAATAAATGGAAGAAGGAAGACTATTGGCAGCTAGCGACGGACGGATGGGGATCGATGGCTTGGTTTTCGAGCAGCCGCCGACTAGATTTGGTGGCTAAAGAGGTGCTGATTTGGCCCTCTTTCCTGCCACCTAATCGGGAGAAGAAGACCCCCCTTATAGCTTGTTTGGATTGAGAGTACACAGGGATTCATAAGAGGAGGAGAGGGAATGGTAAAGAATGAATCCCTATTTGGTAAAATTTTTTAAAAGATAAAGAAGGGTAGAGAAAGATTCTCTTAACCCCTCCATACTCCTCACTCACTCAATTTTACATACCCCCTGATTTAAGGTGCAACAGAGGAAAAGGTTCATGCTTAAGTTTTATTTTTCTAATTTATTTTTAATAAAACTTTAAAATTACAACTAAACTATTATATACAATACTTAATGAGAGAAAATATATTTATCAAAATATACATAAAAGTTCTTCTATCTCTTTCTTAACCCCTCTATCCAAACAAGAGTAAGGTATGTACCCTTCTTTATCCTTCTCTTCTCTTTCCAAATAAGAATTTCTTAATTTCATTACCCTCCCTTCCCTCCCCTCCATTACCCTCCTCTCTCCTTCCCTTATGAACTTTCATGTACCCCTAATCCAAATAGCCCATTAATGGGTTTTGGGTTTGGATTTTGGATTTTGACTTGAAATCCAAACCCATTAGCTATTTTAAGAGTTATAATGCCTTTTTATATTTTAGTCCCTATAAATATAAAAAATTAATTTTAGTCTAATAAAAATTATAGTTTAGTCCCTGTAATTATAAAAATTTGATTTCAATCCAATAAAATTATATTTTAGTCCCTATAATATAATTTATTGTATGAAATCTTTGTATTATAGTTTAGCCCCTATTGAAGGTTATTGTTTTAATAAAAGTCCTTCAAAAAAATTTTATTTTTACTTCCTAAAAATTTATTTATGATAATACTCTTCAAAAAATTAATATTTAATATTTTTTAACATAATATATCTTTTGAGCTATACAAATATGTTACTGTAGCTTTGGCATGCGATATTATGTTGTGTTATGATCAGTGGATGCATATTGTTAAGTATTCCATATTAGACTTGATTATTTTGGATATTTAATTTTCTATATGGATAATTTTATGGATTGGCATGAATATTTATCACCAAAGTAGTTTATTTATGTTAGTTTATAGAATTTTTTATCTTAAGAGAAATATTTTCTAGTTATGACATACAATCACCTATCCAAAAGAGATTATTATGTATTTTAACTAGAAATTTTATGGATATTATGTCACGAGGGTATTCTGGCTTTTAGAATCTATCTGTCTAAAGAAGATAGGCTTCTAAATGGTAGAATATTTCTTCTTATGGCCTCGTGTATAGAACTCTTATGCATATTACATATTCTGCCCAAAGAAAAATATGTGATATAGTATTTGAGCTCTTATTTATGGCTTATGTCACTAAAAAATTATGTTGTTTGTGTATATGCGCATTATCTAATATTTTGCATTCCTACTATTTATTTGTATAGTCTTATTTAGTGTTAACAATAATAATGTCATTGTTGAAGTCTAAACCGGGTCAAATTATTAGAGGTGGAAACAAGATATGGAATTTACTATTGGGCTTGCTGATATTAATCTGGCATTGTGTAAGAATAAATCTAATGAGCTTGATGATAGAGTACACCATAATAGAAAGATTATTTTGCTAAATAAGAGAAGTCTAACAAGCTTAGCTTAATTGCTATTAAAAGATCAGTTTCTGAGCATCTTTTGAGTGATCTACTAAAGACCAATAATACTAAGAAACTATTTGATGCTATAGAACAAAGATATCTTGTGTTTGAAAATGCCGAATCTAGATGTCTAATAAAAGAATTGATGACCATGAGATATGATAATATTAGAAATGTCAAAGAATATATTCTGAAAATGGTTCATCTCCAAACCAAGCTTAAGGATCTAAAAATTGAACTACCTAACTCTTTTCTAGTATCTTATACTTTGAATTTCCTACCTACTAAATTTTTTTAGATAAAAACTATCTATAATATTCTAAATAAAACTTAGACTATTAATGAGTTGATCACTAAATGTATTATCGAAGAAGAGAAGTTTAAGAAAGAAAATAATAAGAGTGCCCTTCTTTCCTTCCAATCAAGATCTCATTCTAGCAAAGATTTTATAAAAAAGAAAAAAGAATAAATCTGCTGCTCTTAAATAGTCTCAGGATGCTAAAGGATATGATAATAATCCTGATCAGAATTATTTTATAGGAGGTTCTAAAGCTGCCATTAAAAAAGATGTTCGATGTTTTCATTATAAGAATGAAGGCCATAAGAGAAATAAGTATTATAAGTTCAAGTCTTAGTTAGAAAAGAAATAAAAATAAGAATGTAAGCCCCTAGTTTTTTTGTTTTGTTATGAGTCAAATATAGTTGATGTTCCTATTGATTCCTAGTAGATTGATAGTAGAGCCATAACTTATATTACCATTCCCTTGTAGGGGTTCATAAACAAGAAAAAATCAAGCCTAAAAGAGACCAAGCTAAAAGTAGAAAATGATCTTGAGGTTGAAGTAGAATATATAGAACTTATCAAGTTGTCTTTAGAGTCTGGTTTTAAATTTTTTTTAGAAAACACTTTTCTTAAAAAAAATTGATTTCTATTTTCTCTTTATATAAGCTTGATTTTAGTTTTAATTTTTATGATGAAAAAGTTAATTTAATATTTAACTCTCAAATTATTGGCTGTAATATTTTGAGTGATGGATTATATATAAATTATATTTATCTTATGATAATCCCTATGCTTCTTTGAATATTGAGAATATGGTTGCAAAATATTCTAGAATCAAAGACAGATTTTCTATATTATGGTACAAGCACTTAGGATACATATCTAAGAAAAAAATTGATTGATTGATTAAGAATGACATCCTACCTACCTTAGTTTTGGGGACATGGAGACTTGCATTGACTATATTAGAAAAAAATTAAAAAAGATAAAAAAAAAAGGGCAACACATAGTTCAGGCCTTCTAGAAATAATTCATATTGATATTAGTGGATCTTATTCTTCCACAATCTATGGTAATAAATACTTTATCATATTTATTGATGATTTTTTTATTTGATTATCTTTATTTAATTAAAAAAGTTTGATGCTCTTAAAGAATTTAAATCTTTAAAATAGAAGTTAAAAAATAATTGAAAACGATCATTAAGATTGTGATATCTGACCATGGAGGTGAGTATTATGGCAAATATAATGTAGCAGGATAGCATATGAGTATGTTTGTCAAGTACTTACAAGATTATAGGATTGTTGTCTAATATACTATACCTAGTAGTTCTGAGTAGAATAATATGACCAAAAAATGTGATTGCACTTTTAAGGATATGATAAGAAACATGATGAATAGGTTAAACTTACCAGAACATCTATGGGATGAGGCTATAATTAAAACTATCTTTTATATCCTTAATAGAGTTTCTGATAAATCTAAACTCAAAACACCTTTTGAAATTTGGACCAGCAGAGAACCAAATCTAAACCATTTTTGGATTTGGGATTATCCTGTAGAAGTAAGAATATATAATCCTATAGAGAAGATGACTGACCCCAGAACAAGTGTTGTTATTTTATTGGATATCCTAAACATGCTAAAAAATATAGGTTCTATAGTCTTGGAAGAAGTAATAGAATTGCAGAGTCAAGGACTACTAAATTTCTAGAACTTGATGTGGTTGATACTGAATCTTTCTGAGCTGTTGATGTTGATAATAATCAGATTGAGACTATCTTTATTTTTGTAACTACATCACATGAGAATATAGTTTTTATACTCGTTGAGAGAATGGATGTTCAGATTCTTGATCCTTCCACTTCTATTTTGAATCCTCAACCTATTCAGCCTATTGATGAGATGACATTAAATAGATCTGTCTGACAGAAAAGGCCTGTCATTTCTAATGATTTCTATGTCTATCTTGAAAAAAATGATTATAATATTAGGCATGTGGTTGACCTAGTGACATATCATGATGCTATAACTTATCCTTAGTCTGATTTATGGATAAGTACTATAAAGGAAGAGATGCAATCTATGGCTAATAATAAAGTATGGAAGCTTGTTGAGCCTATTGAGAATTGTAAATCTATTAGATGTAAGTGGACATACTAGACTAAGAAGGATTCTAATGGAAGGATTGAGCATTTCAAGACTAGATTGATGGCTAAAAAATTTACTCAGAGGGAAAGAATTGACTATATTGAAACTTTCTCTTTAGTATCCTTAAAAGATTTCTTCGGAATCATCATGCCTTAGTGACTCATTTTGATTTAGAGCTTCATCAGATGAATGTTGAAACTATTTTTTTAAATGATAATCTCGATAAGAAAGTATATATGAAATAGCCTAAGAATTTTCAAAAAAGTGAAAGAGAACATACATTTAGTTTATAAGTTAAAAAAGTTCATCTATGGCTTGAAACAAGCATCTCGATAATGGTACTTAAAATTTGATTAAGTGGTAACCTCTCTTATCTTTAAGAAAAATAAGATTGATCAATGTATCTTTCTCAAAATCAGTGGGAGCAAGTTTATTTTTCTTATTTTATATATTAATGATCTTGCTTGTTAGTAGTAAATATGATTTACTCAATAAGACTAAACAAATATTATCTAGAATTTTTGATATAAAAGATCTTAGGGAGACAACTTTTATCCTAGATATTAAAATTTATAGGAATAGATCACATCATCTATTGGATTTATCACAAAAGGCATACATTAACAGGATTCTTAAAAGATTTAATATGTAAAATTACAAATCATATGATATGCATGTTGCCAAAGATGACAAGTTCCATAAAAATCAGTGCCCTAAGAATGAGCTTGAGAGAGATCAAATGAAGAATGCCTCTTATACCAGTGCTATAGGGAGTCTGATGTATGCTCAAGTTTACACCAGACTTGACATTGCCTTCATAGTGAAAGTTCTTGGTAGGTATCTATTAAATCCAAATCTTCAACATTAGATAGCAATAAAAAGAGTAATGAGGTACTTATAGAAAATCTGATGATCTTGATGATTAGAGCATACTAGAATAGAAAGATTATTTTGCTAAATAAGAGAAGTCTAACAAGCTTAGCTTAATAGCTATTAAAAGATCAGTTTCTGAGCATCTTTTGAGTGGTCTGCCAAAGACCAATAATACTATAAAACTATTTGATGCTATAGGACAAAAATATCTTGTATTTAAAAATGTCAAATCTGGATGCCTAATAAAAGAATTGACGACCATGAGATATAACAATATTAGGAGTGTCAGCGAATATATTCTAAAAATGGTTTATCTCCAAACCAAGCTTAAGAATCTGAAAATTAAACTACCTGACTCTTTTCTAGTGCTTCATACTTTGAATTTCTTATCTACTGAATTCTTTCAGATCAAAACTATCTATAATATTCTAAATAAAACTTAGACTATTAATGAGTTGATACTAAATATGTTGCCGAGGAAAAAAAGTTTAAGAAAGAAAAGAATAAGAGTGCCCTTCTTTCTTTTCAATCAAAATCTTATTTCGACAAAGATTTTATAAAAAAGAATAAACTTACTACTCCTAAATAGTCTGAGGATGCTAAAGGATATGATAACAATCCTAGTCAGAATCATTTGATAAGAGGTCCTGAAGCTACCATTAAAAAAGATGTTCGATGTTTTCACTATAAGAATGAAGGCCATAAGAGAAACGAGTGCTACAAGTTCAAGTCTTGGTTAGAAAAGAAACAAAAACAAGAATGTAAGCCCTTAGTTTTTTTTTTTTTATTATGAGTTAAATATAATTGATGTTCCTATTGATTCATAGTGGATTGATAGTGGTGCCATAACTTATATTGCCATTTTCTTGTAGGAATTCATAAATAAGAGAAAATCAAGCCTGAAAGAGATAAGCTGAAAGTAGAAAATGATCTTGAAGTTGAAGTAGAATACATAGAACTTATCAAGTTGTTTTTAGAGTTTGGTTTTAAAATTTTTTTAGAAAACACTTTTTATGTTCCTTCTTTTAGAAGAAATTTGATTTCTATTTCCTCTTTAGATAAGCTTGATTTAGATTTTAATTTTTATGATAAAAAAGTTAATTTAATATTTAACTCTCAAATTATTGGCTGTGGTATTTTGAGTAATGAATTTTATATAAATTATATTTATCTTATGATAATTTCTATGCTTCTTTGAATATTAAGAATATGATTACAAAATATTCTAGAATCAAAGATAGATCTTCTATGTTATGGTACAAGCACTTAGGATATATATCTAAGAAAAAAATTGATTGATTGATTAAGAATAACATCCTACCTATCTTAGTTTTGGGGACATGGAGATCTGCATTAACAATATTATGAAAAAATTGATGAAGACTAAAAAAAAGGAGCAATACGTAGTTCAGGCCTTCTAAAAATACTTTACACTGATATTAGTGGATCTTATTCCTCCACAATCTATGATAATAAATACTTTATCATATTTATTAATAATTTTTTATTTGATTATTTTTATTTAATTAAAAAATATTTGATGCTCTTAAAGAATTTAAAATCTTTAAAATAGATGTTGAAAAATAATTGAAAAAGATCATTAAAATCATAATATCTAATCGTGGAGGTGAGTATTATGGCAAACATGATGTAGCAGGACAACAAATGAGTTCGTTTGCCAAGTACTTACAAGATTATAGGATTGTTGTCTAATATACCATGTCTGGTAGTTTTGAGCAGAATGGTATGACCAAAAAATGTGATTGCACTTTTAAAGGTATGATAAGGAGCATGATAAGTAGATCAAACTTATTAGAATATCTATGAGATGAGGCTATAATTAAAACTATATTTTTTATTCTCAATAAAGTTTTTAGTAAATCTAAACTCAAAATATCTTTTGAAATTTGGACCAGCAGAGAACCAAATCTAAACCATTTTCGGATTTGAGGTTGTCCTATAGAAGTAAGAATATATAACCCTATAAAGAAGATGACTGATCCCAAAATAAGTATTGTTATTTCATTGGATATCCTAAATATGCTAAAGAATATAGGCTCTATAGTCCTGAAAGAAGTAATAGAATTATAGAGTCACAGACTACTAAATTTCTAGAACTTGATGTGGTTGATACTAAATCTTCTTGAGCTATTGATGTTGATAATAATCAGATTGAGACTATCTTTATTTCTATAACTACATCATATGAGAATATAGTTTTTGTACCCATTGAGAGAATGGATGTTTAGATTTTTGATCCTTCCACTTTTATTTTGAATCCTCAATCTATTCAGCCTATTGATGAGATGATATTAAAAAGATCTGTCCGACAGAAGAGGCCTACCATTTCTAATGATTTCTATGTCTATCTTGAAAAAAGTGATCATAATATTAGGCATGTGGTTGACTTAGTGATATATCATGATGCTATAACTTATCCTCAGTCTGATTTATGGATAACTGTTATAAAGAAAGAGATGCAGTCTAAGACTAATAATAAAGTATGGAAGCTTATTGAGTCCATTAAGAATTGTAAACCTATTAGATATAAGTGGACATATGAGACTAAGAAGAATTCTAATGGAAGGATTGAATGTTTCAAGACTAGATTAATGGCTAAAGAATTTACCCAGAGAGAAGGAATTAACTATATTGAAACTTTTTCTTTAGTATCCTCAAAAGATTTCTTTGGAATCATCAAGTCTTAGTGGTTCATTTTGATTTAGAGCTTCATCAGATGGATGTTGAAACTGCTTTTCTAATTGATAATCTCAATAAGAAAGTATATATGAAATAGCTTAAGGATTTTTAGGAAAGTTAAAGAGAACATGCATTTGGTTTGCAAATTAAAAAAGTTCATCTATGGTTTGAAACAAGCATCTCGATAATGGTACTTAAAATTTGATAAGGGGATAACCTCTCTTAGCTTTGAAAAAAATAAGGTTGATCAATGTATCTATCTTAAAATCAATGGGAGCAAGTTTATTTTTCTTATTTTATATATTGATGATATCTTGCTTGCTAGTAGTAATTATGATTTACTCAATAAGACTAAATCAATATTATCTAAAACTTTTGATATGAAAGATCTTGAGGCAGCAGCTTTTATCCTAGGTATCAAAATTTATAAAAATAAATCACGTCATCTATTGGATTTATCACAGAAGGCATACATTAATAAGATTCTTAAAAGATTTAATATATAGAATTGCAAACCATGTGATATGCATGTTGTCAAAAGTGACAAGTTTAGTAAAAATCAGTGCCCTAAAAATAAGCTTGACAGAGATCAGATGAAGAATGTCCCTTATACCAGTGCTATAGAAAGTCTGATGTATGCTCAGATTTACACCAGACTTGACATTACCTTCATAGTGGAAGTTCTTGGTAGATATCTATCAAATTCAAATCTTCAACTTTAGATGACAGCAAAGAGAGTAATGAGGTACTTATAGAAAATCAAGAACTATATGCTTGTATATAGAAGAATTGATGATCTATAGTTGTTGGGATATTTAGATTTAGATTTTGTTGAATGTTCTGACAATTTGAAATTAATATTAGGATATATTTTTATGTTAGCTAGAGGTGCAGTATCCTAGAGGAGTATTAAATAGATCATAACGGCTTTTTTTACTATGCAAGTTGAATTCATTGCCTATTATAGAGTTACTACTCAAGCTGTTTGACTGAGAAATTTTATTGTAGAACTTTAGATTATTGATTCTGCCTCCAAACCACTAATAATTTATTATGATAATATTGATGTTGTATTTTTCACAAAGAGTAATAAATCTTTCAATGGATCTAACATTTAGAGTTAAAGTACCTGACAATAAGAGGTCATGTAAAGAAAAAGAATATAACTGTTGAATACATAGATACAAAGTTAATATTGACTGATCCCTTGATTAAAGGTTTAAGGCCCATATGCTATATAAGGCTTATTGAAAATATGGGCATACTGAGTTCTTTTAATATACTTGGTTAGTGGGAGTGACTTTGTACTATATTTTATTGATGTTTTATTATTATGAAATTTTTTCATCTCATATATTTTTGATATACATTATTGGCATGATAAATTAATGATATATTTATTTTAATTTTTTATTTATATATAAATATTTATTTTAGTATACTTGAAGATATCTCTTATTTATATACTTATTATATGAAATATGAAACTAGGTGTAGAGTCTCACATATATTTTGCTATTTTGTCATTGACACTATATTGAGTATGTGAGATAGAATGGCTTATTATTGAAGCTATTAGAATTTTTCTTGCTTATTTCGTATCCAAGAATATTGAAAAAAAATTGGTAGATTGACAATGAAAATAGCATGTATTTGGATCACTTTTAGATACTATTTTCTTGCTACACTACCACACTAAGACTCATATTGGTAGTATTAGTTATGTTTATAACCATGAATAAGTCTTGTGTCAAATAAAGAAAGCAATGACTCCCATGATTCAACATGATTAATACTATTAGACCAAGTTAATTCTAAGGTGCTGTCTATAGATTATATATTTTTCAAAATCATGGCCACGTACTGTATTTTTTATTATTCAATCCAAGAATTATTTTTAAAAATAAAATATTTTTAGAATTTTAAAATCATAATTAATGTTGCTTAAGTGGGAGAATGTGAAAATTTTTTCTAATTATGGGCTACCATTAATTATTCATTTTATTTTATTAAAAATGGACTGATTATGTGATTCTGGTTAATAGAAATGCATGTAATCTCAATATTATCTGTGATTCTTTTGTTTTGAGCTTGATGCATCTATTGTTGGGTTAGTGTGGTTGAGACGGCATAGTATAAGCTTTGATCCAACATAAGCCCATGATGGATGGGCCTGTTAAAATTTTATTTTATATGGCTAGGTCCCTTTTTCACTTTCTATAAATACCATGAGACTAGTTCTTAAGCTTGTCCCATCAAATAGCCACCTGCTAAAAGGAAGCTAGCATATAAGAGCTTAGTTCTCGGTGTTCGTCTGAGCATCCACTATCATTCTTGAAAAATCGATGGCGAATATAGGTATGCATCTTTTGTATTCTAATATTCTTTATAGATTCATGAGAAAATTCTTCTACAGAAATTAAAAAGTCAAAGTATGATGGGACAACTCCTACTAATGAAGTCTATTCATCCTATAACTTATAAAATGGAAATATGTGAAGCATTGTTTGTGCGGTTATTTACCCATATCCTGCTCTTCTTCATCATCAAACCATCCTTTTCTCTCCATTTGTTTGTGAAGGCTTCCTCCTCCTTGTTAAGTCTCTTTCTCTTCCTTTGGATCTTCTTCCTTGCGAAGCTGTCCTTCTTAGGTATATATCACATGGCCATAGATTGTATACTTGTGAACATCATATTCTAAAAACTATGTACCATTTCATTTGGAGGTAAGTATTGAGCCATTACTAGGTTTGCATTAAAGAAGCTAAGTATGTATTAAAAACCCATCAAGGATGTATCATTTAGATATATACTATATATTGGTGAATACGATATTATGAAAACTATGTATCAATTTGCTTAAATATGTATCAATTTGTATACAAGTGTATATTAGTTGTTGTTGAGTATGTATCAAAGAAGTTTAAAGCATGTATCAACTGAGTGTTATCTACATATGTAATGGATAATGAGGAATATAGTATTTTGGAAAGTATGTGTTAATTTATTCTAGATGTATATCGATTTGCATGGAGATGTGTCATGGTTTGTTGCTGTGTATGTAGCAAATAAGCTTAAAATATGTCTAAAAAATCCATCGAGTGTATAGCATCAAGATATGTACTATATATTGGAGGTGTGTATGGATCATTAGAAGGCTAATTTGCTAGATGGGCATCACCTAACCATGTACTGTATATTAATATTGAACACGGTCCATAGCCATGGAGAGTGTTGGTGCAGAAACTGATCGTCGCCGGAGCCCGCTGGAGTCGAGGCCGCTGAGGTCGCCGCCAGGGACCTGCAAAATAGAATCCCATCCGAAGCCAGTAGGGGATGGCTCCGGCAGGACCCTCCGACGCTCAAGTCAGCTCTGGCCAACAGGAATGGAGTGCTCGGAATGAGTTCCGGAGCTTAGAGAAGAAGAGGAGAGCTTAGAGATCAGAGAGAGTAGCGTATCTGGAGGGATCCTTTTTATAGCGGAGCTTGATGGTGACAGCTGCAGCCACGTGCTGGTGGGTCGCTCGAGATTCGATGGAGCCAATCTCACGGGAAGGTGCCGTGTGCGGCGGATTGATGGTGACAGCCATCGTCACCTCATAGTGGGTCGCTATCACTCACGGTGGACTGATGGTGATGGCTGCAGAGCTTATGGTGGACTGATGGTCCCATTTCGGAGGAGTTCGGACTCCTGAAGAGGAAGCTTGGAGGAAGTTCGGCTCCCATAGGCGTCTGGCTAGAGGTATGCAGCTAAGGCTCGTCCGCTGAGGAGTTCGGCCGTTGGAAATTCGAAGCTCGATCGTTGGAGAGTTCGACCAAATGTTGGACTTCGGCTGAGGCTCGTCAGCTGAGGAGTTCGGCCGTTGGAAATTCGAAGCTCGGCCATTAGAGAGTTCGGCCGACTGTTGGACTTCAACTGAGGCTCGACCGCTACGAAGTTCGACCGGCTGAATGGGTTGGAAGAAGCTTGGCCGATGGGGGTTCGGCCGAAGCCCAGCTTCTTGGAGTCCAAGGAGCTCGGGCGCTAAGTAGTTCGGCCGACTGTAGGAGTTTGGCTAAGATCCATCCATCAAAGCTCTTCCACGGCTATAGGTTGCCGTCGAGCTAGACTTCGATGGGAGCAGAATTTATTTCCAACATTAGCCCCCCCACTTTCGAGTTCGAAAATCGAAGGAAGAGAGTACAGAAAAGGCGACTGCCGAAGTCTTCCTCTGAGCTCTGAGCTGGCCTAGGTCGAAGCTCAGAGGAGATCTCATCTCCAATTGAGGTTGAGGGGGCTTCGTCCACTACGATCAAAGTCAAAGGTTGCGCTCCTCGGGGGCGACATCATCTCTTACAGTCGAGGTTGACACGATTTCTTTCTCCAGTCGAGGCCGAAGCTGAAGCTCTCTAGCTAAGGTCGTCACGGTCGCTCGGGAGAGATCTTATCTCTAGCCGAGGTTGATGCTCGCGTTAGGATGAGGTTCTCCTCCTATTCCTAATCGAGGTTGTCCACGGTCGCTCGGAGAGATCTTATCTCTAGCCGAGGTTGTCAACGGATCGCTCGAGAGAGATCTTATCTCTAGCCGAGGTTGACTCGATCGCTCAGGAGAGATCTTATCTCTAGCCGAAGTGGTTGCTCGGGAGAGATCTCATCTCTGGCCGAGTTTGCTTTTCGAAAGAGATCTTATCTCTGGCCGAACTGCTCGGGAGAGATCTTATCTCTAGCCGAGGTGGTTGCTCGGGAGAGATCTCATCTCTGGCCGAGGTTGCTTTTCGGGAGAGATCTCATCTCTGATCGAGGTTGCTCGGGAGAGATCTTATCTCTGGCCGAAGTTACTTTTCAGGAGAGATCTTATCTCTAGCCGAGGTGGTTGCTCGGGAGAGATCTTATCTCTGGCCGAGGTTACTTTTCGAAAGAGATCTTATCTCTGGCCGAACTGCTCGGAAGAGATCTTATCTCTTGCCGAGGTTGGTTTTCGGGAGAGATCTTATCTCTGGCCGAACTGCTCGGGAGAGATCTTATCTTTAGCTGAGGTGGTTGCTCGAGAGAGATCTCATCTCTGGCCGAGGTTACTTTTCGGAAGAGATCTCATCTCTGGTCGAACTGCTCGGGGAGAGATTTTATCTCTGGCCAAACTGCTCGGAAGAGATTTTATCTCTAGCCGAGGTTGACTTTCGGAGAGATCTTATCTCTGACCAAACTACTCGGGAGAGATTTTATCTCTAGCCGAGGTTGTCAACAGTCACTCGGAAGAGATCTTATCTCTGGCTGAGGTTGATGCTCGCATTAGGACGAGGTTCTCCTCCTGTTCCTAATGGGCTGTGGGGGCACATAAGGGCCCCTGTCAGGGCCTCTTCCCCCATCTCGTCCTTTGTGAACGAGGCCTTCGCTCGGGAGAGATCTTATCTCTAGCCGAGGTTGTCAACGATCGCTCGGAAGAGATCTTATCTCTAGCCGAGGTTGATGCTCGCGTTAGGACGAGTTTCTCCTCCTGTTCCTAACAGGCCCATGATCGCTCGGGAGAGATCTTATCTCTAGCCGAGGTTGTCAACGATCGCTCGGGAGAGATCTTATCTCTAGCCGAGGTTGATGCTCGTGTTAGGATGAGGTCTTCCTCCTATTTCTAACCGAGGTTGTCAACAGTCGCTCGGAAGAGATCTTATCTCTAGTCAGGTTGTCAACGGTCGCTCGGGAGAGATCTTATCTCTGGCCGAGGTTGATGCTCGTGTTAGGATGAGGTCTTCCTCCTGTTCCTAACCGAGGTTGTTCACGGTCGCTCGGGAGAGATCTTATCTCTAGCCGAGGTTGACTCGGTTGCTCGGGACAGATCTTATCTCTAGTCGAGGTTGTCAATGGTCGCTCGGGAGAGTTCTTATCTCTGGCCTAAGTTGATGCTCGCGTTAGGACGAGGTTCTCCTCATGTTCCTAATGGGCTGTGGGGGCACATAAGGGCCGCTGTCAGGGCCTCTCCCCCCATCTCATTCTTTATGAACGAGGCCTTCGCTCGGGAGAGATCTTATCTCTAGTCGAGGTTGTCAACGGTCGCTCGGGAGAGATCTTATCTCTAGTCGAGGTTGATGCTCGCGTTAGGACGAGGTTCTCCTCCTATTCCTAACGGGCCCATGGTCGCTCGGAAGAGATCTTATCTCTAGTCGAGGTTGTCAACGGTCCCTCGGGAGAGATCTTATCTCTAGCTGAGGTTGATGCTCGTGTTAGGACGAGGACTTCCTCCTGTTCCTAACCGAGGTTGTTCACGATCGCTCGGGAGAGATCTTATCTCTAGCCGAGGTTGTCAACGATTGCTCGGAAGAGATCTTATCTCTAGCCGAGGTTGACTCGATCGCTCAGGAGAGATCTTATCTCTAGCCGAGGTTGTCAACGGTCACTCGGGAGAGATCTTATCTCTGATCGAGGTTGATGCTTGCGTTAGGATGAGGCTCTCTTCTTATTCCTAACGGGCTGTGGGGGCACATAAGGGCCGCTGTCAGGGCCTCTCCCCCCATCTCGTCCTTTATGAATGAGGCCTTCGCTCGGAAGAGATCTTATCTCTAGTTGAGGTTGTCCTAATGTGGCAATCATTGACTGCTTGTTCTCTGTCATCACATAATTTTTGCATCCAGAAACAATATTATTTGGAAAGGAAGAATTTTATTGAAAGAAAGTTACTAATAGCGCATCCCCAAATTCTGTATTTCAAGGTCGTGGTAGCGTTGTTCCTCCATGTTTCTTCGACGATAAGTCCCGGGGTGGACGACCTCCTCATGCTGGCCTTCTCAATTTGGCACAAGCTCTTGTCGCTGGGAGATGGTGAATCGCTGACGCACCAAGCTCCTCCTAGGGGCAATGTGGATGATGCCGTAAGGTGGCCGATCTTCTTACGGTCTCTGGCTATGGTAGCACCGAGCTCCTTGCCGTCTTCGACAATGGCAGCGCCCTTGATCGATCTTTTCCTACTTCAGGCTGGTGTCGGAGGAATTTACCCAGCCACTCCTTTCTGACGAGCTCCTCGATTTCGTCTCTGAGCTGGATGCATTCCTCGGTGTCGTGGCCATGGTCGCAATGGTAGAGGTAATACTTATTTCGATCGTGCTTGTTTGGGGGAGACTGTAACCCTTCCGATCTCGGCAGCTGACTCTTAACTTTCGTGAGAAATTGAGTTCGAGGAGCGTTGAAGGGGCGTAGTCGCAGAACTTGCGGGGGAACTTTATGAGGGGGCGTTCGGCCTCGCCTGTGCCGAACTTCATTGCGCTTTCCCGTGAAACCTTCCGCGGAAGAACTTCATGCCTCTTCGTCCGGACCTCCTTGGAGTCATACGAAGTTCGGCCTTGGTTGCCCTCGGGCAGTCGTGAGCTCGGCCGAATTTCATCTCACCTCCTGTGAAATCTTTGCAGTGGTTTCCTTGGTGGCGAGCTCAAGGTGGAGTTTGGCCTTGCTTGCGCCGACCTTCATTCTGCTAACGAGCTTCGAGGCGGAGTTCGGCCTCACTTGCGCTGAACTTTATTCCGACCTTCTGCGGGAGATCTTCTGCTCTCCGTTTCTCCTTCCTAAGGGCGATCGGTATGCCCAAATGCTCTTCCTCAAGGCTGATTTCTCGCATCCTCATGGTGGGTTCGCTTACAAAGTCTTCGCCAGAAATTGTCGCACGGCCTGCATCGTCTCGACGGGGCCACGAATCCGACCAGTAGGTTGAACTGCTCTACATCTGCGGTGGCTTCGGATGGAGCCTGGGCCATCGGGGCTGCAATGGGAGCAGATGTACCCGACGCACAGGACACCGATCGTCGAGTCGAAGCTCTCCTGGAGGCATTTTCTCTTCGGGAGAGAAAAGGTAGATCTGTCGAGCACTCCTTTAAGAACAAGGGAACCTCGAAGGTTCATGCCCTCCTTCTAGCGCCATTCTGTTGGTGCAGAAACTGATCGTCGTCGGAGCCCGCTGGAGTCGAGACCACTGAGGTCGCCATCGGAGACCTGCAAAATAGAGTCCCGTCCGAAGCCGGTGGGGGGTGGCCCCGACAGGACCCTCCGACGCTCAAGTCAGCTCTGGCCAATAGGAATGGAGTGCTCGAAATGAGTTTCGGAGCTTAGAGAAGAAGAGGAGAGCTTAAAGATCAGAGAGAGTAGCGTATCTGGAGGGATCCTTTTTATAGCGGAGCTTGATGGTGACAGCTGCAGCCGTGTGCTGGTGGGCCGCTCGAGATTCGACGGAGCCAGTCTCACGAGAAGGTGCCGTGTGCGGCGGGTTGATGGTGACAGCCATCACCGCCTCATAGCGGATCGCTATCACTCGCGGTGGACTGATGGTGATGGCTACAGAGCTTGCGGCGGACTGATGGTCCCATTTTGGAGGAGTTCGGGCTCCTAAAGAGGAAGCTTGGAGGTAGTTCGGCTCCCATAGGCGTCTGGCTGGAGGTATGCAGCTAAGGCTCGTCCGCTGAGGAGTTCGGCCGTTGGAAATTCGAAGCTCGGCCGTTGGAGAGTTCGGCCAAATGTTGGACTTCGACTGAGGCTCGTCAGCTGAGGAGTTCGGCCGTTGGAAATCCGAAGCTCGGCCATTGGAGAGTTCGGCTGGCTGTTGGACTTCGGCTGAGGCTCGGCTACTACGAAGTTCGGCCGGTTGAATGGATTGGAAGAAGCTCGGTCGATGGGGGTTCGGCCGAAGCCCGGCTGCTTGGAGTCCAAGGAGCTCGGGCGCTAAGTAGTTCGGCCGGCTGTAGGAGTTCGGCTAAGATCCATCCGTCGAAGCTCTTCCGCGGCTATAGGTTGCCGTCGAGCTAGACTTCGATGGGAGCGGGATTTATCCCCAGCAGAGAGGAAGGGACTCTATATATATTTCGGAGGAGAAAGAAACTTAGAGAGGAGCGGGAAGGCCTCATGGATGAATAGAGATGGAAGGATAACTTAATTAATAGGGAAGAAGGGATGGATACGAGTGGACGTTCTCATGGACGACACTTTATACATTTCCTATGATGTGAGTGCATGTATCTCATAATATAAATTAAAAAAGATTGAGTTTCATAAAACTCTTGATGTAGTTTGTAGCTCTTACAAATGGGATGTTAGAGTTATAGAAGCATCCTATGACCATGGAAATGGGGCCAACTTCTTATGAGAATTGGGTTAATTATCTAAGCCACTCATGAAAGTTAGGATCAAGCACAAGACTTTGAAGCTCATTGCAAAGTACCTAAATTTGTGTATGTGAAGCAATGTCATGTCTTCCAAAAAGTAGCCATAGTTCAAGATATTTTTCACTATTGGGTTTAAAGCAACATCATTAAAACACTAAATTGGGGCTCAAGTTATTGGCACTCTCATTATATATGCATGATGTCCTACCCCATCCAACTGTGTGTGTGTGTATATAGAGGTGGATTGGGCTCCAGTCGACCAAATCTTAGTCTATATCCGATCGAATTTTCAACTGTTGGATCAATGCACATCTACGCGCATGCACCTGAAAAGGCGCATCTCGACTAAAAAAAAGGCGAGCGCCTGTACTTGAAAAAAATAGAAAAAAAAATAAAAAATTTCAAAAAAAATTCTGAACCTAAAAAAATCACGAAAAAAATCTGAACTTGAAAAAAAACTAAAAAAAAATTCAGAGAAAAGTCTGAAAAAAATTCAAAAAAATATCTAAACATGAAAAAAAAAGAAGGAAAGAAGGCACCTTCTTTCCCAAAGAAGGTGCCTATGAGAATTGGTGGTGCTCCCAAGCCTTGGAAGGCCATGAGAGGAGTCAGGATATTGACTCCAGAAGACTAGGATATGTGTGGTACTAGAGCTAAGACATGAGTTATCCTAGGATGGAGGCGGTGTTTAGCCCTCCATGGGCTCAAGGTCAAGGTATTGAGGGTCTTAAGAGGCTTGGTTGATGCTTCGGAGATCTGAAATACAAGATGGAGTAAAGAACCAAAGCTGGAGTATGAAGATTATAGAAAAAAAAATTTCTACAGGTTAGCTGGCTCAGTTTTAGACTGGATCAACTAAGTCTCAGTAGACAGGCCAAACAAAAAAGCGCATTTTGAGACTGCAGGCATGGCACGCAATTGGATCGGCTCAGTCTAAAACTGAGCCAACCTAATCTCAAGTTAGCCAATTCAGTGCTGAGATTGAGCTGGCTTAGTGTGCGGGTAAAACTACGCGGAGGGTTTGTTTGGGACTAAGATAGGGACTTATCCTAGGAGTCTAAAGGCCTAGTTTGAGAGGTCTTAAGGAAGCTAACTCATATATGGATCAGATTTAGATTCAAAGGATGAGAGCATGGGGGATATGGATGTACATGGGCTCGGTGAGTGTTTTCATATATTGGGTTAGTCAGGAAAGTTTTTGGTCGGGCCTTATGACTATGTATAATTACATAGGTTGTATTAGGATTTTCAAGGGTACAATCAATACAGATCTTTTTTTCCTCAATATCTCTTCTCTCTTCTTTCTAGTATTGTTGCCCTAAGTTCTTGAAGAAGCTCTAGAGAAAGGAGGTGCCTCCCTCAAGCCTAAGAAGGGAGACATCCCAGCATAGATTTAGCTGATGATCTATGGTATGCTGCTTTAGAGAACGTCAAAGATCTCTTCATATCCATGCTAAAGATTAGAAATTTCTACAATATGGTATCGGAGCTTGGTGATGCCAGGATAACAATTAGTATTAGAGCTAGGTGATGCCATGGTGATGCGCCAACAGTGCCTTCTTTAGGAAAGAAGGCGCCTTCTTTCCCTTCTCTTTTTTTTCTTTCTTTTCAGCAATTTTTTTTTCATTTCAGGCACTTGTGCCTTTTTTTTCAGTTTTTTTTTTTTCGCGTAGGGGTTTTTTCCCAGCCTGAAGGCGCCTACATTTTAAATGTAGGCACCTTCAGTCACCTCTTTTTTTTTAATTTTTTTTTCTAAATTTTTTTCAGGCTTTTTTTTTTAGAATTTTTTTCTAAATTTTTTTCAGACAACAAGCCTTTTTTTCTAAATTTTTTTTTAGGCAGCAAGCCTTTTTTTTTTTTATGAAATTTTTTTTAGGCACAGGTGTGCCTATTTTTTTCAGCCGGCGTTCCTTTTTAGGCTCGCGTTCTATTGATTGAACGGTCGGAGATCCGATCGGATATAGGCTGAGCTTCGATCGACTGGAGCCCAATCTACCTCTCTCTCTCTCTATATATATATATATATATATAATATTTTTATAAAAATAAGTGGGAGATTGTTAGCATATTTTTATGAAAATGACAATATAAATGAGATTTTTGTAAGCCATTTAGTATCAATTATTACATTGAAATTGGTTGATTTCAACTTTAAAACTGAATATGAAAAACTTTAGCCATTAAGATAGAATGATTTTAGTTTTGTCTTATTCATTGACCGACTACAAATTTGACATAAAAAAAATTATATGATGATTTCAGTTTTATATTTTTAAATTTCATTCATTAGCCGGTTACAAATTTGAAAAACATATTAAAACTTGCTTAATTGAGATGCTCTCATGAATCTATCAAAGGAGTAAGGCCAAATCAACAAGAGCTATAGAAAAATTCCAACTTTAGTTCTTCTTCGTCACCATTCTCTCTTATATTATCTAATATATTTTTGGCTATTCTATTTCATTTGTAGTGGAGCATATTATCTATTCTAGGTAAAGAATATGCTATTTGAAGAGCTTCTCACTTTACAAGTGGTGTAGATTTGTGACATATACAGCTGAATGGTTTATCAAAAATATTGAAGGCTTCCATGAGTGCTAAAATTTTGTTTGTATAGATCTCCCACCTTGCAGATAATTTTGTCTTATTTTCTCGAGCCAATCTACCGAATGTTGTTATTTTTTCTTTAATTCTTTCTGGCGACCAAATAGCTATAAGGCAACGGGTTAATCTCGAGAAGTCAATGATTAGATTCAATCCAAAGTTACACATGTCCCTTAAGCAAAATATTTAGATCGGAGAAGCAGATGAGGTTTGTCAATATTTAGGGGTCCTAATTATAGAAAATAAACTGACAGTGGTGGATTGTTAAGGTATAACACACCAGTTTATTGGCAGACCGGAGTGGTAGAAGTGGAAAGTATAGTCCATGATGGGGACGGTGGTTCTTATTAAATCAGTTATATCCTCGATTCCTATTTATTTGATGACTAATTCGATTATTCCCAAAAGTATTATTCTGAAATTGGAAGCAAACATGAGGAATTTTTTATGGGGCTCTTTAGATACATTAGAAAACATGCATCTTCTCTGTTGGGATCGGGTTTGTCAGACTACCTGATATGGTGGCCTAGGTGTACAATCTTTGATGGCCAAACATGAAGTGAGGTTTGCGTTGAGAAAAGAAAAAAAAATTGATGTTCTCTCATGAGGGAGAAATATGGCATGTGGTCTCCTTTGTCTCCTGCTTCTATTCCTTAGATTGCATCCCCTATCTGGAAGAAATTATACTCATATGCTAATATTGTTTACTCAAACATCAAATGGTGTATTGGTGATGATGTTTTTATGGAGGTGCTTAATGAACCATGGTTGTCAACCCTTTGGCACTATGGCCAGCACTTGTTGCACTTGCTGCACTTGTTGATATAAGTCACTTGATGGCCTGTTGGTAAAGGAGCTTATGGTCGTAGGTGAAAAGAGTTAAAATGTTTTTGTCATCTGCCAACAATTTTTGGAGGATTTGGCCTAAAAATAATTTTAGTTACAACAATTCCTAGTGGTGATTGCGCATAGAGGCTAGGTTGGGCCATCACGGATCTAATCCATATATATTTTTTCTATCAGCTCCAATAGCATAATGAGTTTGAAGAATTGGTGTTCATCGATGAACAACTTTATTCACGTGGAAGGTAGCACGGGATCGGTTCTCATATAGCAGCAACTTGTTGCATCAACATGGGCTTTACATAATTCCTTATTGTGTCTCGTTTGCTAATGTTCTGGAATCTACTGCTTATATTAGGTTGTTCTATGGCAAGATAAGTTGGGAGATGGGCCTCTTTTCTAAATTCTTCCCTTATTCCATCCCTTACTCTTGATGTCTTCCAGTAGAATATTAAAGAGAGATCTTCCAATGTCGGCACAAGGGCTGAAGGAATTCTTATGTATTATATAGCATATCACTTATGGCTAGTTAGAAATTAACATATTTTTTAGAATATGAATTGAAGCCCATGATGGATTATTATAAAGCCTATTCTCGAGAGTTTGTACAAGTATTTGCCCTACAAGGATCTTTGATAGTATGTAAAATTTGTGGCTCTTCTTTTGCAAGCTCTATGTCCTCTATATTGATCCATTTCTCTTGGGAGCCACCGTCCTCCTATTTCCTCAAGATTAATTTTGATAGAGTGTTCATAGTGGAGAATGGTTTAGAATTTGTAATTAAAAGCTCTATGGGTTACTTAGTGCTATCGAAGGGTACTATAGTTTCTATGATGGAACTTAGAGTTGCTCGGAAAAGATTGCCAAATTTTGAGTGTTTGAGTGTTTAACCATATATTTCATGAGTGGATGTAGGTCTTTCCAGATGTTCAAAATGAAGAATTAATTCAAGAAAAGACCTACACAAAAATCATCAAGTTAAAAGCTTTAAAGAAGTTAATTTTGAGTTTCAGACTTGAAAGTGTCGACCCCAAAGCTAAAGGTATCGACCTCTACCATGAAATAAAGCAAAAATGTCAAGATTTTAAAGTTCAGAAAGGCTAGGTGTCGATCCCAAGAGCAAAGGTGTCGACCCCAGTCCTTTGACATGCACTGGCATACAAAAGGAACGACCTCTAGGTCAATCCCGATGCCAGAGGATGACCCCAGGGTCGATCTTTATTGCATAAAACAAAAAATAGAAAGCAAAAATTATTTAGATTCTTGGAGGTGTTGATCCCAGAGCAAAAAGTATCGATACCTTAAAAAAAAGTATCAATACCTTAAGAAAAAGTGTTGACCCCAAGCATGAGATAGAGCATAACGACTAGTTTTCTATACTTCTCCAACGGACTTTTCTCCACTCCAATGGCTAGTCCAAGCTTTCCAACCGGCAAAACTCACTCAAAAGCCACTTTCAAGTATAAAAAAGTTAGAAAAATAATTGGGATAAGAGATTAATGATTAAGAAAGAGAACATCATCTCAAATAGAGTGAGTCTCATTGAATATTCAAAAATAAAAATAAAAAAATAGAGAATTTTGAGCTTCAAATTCCTAGAGCTTTCAAGTAATAGCTTCCACAACATCTCAAGTAATCTCTCAGCATTAATTGAAGAGAAATGAAGCTTCAAAAGAGCACATATTCAGCTATTTTTTTGAGCTTTAAAAGAGTTTCTTTTTGTTTTATGCTGAATTTTCATATCTTGTATTTTTATTTCTTTGTAAGTTTCTTTAAAGGAAAGAAACTTGGGATGTAGATCAGTCCAAGCTAAAAATTGAATGGTATAAGATTGTGATTGGTACTCCTAGTTTAAAATCAACTGGATTGATAGTAAATCCGAAAAACTATCGATGTAGGATTGTGGTTGGTGAGCCTGACAAAATCAACTAGGTTTGTTTATGATCCTGGGTCAAAATAAATGCATTGTAATCTAGGAATTATAGTGAAACTTTCAAAAAAAGCTTGAGAAGTAGACATAGGAGTAGATTGTTTCGAACTATTATAAAAATTTTTATGTATTTGTATTGTATTTTTGCTTTTCTTGCTCTCTTTACTTTACATATTTGTGTGATCTAGTTGCTTTTAATTTCGTTGCTATATTACATATGTACCATAAACACTCAAGTTTTTTTAATTAAAAATACATTATAGATTTAAAATTTAATTTGACTAAAATTTTGTAAATCTAATTCATCCTCCTCTTGGATTGCTATCTCTAGGCAATAAGTGGTATCAAAGCAGGTGCTTTGTTATTAATTACTGACATAACCGTCAAGGACAAAAGATCAAATGGCAATCCCAAGTAGTATTTCTTTTGTTGAAGGTCAATCCACTTCTAGACCACCTCTGTTTGATGGCACCAATTATACTTTTTGAAAAATTAAAATAAGAATCTTCATACAAGCTCTAGATTATGATTTATAAAAAATTATAACTAGATGACCTCATACACTCATAAAAATAGTAAATGGTATAACTCATCCCAAACTGAAAAAGAAATGTGATCAATTTGATAAAAAAATGACTCAATTGAATGCAAAAGCCATCAATGTACTTTATTGTTTCTTAGATGTGCATCAGTTTAATAAAATATCTTCTTACACATCAGCTAAAGAAATTTGGGATATATTAGAAATAACTCATGAAGGAACAAGTTAAGTCAAAGAGTCTAAAATTAACTTGCTTGTTCACAAATATGAAATGTTCAAAATGAAAAAAATATGAGTCTATTTTCGATATGTTTATCAAATTTACTAAAATTATAAATGCTCTTAATGGCTTAGGCAAAACTTATTCTAACTATAATCTTGTTTGCAAAGTACTTAGGTCTTTGCCTAAAGAATGAAAAGCTAAGGTGATAGCAATATAAGAAGCGAAGGATCTCACCAAGCTATCCCTTGAAGAACTCATGGATTCTCTTTATGACCCATGAAAGCATATGGCTCAAAAGAAAGAAGAAGATGAGCCAAAAAAAATGAAGACCATCGCCTTCAGGTCTACTTCAAATTATCAAGAAAGCAATGAGTCAGAGGAAGATGAAGAAAAAGATGATGAGGATATGGTACTTCTTTCAAGAAAGTTCAAGAAGTTTCTCATGAAGAAAGACATGAAAAAGAAAGAGAAGAAAATTATCACCAATAATCAAATGCATCCCAAAAAGATGAAGAGTGCTTTACTAGGACTTTGAAAAAGTGGTGACTCATCAAGCTCAGATAAGGAAGAGAAAAATGAGAATCTTTATCTTATAGCCTTAGAGGATGAGGTAAATTTTGAAAATTTATCCAATTTTACTTTTGATATACTACTTGATGCCTTCAATGAACTAATGTATAAATTTCAAAAGTTAAAATAGAAAAGTAGGAAGCTTAAAAAGAATAATTCTAATTTAATAGAAGAAAAAAAAAATTAGCTAAAGAAAAAGAAGATTTGATTAAATCTAAAAAAAATTTAGACAAAAAATTTATTATGCTTTAAAAAATAATAATATTTTATGTTGGGGATAAATTTCGCTCCTGCCGAAGTTCGGTTCGATGCTCTACCTAATACAATCAGTAGCCACGGTCGAACTCCTCGGACTCCCAATGGCCAAACTCCTTGGACTCCCAATGGCCGAACCAACAGTCGAGCTCCTTGGGCTCCCAGCAGTCGAGCTTCTTGGACTCCCAGTGGTCGAACTCCTTGGACTCCCAACGGCCGAGCTCCTTGGACTCCCAGTGGCCAAACTTCTTGGACTCCCAACGACCAAGCTTTAGTGGAACTCCTCAGCAGTCGAGCTTCAGTCGAACTCTCGTGAGGGCCGAACTCTCTCCACGCCCTTCGAGCCAGATGCCTGCGAGAGCCGAACTTCCTCCGAGCTTCTCCTTCGATCGGACTTCTTCAGGAGTCAGACTCCTTCCAGACATCCCGTTTAGTCGATCGAGCTCCTACCGAACTTCCCAACGATCGAGCCTTAGTCGAGCACCTCCAGCCAGACGCCTACGGGAGTCGAACTCCTTCCAAGCTTCCTCTTCAGGAGTCCGAGCTCCTCCGAAATGGGTACACATCAAGGCCCTTCAACCCTTCATTCGGTCCCGAGCAGCTCAGTATCAAGACAGCTGTAGCCATCACCATCAGTCCGCCGTAAGCAACAGCGACCCGCTATCAGGTGGCGATGGCTGTCACCATCAACCCGCTGCAGACGGCGCCTTCCTTTGGAACTGACTCCACCGGACCTCGAGCGGCCCGCCAGCATGCAGCTGCAGCTGTCACCATCAAGCTCCACCTATATAAAGGATCTCCAGACACGCTAACTCTAATCTCTCTGATCTCTAAGATCTCCTCTTCATCTCTAAGCTCTGCGAAAATCATTCTCGAGCACTCCATTCCTATTGGCCAAAGCTGACTTGATCGTCGGAGGGTCCTACCGGAGCCACCCCCCATCGACTCCGGATGGAACTTTATTTTGTAGGTCCTCGACGACGACCTAGTCCACCACCGCTCCAATCGATTTCGGCGATGACCAGATTCTGCGTCAATAGATTGGCGCTAGAGGAAGGGCCCGAACCTCCGAGGTTTTCTTATTCTTAAAGGAGTGCTCGACGACGATTTCTCTCTTCCCACTCCAGATATCTCTCTTCTTCCTCTTTAGAATTTCTTTCCAAAAAAAAAATGCCCCCCAGGAGAGCCTCGACACGACGATCGATGGCCTCCGTGGCCCGATCCCGTTATGATCCATCCACTTCCGCTCCAGCCCCAACGACCCAGGTTCCCTCTATAGCCGCGATGGACATGGAGCAGTTCAACCTGCTTGTCCAACAGGTTCGTGGTCTCACAGAGGCAGTGCACGCGGTGCAGGCCATGCACCAGCAGGCCACCGTACCGGCTCAACCGACGCAGGATTCTTCAGAGCCGTGTGGTCCAGTCCAGGGGCGACCGACATGGGCTACTCGACCTTCAATCCCTGAAAGAGGAAGGCGACGGAGGGAGAGCCCCTGCTCGGACTGCGGCTCGACCCAGGGTGAAGCTTCGCACCCATTCTGCAAGAAAACCTTGGAGATCAGAGACCGCGAAGATCTCTTGGATCAAAGGCTCTTAGAAATGAGCCGATGAATCGAAGAACTTCGTCACACTCCCTCCTCATGCGGTAATGACATCTGCACTAACCCCTCTTTTTCATAGAAAATCATGCAGGAACCGGTCTTGCCGAACTTCAAGCTCCCGCAGTTCGAGAGCTACGATGGGACCACCGATCCGATCGATCACTTGAAAGCCTTTCAGACAACGATGTTGCTCCATGGCGTACCAAACGCTATCCTGTACCGGGCTTTCCCCTCTACCCTTAAAGGGGCCACCAGGAGCTGGTACTCGGTGCTCAAGCCGAGTACCATCTTATCGTTTGACCAGATGAGTCAACAGTTCATGGTTCACTTCATCAGTAGTCGGCATCCACACCGAGGTTCGGATTCCCTAATAGCCATCAGACAGAAGGAGGGGGAACCCATCCAGGCTTACGTCACCCGATTTAATACTGCTGCACTAGAGGTCCAGAATCTGGACCAGTCAGTCACCATGGCCGCTCTCAAGGGTGGCCTTCAGAAGAACGACTTACTGCTCTCCCTGGAAAAGAAGTATCCCAGAAATTTTGCCGACATACTAGCTCGGGTCGAAAGTTATGCCTGGGCAGAGGAGGCCTTCGAGGCTAAGGACGACGAAGACAGTGGCAAGCGGCGAATCGATGGGCCAGGCAGGCCCACCGAAGAAAGGAAGTAGACTGAAGCTCGACCGCGTTCTTGGACTCTCCCTGGTCATGGGCGAGCCCAAACTCCCCCTCAAGCTCAGAGGCAGAGAAGCCCTGACGGAAGGGCGCGTTGAGGTTCCCCCCAGTGCCGAAGTTCTCTCCGACGACGACGATTTCACAACTATGCCTCCCTTAACGCCCCAAAGACCCAAGTACTGATGGAGATCCGAGAATGACTTCCAAGACCGGAGAGAATGCGTTCCCATCCTAGCAAGCACAATTCCAACAAGTTCTGACTTTACCATCGCGACCACGGTCATGACACCGAGGAGTGCATCTAACTTCAGGACGAGATCGAAGAACTTATTAGACGAGGCAGACTTAGTCGATTTCTGCGAAGACGGCTTGAGGAGAAGGAAGATCGGCTGAGAGCGTTACCGCCAAGTGGGGAAAACTAGCAAGAAGATCGGCTGCCCCTTGGCGTCATCAACACTATCTCGGGGGGACTTCAATAAGGAGAGGCCAACGGACCTGAGGGATTGGTGAAGAGGTAGAGGACCATGGAACCCGTGATCTTTACCGAGGCGGACGGCCAGGGGATCCAATTCCTGCACAATGATGCGGTTGTAATTTCTTTGAACATTACTGACTACGATGTACGCCGCATTTTGGTAGATAATGGAAACTCGATCGATGTGTTATTTTACGATGCCTTCTCAAAAATGTCCCTGCCCGATGACCGCTTGGGGCCTATGAATTTTCCACTGGTAGGATTCGCTGGCAATGCCGTACCAGTTGAAGGCATAATAATACTGACCGTAGGGGTAGGGCAATGCCCAAAACTGGTCAAAGCGTGGGTCAACTTCCTAGTCGTAAGGACCCCATCCGCCTATAATGCGATTCTCGGTCAATCTGGTCTAAATGCACTCCGAGTGGTAGTATCAATCTATTATTTGAAGATGAAGTTTTCGATGAGTTACGGGATCGGAGAAGTCAGAGGAGACCAGGCTCTGGCGAGGTATTACTACTCGATCGTCCTGCATAAGGGAGATCAGCCCAACCCTTATCTTGTTGACGGACTGGACGTCCGCGACGACCTCACTAAGGAGCGGGGCGAGCCTGCGGAGGACCTCATCTCTGTGCCCTTGAATGATGAAAACTTGGAGCACGTGGTGTAGATCGGCTCCAACTTGGTAGACGAGGTTTGGGAGCAGCTCGTCACTTTCCTCAGAAGAAATGCGGACGTCTTTGCCTGGACCCCAGCGGACATGCCGGGGATCGACGCCGAGGTCATGGAACATCGGCTGGCCATCGATTCGAGGCACCGATCGATAAGAGAAAAGATGCACCACCATGCCCCGGAGAGGTAGAAAGTGATCGCCGAAGAAGTAGACAAGCTCCTCAAAGCCGGACTCATCCTGGAGGTTAACTATCCGACCTGGATCTCGAACGTGGTTCTCGTCAAGAAAGCGAATAACAAGTGGAGGATGTGCGTCGACTTCAAGAAGCTGAACAAGGCCTGTCCGAAGGATAGCTATCTCATACCTAGGATCGACTAGCTGGTGGATGCAACCTCGGGCCATGAGCTCTTCACCTTCATGGATGTCTTTTCTGGTTACAACCAGATACGTATGGCGCCCGAGGACGAAGAGAAGACCGCCTTCATTACTGACCGTGGTTTTTATTGCTATAGGATCATGCCTTTTGGACTCAAGAATGTAGGGGCAACATACCAGCATTTGGTTAATAAGATCTTCAAGGAGCAGATCGGCTGCAACATGGAGGTGTACATAGATGATATGCTCGTCAAAAGCAGAGCTTCAATAGACCACCTGACCGACCTTGAAGAGACCTTCAGTGCACTCAGGAAGCACAAGATGAAGCTAAACCCGACCAAATGCGCCTTTGGTGTGACCTCCAAAAAATTTTTGAGATTCATGGTGTCGAGACACGGAATCGAGGCAAACCTCCAGAAAATTCGAGCCATTCAGAAAATGACTATTCTAAAGACGATCAAGAAAGTTCAGCACCTGGCCGGGAAGGTGGCATCCCTAAATCACTTCGTCTCAAGGTCGGTTGAATGATGCATGCCCTTCTTCCAGGTTCTCAGGCGATCGAAGGACTTCTGCTGGATGGTGGAGTGCCAACAGCATTCGAGGAGCTTAAAAACTACCTCGGCACACCCCCACTACTGACAAAGCTCGAACCCGGAGAAGAATTGTTCCTATATCTAGCTGTCCCCCTGGTGGCCCTGGCGGCAATCCTGATCAGGAAAGAAGCAAAGATGCAGTGATCTGTCTACTACGTGAGCCGAGCCCTGAGGGATGCGGAGATCCGATACTCTAGGTTAAAAAAACTAACTTACTGTCTTCTAATTACTGCCAGGAGGCTCCGATCTTACTTTCAGATGCACATCATAACGGTCCTCACAGACCAACCAATAAAAGCAGTCCTCCACCGAGCAGATGCTTATGGAAGAATCGCAAAATGGGCAATCGAGCTCATAGAGTTCGACATCAACTACCGACCCAGGCCATCGATCAAGACCCAAATACTGGCAGATTTTGTGCTAGAATGCACCATTCCAGTCAAAGCCGAATTTGAATCGAGTGAGATCGGCACTAGAGCGAGGCTGAACTTCTACGAAGCCGAGCTATCGTAGCTGAACCTCTCCGAAGAAAGCACCGACCTTCCTGAAGGTTTCTGGGCTCTGCACGTGGATGGTTCATCCAACTCCACTGGAACTGGTGCGGGGCTGGTCTTGATCAGCCTCGAGGGAGTCATCGTCGAGTACGCGCTGCGCCTCGAGTTTCCCATGACCAACAATGGGGCCGAATATGAAGCGCTGATCGTTGGACTAAAGATAGCAAGAAAATTAAAAGTAAATTAGCTTCAAGTCTACAGCAATTTCCAATTAGTGGTTGGTCAAGTTGGCGATGGCTACGAGGCACGGGAGGAAAGCATGGTGAGGTACCTCAAAAAAGTGAAGAATTTAATCTCGGCCTTTGACAGTTTCGACATTCAGCACATTCCGAGGATGAAAAATGCAAGAGCCAATCTTCTCTCCAAGTTGGCCGCTTCAATCCCGGTCGAGCTACCCAAAGAAGTATTTTTGGAAACTTTAAAGTGCCCAATCATAGAGGAATCTCAGGCCATCCTGCAGACGAAATTCGAGCTCAGCTGGATCGACCCATTGATCGCCTACCTTGAAGAGGGGGTCCTTCCCCACGATGGAAAAGAAGCTCGAAAGCTCAGGAATCATGCCTCCCACTACGTCTTATACGAAGGCAGGTTGTATAAAAGATCGTACTCCCTCCCATTGCTGAGATATCTCCGACCTTCAAAGGTCGACCTCATGCTATGGGATGTGCATGAAGGACTCTGCGAAAGTCACGTAGGAGCCAGGTCCCTGTCGCAAAAACTACTCCGATAGGGGTACTACTGGCTGACCTTATTTCGCAATTTCATGGAATACGTAAAGAGGTACGATCGCTGTCAGAAGAATGCCAGCGTGTAGAGGCAATCGACATCCGAACTTACTGCCCCCTTCCCAATGGCGTCTGGGCAGCGAAAGTTTCTCTTGGTCGCGATCGACTATTTCACCAAGTGGGTCGAAGCCAAACCACTAGCGAAGATTATCGAGGCCAAGGTGCAGGACTTCGTCTGAAAGTCACTAGTCTATCGGTTCAGCCTTCCCCGAATCCTCATAACTGATAATGGACGATAGTTCGCTGGGGCAAGGTTCGTCGAGTTCTGCGAAGGACTAAATATCTCCCACCGCTTCACATCGCTGGCTCACCCGCAGGCCAATGGGGAAGCTGAGGTAACCAATCGGATTTTGCTGCAAGAAATCAAAGCGAGGCTCGATAGGGCAAAAGGGGCTTGGGTGGACAAACTCTATCATGTCCTCTGGGCATACCGAACTACTCAGAGGGTGCTGATCGGAGAAACATCCTTCGCCTTGGTCTTCGATACTGAGGTAGTTATCCCGGTCGAGCTCAAGCTTCCGTCTGCACGAGTCATGGGCTTCAACGAGCAGCACAACCCCCAGGACCTCAGAGTCAACCTCGATCTTCTAAAAAAAAAAAGGAAGGAAGCCTACGTCCGGATGGCAGCCTACAAATGCAAGGTGGCTCGGTACTATAACTCCAAAGTTAAAAATAAGACATTCAGAGTGGGAGACTTAGTGCTCTGGCGAGCCACTGTCGCTCAGCCTCAGGGTCAAGGGAAGCTCGCCCTAAATTGGGAAGGTCCGTATGAGGTGATGGAGGTCATCCGACCCGAAACTTATTTTCTGAAGGAATTCAGAGGGATAGTGCTTTTCCGACCTTGGAACTCAGAAAACCTAAGGATGTATTATCAGTAGACTTTCTTTAAAAACTCCTTCACTCAGCATTATTGATTTCTGGTATAAGAATTACGTGATGGCAGAAAAGAAATGAGCAAAAGTGGCCTGTTAGGAATAGGAGGAGAACCTCATCCTAACGCGAGCAGGTCAAAGACCTTTAAACCTCGGCTGTAGGAGATAAGATCTTTCCCTGGGCAACCTCGGCTGCAGGAGATAAGATCTCTCCCGGGGCAACCTCGACTGTAGGAAATGAGATCTCCCCCGAGTCAACCTCGACTGCGGGAAATAAGACCTTCCCAAAGTCGAAGGCCTTGTTCATCTTAGACGAGACGGGGGGAGAGGCTCGGACGACGGTCCGCATATGCCCCTATAACCTGTTAGGAACAGGAGGAGGACCTCGTCCTAATGCGAGTAAAGTCGAAGGCCTCATTCATCTTAGACGAGATGGGAGAGAGAGGCTCGGACCGTCGACGGTCCGCATGTGCCCCCTACAGCCCGTTAGGAATAGGAGGAGGACCTCGTCCTAACGCGAGCAAAGTCGAAGGCCTCGTTCACCTTAAGGACGAGATGGGGGAGAGGCTCGGACGACGGTCCGCATGTGCCCCCACAGCCCGTTAGGAAACAGGAGGAGGACCTCATCCTAACGCGAGCAAAGTCGAAGGCCTCGTTCACCTTAGGACGAGATGGGGGGAGAGGCTCGGACGACGGTCCGCATGTGCCCCCACAGTCCGTTAGGAACAGGAGGAGGACCTCGTCCTAACGCGAGCAAGTCGAAGGCCTCGTTCACCTTAGGACGAGACAGGAGGAGAGGCTCGGACCGTCGACGGTCCGCATGTGCCCCCACAATCCGTTAGGAACAGGAGGAGGACCTCGTCCTAACGCGAGCAAAGTCGAAGGCCTCGTTCACCTTAGACGAGATGGAGGGAGAGGCTCGGACGACGGTCCGCATGTGCCCCCACAACCTATTAGGAACAGGAAGGAGGACCTCGTCCTAATGCGAGCAAAGTCGAAGGCCTCGTTCACCTTAGACGAGATGGGGGGAGAGGCTCGGACGACGGTCCGCATGTGCCCCCACAGTCCGTTAGGAAATAGGAGGAGGACCTCATCCTAACGTGAGCAAAGTCGAAGGCCTCGTTCACCCTAGACGAGATGGGGGAGAGGCTCAAGCGACGGTCCGCTTATGCTCCCACAGTCCGTTAGGAACAAGAGAAGGACCTCATCCTAACGCGAGCAAAGTCTAAATCCGAGCTTCGAAGTCTGCAGGAGACGGGATCTCCATCAGCCTCGACCAGAGCATTCGAGCCAACCTCGGCTAGGTCGCTCAAGCTAACCTCGGCCAGAGATAAAATCAAGAGATCACCTCGGCCAGAGCACCCGAGATGACCTCGGACAGAGATGAAATCTCTTCCGAACGACCGCATCAACCCCAGCTGTAGATCAGAGCTCCCCTGAACTCCGATCTGAACCAACATGGAGCCCGAAAGAGGACTTCGGCAGTCGTCTTTTTGGCACTCCCTTCCTTCGAGCTTTGAACTCGAGAGTGGGGAAACTACTGTTGGAGAAAAATCTTGCTCCTATCGAAGTTCGGTTCGATGCTCTACCTAATACAATCAATAGCCATGGCCAAACTCCTCGGACTCCCAACGGCCGAACTCCTTGGACTCCCAACGATCAAACTTCTTGGATTCCCAACAACCGAGCTCCTTGGGCTCCCAGCGGTCGAGCTCCTTAGACTCCTAGTGGCCGAACTCCTTGGACTCCCAACGGCCGAGCTCCTTAGACTCCCAACGGTCGAACTCCTTGGACTCCCAATGGCCAGGCTTTAATGGAACTCCTCAGTGGCCGAGCTTCAGTCAGACTCCCGCGAGGGCCGAACTCTCTCCGCGCCCTTCCAGCCAGACACCTACGAGAGTCGAACTCCCTTCGAGCTTCTCCTTCGATCAAACTTCTTCAAGAGTCGGACTCCTTCCAGACATCCCTTTCGATCGGCCGAGCTCCTACCAAACCTCCAGCGATCGAGCCTTAGCCGAGCACCTCCAATCAGACGCCTACGGGAGTCAAACTTCTTTCGAGCTTCCTCTTCAAGAGTCCTAGCTCCTCCGAAATGGGTACACATCAAGGCCCTTCAACCCTTCATTCGGCCTCGAGCGGTTCAGCATCAAGATAGTTGTAGCCATCACCATCAGTCCATCGTAAGCGACAGCGATCCACTACTAGGCGGCGATGGTTGTCACCATCAACCCACTGTAGATGGTGCCTTCTCCTGGAATTGACTCCGTCGGACCTCGAGCGACCCATCAGCACGTGGCTGTAACTATCACCATCAAGCTCCACCTATATAAAGGACCCTCTAGATACACTAACTCTAATCTCTCTGATCTCTAATATCTCCTCTTCATCTCTAAGCTCTGCAAAAATCATTCTCGAGCACTCCATTTCTGTTGGCCAGAGTTGACTTGATCATCGGAGGGTCCTGCCGGAGCCACTCCCCACCGACTTCGGACGGGACTTTATTTTGCAGGTCCCCGATGGTAACCTAGTCCACCACCGCTCCAGCCAATTCCGATGATGATCAGATTCTGCGTCAATATTTTAAAATTATTACTAAAAGAAAATAAAAATCTTTTAATTGAAAAGAAAGTGCTCTTGGAAGAAAATAAGAAATTAAGAAGAGAAGTTAAGATTTTGAAATCTATAGCTGAAAAGTTTATAATTAGCTTTCAAAATCTTCAATCTATGGTAAAAATTAATCAGACTATTTTCAATAAAGTAGAAACCAGTTTTAATACTTTAAGAAAATAGTAAAATACAAAAAATATTTTTATAAGAGTTTCTATTAAAGATCATACTATTAAGTATTTCAAGTACAATCAAACTGGCCATAAAATTTTGAAATATAATTTAAAAAAAATTGGCCAAACATTGATAAAATAAATTTGGATTCCAAAAAAAATCTTGAATACTAACTCTTATGAACTCTTATGGACCTAAGATGGCTTGGGTACAAAAAACTATGAAGTAATTTTACAGGTATCCCAAGGGTCCAATAAACTTAAAAGAGAAAATTTTTTGTGCTTGGATGTCTTGGAAGTGATAGAGGATGGATAGTGATTGTTGGTATAATCTAAACTTTTTTCATATCATACCATCAATAATTAATTAATTTTGATGCTTACAATGATTTTATATTATGATTTGAATGTATTGATCTTTAAGTCCAAATGCTCACCTCTCTATATCATGCTATGGTTGAAATAGCCTTACCTTAAATTTCAGTATTATATTTTAAGACTCCCCACATCAATTCTATATTTGATGTATTTAAACTAAGAAATACTAAATTGGTTTGATTATTTTAATTGTTAAAATTCATAAGAGAAACTAAGTTTGACATTTCCCTCAAAAATGCTAAACTATCAAATTTACTCAAAATAAATATTTAAAGATAAAGCATCTTTTTATAAAATCCATATGCTAGACAATGCATTGCATGTTAGTTTTCTAAGATTTCGAGACTTTCCTAGTTGAAACTTAACATATAGAATCATATATCTAGAGTTTCCCTTCTCAATACTCCTAATTTGATTGATTATCATGTCTTATTTGATTAAATCATTGAATCTCAAATTCAATTTGAATGTCATCCTTGACCTCTAAATTAATTGAATATCTTTTTTATCTTAATTTGCTTAAATTCTCATGATTTGGATCATCTCTGAACTATTTTGTATCAAGGTGTCGACCCTAAATCCTATAGGTGTGGACGCTTGAACTGAAAAATCTTTTCTAGAATAGTTCTGAGAAGGTGCCGACACTTGGTTTTACTGGTGTCGACACTTTTCAAAATGTCAATACTTTTTAAGCAAGGTGTCGACTCCTTTTTTGAGACTGGATCTTTTAAAATCCGAATCATCCCTTTCTTGTTTTCCTTTTTTATTCGATCCTTTGAATAGGAACCTCTCCAAACTCCCTCTACTATCAAATCCAAACCTCCGAACCCTTCTTCAATCCCTCCTTCCTTGTTTTGGAGCATGATGCCGCCTGTGAAGTGGATTGCACGATGAGAGAGAAAATCCCATTTGGATTCTTCGAGCCCAAGCTCGTCATCTTCTCCATCCCCAATCTGTGAATGGTGCTCCAAGCATCACGGGGAGTAGAGAGTCTCTCCCTCTCATCGACAACTCCATCTCTACCTCTGGCAACCTCCTCATCATCTTGAGGTACTTCTTCACAGTCAGCAGTTATCTCCTGGGTTATTACGATAGGTAAAAATGTGGATTTTGATTTTCTAGAGAAAAATGGATTTGATATTGAGAGAAAACTTAAAAAATCTAGGGTGGGAGTTTTTTTGTTCCTTAAATATTCTAACCTACCGAAATTTAGTCAAAGAATTTTATTTGAACTTGAAAAGTGGAGATGGGGTTATTAAGCCCGAGGTGAAAGGAGTACTCATTGTGTTTGATTGTGAGAAGCTAGGAAGAATTCTGAGGATGAGAGGTGAAGGGAGCCGAATTGATAAACTTGAAAAGAAATCAGAAGGGCTCAAATATATTTTGGGGGGAGAGAGAATATCAGTGATTTAGAGGAGATAAGTGTCAATCGATTATCTACTTATATGCACCTCCTACATCATATTACCAGCAGAATTTTCTTTTTTAAAATCAGTCATTTCGACTTTGTGGCTGCTAGAGATATATCTTTCACGTATCATGTGATTCGAGAGATCCCCTGAACCTCCCGATATTTATGATTAGATTTATGGAGGATATGATAGGAAGATCTAGAACTTCTCTACCCTATGGGATGGCTTTGACTTTGATTTTTCAAGACCGTGGGGTAGATTTTGATGGAGCGACCTCTAGAGCTCTGTTGCATGCAGATACCTACAACAAACACTGCCTACACTGTATGGGATTCGAGAGATAGGATATTCGTTGGATTCATCAAGGAGTTCAGATTCAGGTAGAGGATCTAGTTGAGGCTCCACTTGTAGTACTAATGCTAGATATTCAGATGGAGGAGCTAGCAGAGTCAGCAGCACCGATAAAGTAGATTTATGAGATCACAGAGGCATCGATGGACCATCTAGAGAGTTCAAACAGATCACACTCCAGACTGGATGAGGACTTATTAGTTGAGAGGATCTCCTTGAGGATCATTGTAGTTGTTAGCTCGAAAATTCGGCGACTCACCTTAGAGGCCATTTCTTTGCTCAGAGAGAAGGCTGCTCGACTAGTTCAGGAGACCTCTGCTGTGAGGATAAGTGCTTCAGACCAGTCTTCTGCAGATATTGGACCATCTTCTTCTCCTTCACGTGATCCTAGTTCCTAGAGTCCGATCCCTTCACTTAGGATGCTAAGACCTTCCTCATGTAGCCTTAGAGCCTTCTAGCAATCCACTTTTTATCAAAACTTAGGAGTCTGCATTTTAACCTTTCTGTTGATCCTGTAAACAGTTCATATAAACATCATTTAAAGAAAATGAAAAAGATATCTTCTTTTGAAAAATATGGTATCAAAATGTCTTGATTAATGTTAATTTGTTTGATGTCTTATTATCTTTTTTATATCTTTGAATCAGGCTCTTGCTACAAAATTGAGGAAGAGCAAAATTCTAAAAAATTATAATTTAAATAAATATAAATATTTAATTTTGATTATCTAAAATTTGAAAAGTGGCTATGTTTGTAAAATAAAGGTGGGAAATATTAAAGAAGAAATGATAAATTGATTGAAAATTCTTTTAAATTTAATGAATCTAAATTTTAATGTTAAATTCATATTAAATATGCTTAATTTGAAAGAAAAATGGAGAGAAATACTTTATATACTTTGATTTGATTGAAATTTTTAAGTGACTTGTGATGGAAAATGAATACTCATTGCATAACATCATTAAGCTTTCATGTGCTTTTAAATCTTTTGTCTTAACCTACATAATTTGAATGATTAATTATTCTTAATAATTAATTAGAGTTTAACTAATTTTGAAACAAACTCTAAATTTTATTTTGTGATAAATCATGTTTTATCCTGAAAGATTCAAATTGATTTGTGCTAAAAAAAATTTAATTTCATCATGTTCCAAATTTTTATGAAACTTTGATTCACATATGCTTATTCTTTTTTATCTACTTGACTACATTATTAAACTTCTTTGAAAATTAATAGGAGTTAATTTGAAGTTGAAATATGTTCTATGCTACAAACAAGCTGATTTTGATACATTTTCAAGCTTAAAACTCATTTAAAAATCTAAAAATAATTTTGAAGTTCTACCATATGGGAAACATTCAAAAATTCAAACTTGATTTGCAGAATTTTCTTCTATTTTACTCAATAAATTCGTGATACATATCTTTTCTAAATTAAATTGATGAATTTTTTTTAAGAAAAGAAAAAAATAAATATCATGTTTTTACTTGAAAAGCTCTAATTTTTAAACTTAAATTAAAAATCTATATTGGTGATATTAAATAGAATTTTGGCTTTGCATATATTTTACTTGATATCGATTATGCTAAATCATCTTGAAAAGGTTCTATCCCTTAAATATCTTGACAAACTCAGAAATTAAATATTTTAGAAAGGGGAAGAGTGACATCAATATGAATTTGATATCCTATATTTTTACTTTTCATGTTAAATGTCTATGAAGTTCAAATTTGATACCTTCTTAAACTTAACTTGAAATTTTTTGAATTTGATATATTTATCTGAATTTCAACTGATTTTGATGATATTCCTTGTTTCTTCCTATAAGAATACATTTCTTAAGAAAATGAGAGAATAATTTTTGAATTAAATGTTATGCTTGCTTCAAATCCTTGTTAAGCCAATTTTCTAAAATTAAAAGATATTTTTTGAATCAAAAGGCAAGTTTTTGAAGGGGAGATGATTTATTTTGACTCAAAATATATTGATTTTGATGATAAATCTTTGATCATTTTCATAAGCTTTTTGATGTTGTAAAAAAGGAAGAGAAGATTTATTGAGTATATGCTATGCTTGAGCTTATAATACATCTCATGATAATACCTGAAATATCTAAATTTAGGTTAAATGGGAGCTTTTATGAAGTATGCATTAATAATTATGTATATTATCACTTCATAACTTATACTAGCAAAGCTTTTAAAATACATTAATTTTATTTTTAATATATATACTCAAAGTTTTGCCATTATCAAAAAGAAGGAGATTGTTGACCTCATGATTGATTTAGATGATTGCCAAACTTTGAGTATTTGAGTATTTAATCATGTATTTTATGAGTGGATGTTAATTTTTCTAGGTGTTTAACATGAAGAATTAATCTAAGAAAAAATCTACACAAAAATTATCAAGGGCTTCAAAGAAGTTAATTTTGAGTTTCAGATTTGGAAGTGTCGATCTTAAAGCTAAAGATGTCGACCCCTACTCTAAAATAAAGCAAAAATGTTAAGATTTAAAGTTTAGGAAGGCCAAGTGTCGACCTCAAGAGCAAAGATGTTGATCCCAGTTCTTTGGCATGCGCTGGCACATAAAAGGGACGACTTTCAGATCGACCCCTATGCTAGAGTATGATCTCAGGGTCGACATCTATTGCACATAATAAAAGACAGAAAGTAGATTTTTTTTCGAATTTTAGGAGGTGTCAATCTCAGGGCAAAAAGTATCGATACCTGAAGAAAAAATATCGATATCTGAAGAAAAATGTCGACCCTAAGCACGGGATAGAGCATAATGGTTAGTTTTCTGTATTTCTTCAAGGGGCTTTTCTCCACTCCAATGGCTAGTCCAAGCTTTCCAACAGGCAAAACTCACTCAAAAGCTACTCCCAAATATAAAAAGAGTTAGAAAAATAATTAGGATAAGAGATTAAGGATTAAGAAAGAGAAAACTATTTTAAATAGAGTGAGCTCTTGAATATCCAAAAATAAGAGAAAATAGAGAGTTTTGAGCTTCAAATTTAGAGAGCTTTCATGCAATAGCTTCCACAATATCTCAAGCAATCTCTCAACATCAATTGAAGAGAAGTGAAGCTTCAAAATAGCACATATTTAGCCACTTTTTTGAGCTTCAAAAGAGTTTCATTTTATTTTATATTTTATGCTAAATTTTTATATATTATATTTTTATTTATCTACAAGTTTCTTTGAAAGAAAGAAATTTAGGGTGTAGGCTAGTCTAAGCCAAAAATTGGATGGTGTAAGATTATGGTTGGTGCTCCTAGTTTAAAACCAACTGGATTGATAATGAACTCGAAAAACTATCGGTGTAGGATTATGGTTGGTGAGGCCGACAAAATCAACTGAATTTATTTATGATCCTGGTTCAAAACAAACGTACTATAATTCAGGAATTATAGTGAAACTTTCAAGAAAAGCTTAAGGCGGATTGCTCCGAACCACTATAAAAATCTTTGTATATTTGTATTATATTTTTGCTTTCCTTGCTCTCTTTACTTGCTTTACATATTTATGTTATCTAGTTATTTTTAATTTTACTGCTACATTGTATATCCATCATAAACACAAGTTCTTTTGATTAAAAATATATTATAGATTTAAATTTTAATTTGACCAAAATTTTATAAATTCAATCTTTCTCTCCTAATTTCTCCTCTCTTGAATTGCTATCTCTGGGCAACAAGAGGATTCGATGATGGTCATTAATTGGCTTTCGACTTCCTTATTTGATATGATTCTCATATTCTGCTATAGGACTGCCATCGTTTGGTTGCTACTCTTCTATCTTTTGAGACAACATATATTTATAGGGAGATAAACAACATGGCAGATAGGTTATGGTACATATTGACAATCATACAGGTTCCACTTTGTAGACCTCTACTTCTATGGTCTCTTGTTAGTTTTTGAATACCTTCCATATTGATTCTTGTGGCTGTATTTATTTGAGAATGATATAAGATTTGATTTGATAAAAAAAAAAAGAAAAAAAAAGAAGATTGGATGTGTTGTATCCTTGGATGGCGTTCCAAAAATTATTGATTTGTTGCTGCAAAAAATTTCACAGATAGCATATATCATCACAAAAGAGTAACCTGAACCGTACCTCAATTCTCCCCCCACCCCGTTTCTTAGGTAAAATTATTTCAATGCAATTTCAGCACAATTTCAGATAATATCTCCTCATTTTTCTAAAATAACAAGCAATACTTCGCTTGTAGAGGATTTAGAGGACCATATCACTTTCTTATTTTTGTTGAAATTGACCAAAGGGAAAACCAAAAAGTTCTTGTTGGAACCGACAAGGAGAGCCCACAAAAAGTTACCAAATGGTGCAACAAGCTCTAGCCCACATTAGGCTTAAGCCATGCATCCTCACTAAGGACAGAATATACAAACTAAATCAGATAAAACAACCATACACCTGAATGGATAAAAGCAGTAGAGAAAGGTTGTTTGGCAAGCATCCTTCTTTCTCACTTTTTTTTAAAATTCCCTGGGCCACCTTTTCCATGTAGGTACAAATAGAATTATCTAGAAAAGCAAAATATTCGAAGAATGAGCATATAATATTGGACATATTTATGTATAACAAGCTTCGTATATAGAAGCCTGTCTTACCCATTTCTTCTTTCCTCTCCGGCAAAGAACCCTAGACGGCAGCTCTTTCTATAGTAAGTACTTCCTTTATTCCCCTTCACCTCCTCTCTATGTCAACCATTTTTACCGTTATATTTCCATTTCCCCTTTCTGATCTCTATAATTCTTCTATTTTCCTAATAGATTCTAACGTCCATCTGTTCTTATTCATCCAAAGATCTTAACTTGAAACCCTAAAAGTTTCAATCTTTCTCTTCCCATTCGCGAAATGCCATCTGTTAGGGTTTATTTTGGTGGAAGTTTGGCCAAATCCTGCCCACGTTTTCTTATTTTTGGATTTTTCTCGTTATTAATGTTTGTGTAAAAAAGATGCTTCCTTTTTGGTCATTTTCTTCAATTTTGCTTGATTGGGTTCCATTTCTCCGAGCTTTGATTCTTTTGGTGTGATGGGTTTTCTAGGTTTGTCCAGAAGAAGGCAATGTAGTAGAAAGATTGATCGGTTTTGGTAAAAAGATAGCTTTTTTGGTCTCCTAGTCCCCGTTGTGGTAGCTTTGGTAGTTCGCCCAACCTTTGCCTTTATGGATGACGATGGGGGACTCGGTATGCGTAATTGGGCCTACTATGAGCAGCCCTTGAAGGGGAATTTAGGGCTGCAGCTCATGTCGTCGGTGGCTGACCGCAATGCCACGAAGCCACTCCTCTCCAATGGGGGATTCTTCCACCGCGACTGCAGCATGCCCGAGCCACCTGCTCCTATAGAGTATGTGAGGGATGGGTGGATCAGCCACCGGGAGAGCAAGATGGTCCACATGATGCCTGCGAATTCCAGTTATTCAGTACTGCCTGATGCCCATGGAGCACATGCCCTCCCGATACTGCAGCCACCAGAGCCACCCAAGGACGACAAGATCTCAATGATGGATGATCCTGGAAGCAGAAAGGAGGCACCTTTGAAGAAGAGGGCCCAAGCTAAGACACCAAAGCCGAAGAAGCCCAAGAAAGTTGCTGCCCCTAGGAATGAGACAAGCACTGGTTCACTTTCGAGAGGGAGGAATGTGAGGAAGAGCATGGATGTTGTTATCAATGGGATTGACTTGGATATCTCGGGGATTCCTACTCCAATTTGCTCCTGCACGGGCACTCCCCAGCAGTGCTATCGGTGGGGTGTTGGAGGTTGGCAGTCAGCATGCTGTACTACTAGCATTTCGATGTACCCCCTGCCTATGAGCACTAAGAGGCGGGGGGCACGTATTGCAGGGCGGAAGATGAGCCAAGGTGCATTTAAGAAGGTGTTGGAGAGGCTTGCGGGAGAAGGATATAACCTTTCTAACCCAATTGACTTGAAGACTTACTGGGCCAAGCATGGCACCAACAAGTTTGTGACAATTAGGTAAAGGTGTATGATGTTAGGTAGCTTAAAGTAGGACCTGGGCTCTGCATTTGGTTTGTTCTTCCTGTATATATAAGTCTATCACCTTCTGCAGAGGCCTTCTGAATAGTTTGAAGCTCTGATGTTTCTTGCGTAGCCATTTACATGCTTTCTTAGGTTTGGACGTTCAGGTTAGGTGGATGTGTTGCTGTTTCTTTTCTTTTCTTTAAAAGCTGCAGTTTTAAGATAACATCACCATCTGTTAGGATGGCACTTTAACTAATAGACAGAAAGTCTTTGTCAACCTTTATGGTTTCACCATGTTTTGCGTCTTTTGGAATTAACTTTTTTGTGAATGAGCTTATTATGAGTTTGATATGTATAATATTCGCTGGTTGTATTGTATCATGGTACGTGTCCGAGTTAAACTACAATCCTCTTTTGGTAACCAAGCTGGTGCTAGTGTCATATTTGCATCTGTTATTTTGTCGTTCAATGTAAGATAGAACTCCCTTGATTTGGTTTGTCCCATGCAGTAAATTATATTTGTACACATATAGGCTATAATTCTCTGTGGAAACTATCGAGGTTCTATTAGATACTCATGCTAGATATATGAATTACTGGAATTGCACAAACCGTCCAACCATCATTTTTTGGCGAAAAATTTTCTTATATGTTTTGTTTTTACTTGTTTTCAAGTTCCATAATATTTCCTTCTTTTTTCCCTGTTCCCCTGTTAGTAGCAATAATTATTGAGGAGCTCCTTGATTGTTCTGTTAAGCATCTCTTATGGGAATGTTCTGTAACGGATTATTATTGATACTTCCATTCTTTTCTTAGGAAGGACCTTTCCTGCCTATAAATACCAATTGCATGTGTAGTCGGTCAGTCCTTTGTTAAAAATAGTTTCTTTTTCTTGGATATCAATTGTGGGCCCACTTTCTTGCACTCAATGATATGTTAATTGCTGCTGTAACAGTAGAATGGATTGCTTCCAGTGACAATGGTTCTTGTAATAAATATGGGTGCATAAAGAATCATTAAAATTCTCTGCTCATTTATGAAATCATTATCCAGTTTTAATATGGGTATTTAGAGAAAAATAGTAGCAACTGGTGAAATGTTTTGATTAAGCTTGCCAATACATTTTCTAAGGAAAAACAACACATTTTGTCTTGTTAATGAAGCTGTGCCATGTAATTTTTGCAGCTTAAATGGACTACCAAATTTTTTATGAAAAAAATAAAATACTATTTTATGTAACTGATATTGAATGTTTTGACTCACTATAGATTTTGGTAATATATTGTACTAAGCTTCTAGTCATGTGCTCAAGCATACTTTTGTACTACAAGATCATTTGTCACTTTTTAACTAGTAACCATTTGTTTGTTCCTTTTAATATTTACCAATTTGAAAATATATACTAGTAGCCAATAATTTTGTTGAAAAGAAAACGCATAAGATTTTAAAGTAATCATTATCCATTTTATTCAAATATATCTTAATGTTAAGATTTAAGACGTAGAGCAGACCAATCATCAGAAATCCCAGCATCATGTGTTTTCCTCTTTGTTGCAAGTCTGCCTCTTTATTATTTTGTAATATGATGTTCCACTTTTTAATCTAAGTTATAAATTGTGACATGCATAGAAATTTTGTATGAATTATGTGGAATATGGAAAGATAATGCCATGTTAGAGAGCAAACTATAAATTAAGTACAGATCAGGAGAGCAAGGACTTAATTGCTTTCTAACTCCGATTCTACATGTTGATTTAACTAGTGCTTTATGTTTCTTATGCTTTTGGAATTTAGTTTTCATGATTCCGAGTTCCACATCTAGCTAGAACATATTATATGTTGAAGGCCATATTGTATATCATAGAATTAATAAATATATAGAATTCGATAGTTGAATGGTCCACTTTTCATTATCTTGGTATTTAGGAGTATATGCTATGTCATAGTGAAAGGTGACTATTTTAGTCTGATCATGATAGATTGACTAACTATTTTTTGTCATAATGAGTTATAGAGATACCATCATACGTTTCATGACATAATTATTTATGTTTAAGATGTTACTTTGCTTTATGGAAACATAATCTAAACAGTTTCTCTCAATCATATTCATGGTATTTCTGTGAATGCTTTTCATAAATGGCATATTATTTTTCTCAATCTTCTAGTTTTTTTAAAATTATATTAAACATTCATGAATTGTACAAGTTGATGGTTCGACTTGCTCTAGAAACAAAAATATCATGATTTATGAGTCGATTCTGGTTCTTTGTTAACCATGGTTGGAGGGAGTGTGAACATTTGCTTTTCTCACATATCTTCCAAGCTACCTCTTCCACAATTGTGAATGAATACTATTTAAACTTCTACGAGCATCCAGGGAAAACATATAATTAACAAACTTCCAGTATGTTCTGGGAAAAATTGAAGAAAATTATAGAGGTTTTGAAAGAAATCTTAAGGTAAGAATTATTGATTTGAAGAGTGAAGGTCCTTACAAAGAGCAAAGAATGTATATAGTGAAAAGTTGTATAATTAGGACGATTTAATAAAAGATGCATGTATGCATATATGCTGCATTGGTATCTGCTTTATCAGAAACCAAGCTTCTTACCTTGAGTTTTTTTATTTTTTTCAAGATTATTGGGTGGTGCAATGGTTCCTTCTAATGTAAATATTTATCTCTATACAGGAGAATGGTAATGAAGAAGAGTGCTAAAGAAAGCAAGCGTTTACTCGAGAGTTCTAGTTGCTTGTATCCTCCCATTTTGTTTATAAAACAAACAATTTGTTCATTGGTCATGTTAGTAAATTGTGTTAAAATATGGAAGGATGATAAAAGACTATTCCGGCAAATTATGTAGCTTATGATGATCCATCTGATTGGTTGGCATAGAAAAGGTCTTGAAGGATATCTAAGTACCACCGAACCTAAGAAATGGAAATCTGGAGTGGAGTCACATGTCAAGTTGGGTGAATCAATAAGAAAGGTGATAGAGTTTTGGCGAAAGGGCTTTGTAGAAAGATGGAAATTTTGGGGCAATCACCCAAGTTTTGGGGCAACTGGCCAGGCAAGTGGGCAATATCTAGATAACATAGCATAACAAGTGCTCTTATAGAGGAAAAAAGGCCTATTAAAACTCTGTAGTTAAGTTTTGGGTGTTGTCCTCTACTTCATTGACATGCCATTGTCCTTGTGACCTCTTGATACTGCTGATTCCCCTGCTGCCATTGTCACACAATGAGGAAGGCAGCACTAGCCAGGTATACAACCTCCTGATGTTGAAAGGATGTCAGTGCTGCTTCACCTTTTCTCTTACTCTACTATACATTTGGTCTTGTTTGCCCTCAAGTATTTTAGGCAAGTTTGACACCAGAAATAATGCTTGTCAGGAGATAGCATGTTGGCATAACTTCTCAATCCGTGGTTTCATCTGGCATGCCTTATCTGTTGTGTGTACTGAAATTAAGCTATGTTAAACCATACTACAAATCTTATTCCCTATTTCTGGCTTATAGAAATCAGACCTCATCAGCTTCCCTGTGAGTTCATCAATATTGTCTTCTCCATCGTGATGTTTCTGAAACTTAAAGAGCAATGCCTGATATTTTGTGAGAGGCATTCCTCCTTTCAAGCAGGTTTGTGCAGTCCAGGTTATCTCTTCACATCCTATTACTGATTAAATTTTCCATGTTATACAACAAACTCCAACCATCTGTGAGCTAATAAAACCATAACCAAACCACCAAGCCTTTGCACCTTTTTTGGGGATTGGCTTTGTGGAGCCACATTCACCAAACATTCTTGCTTAGGGCTATCTCTGATGTAACAGGACATCTTAACATTCACCAAATACCAAATTTGGACCCAATTCATAGTTTGACTTGCCTTTCATGAAGCTGCCTTAGCTTACTGAAATTATTCACTTAGCTTGACACATTTTCCACCTGCTGTGTATGGTTCATCCATTAAGCCCTCTTGATCTTGTTAGTGTCGTATATTATGATGATTCCTGAAAATGCCTCTTTATCATCCCAAATTCTGAAATTCATTTTACTTTCCTAATGCTTGAAGCCCATCTTTTGCAGTCTACAAGCATCAAAACTCTCTTAGCTGTCCATCATCTACATCATTTGGGGATGTCGATTCCATCTAGTTCTCATTAACATTCTTTCTCCTGGATATCTGAACCTGCATTTCCTTGGCCCTCTCCAATTTGTTCTTGGTTGAAATTTTCGAGCTAAAATATTCTCTCTGTTTCAATTCATGATTGAAGTTGGATTCTTAATAAATAATTCTCATGGCTTTTTTTCTCTATCCAAATGATAAAATCAGCATAAGACTACTCTTGAATTGGCAATTTACGAGTTGCTGTCCTGAAAATTGAAAGTCAGTGATTTTGACATGTCTTGGTCTCCAAAATTTGCTGCAGTTGAGAGCAGATATGATATACCTTTGTGCAGGTTCTGCAAATTCATGAGGATCTTTCACTTCATGAGAATTGCTGCAAGTCATGCTGAGAATCATCTACATACTCTACTAGGGAATTTGCCTATTCAACATTCTGTAGTATTAATTGATTGATACTCTCATTCATCCTAATTGTTTTCATGTTCCCAAACCTTTTCCCATACTGCTTTGCTCATCATTATGTACAAGATCAAGTTGATGTTCAGGAGGCTAGATATTGGTACTTTTGACCAGTATGATAAAAATCTGATCTCCCAATAAGATCTATCATTTTCTTTATGAGATCATCAATCTATCAAATTTTTGAGCAGTTTAAGAAAAGAAAAGATATTGTTGGTGCAGAATCTGATCGACGCCGGATCGAGCTGAAGTTGAGGAAGAAGAGGTCGCCGCCGGTGATCTGCAAAACAAAGTCCCGCCCAGAGTCGGTGGTGGTGGCTCCGGCAGGATCCTCCGATGATCAAGTCAGCTCTTCTGGCCAACAGGAATGGAGTGCTCATTAAAGAAGTCAGCAGAGTTTCGAAAAGAAGAATAGAGCTTAGAGAAAATGTATCTGGAGGATTCTTTTTATAAACGGAGCCTGTAGCGGATTGATAGTGATAGCCATATCGTCCGGTAGTGGGTCGCTCGGGGCCGCGTAGGGTTTGTTACGGAGAGAGGTGTTGCCAGACTGATAGTGACAGCCATAACCGTCCGGTAGTAGGCCGTTTGGGGCTGCGTGGGGTTTGCTACGGAGAGAGAGGTGTCGCCAGACTGATAGTGATAGCCATAATTGTCTGATAGTGGGCTGCTCGGGGCCGCGTGGGGTTTGCTACGGAGGGAGAGGTGTCGCCTGTAGTGATGTGCCCGTTCGTCGAGATTTAATAGCCGAAGTTCGAGGGAAGCAGGCATTGGTTGGTGAAGAATTTTGATATATATCAATTTCAGAGGAGTTCGGACTCCTAAAGAAAATATAGCTACAGAGGATCATCCGGGAGGAATGCTAGTTGAAATCTGGAAGTAATTCGCTAGAGAAGTCCGACTGAAGGAGAAGTCCGGAAGGAGTTCGGCTCCTGGAGGGATCCGACTGAAGGAGAAGTTCGGTGGAGGAATTCGACTGAAGGAGAAGTCCGGCAGGAGTTTGGCTCTTGGAGGTATCCGACTGAAGGAGAAGTCCGGAAGAAATTCGACTGAAGGAGAAGTCCGAAAGGAGTTCGGCTCCTGGAGGTATCCGACTGAAGGAGAAGTTCGGAAGGAGTTCGGCTCTTAGAGGTATTCGACTGAAGGAGAAGTTCGAAAGGAGTTTGGTTCCTGAAGGTATCCGACTGAAGGAGAAGTCCGGTGGGAGTTCGGCTCCTAGAGGAATTCGATTGAAGAAGTTCGGCTCCTGAAGGAATCCGACTGAAGAAGAAGTCCGAAAGAAGTTCGGCTCCTGGAGGAGTTCAGCCGCTAGAGGAGTTCGACTGGGGTCCGATCGCTAGAGGAAGAATTTTCGATCGAAGCTTTTTCATGATTATCAGTTGCACTAGGCTAAGCATCAGACTGGACTTTGGCGGGAGTGGAGTTTATCCCCAACAATAGTTTTCTCACTCTCGAGTTCGAAATTCGAGAGAAGGGAGTACAAAAAGACGACTGTCGAAGTTCTTTTTCGGGCTCTATACTTGTTGAGGTTGAAGCTCGGAAAAGATCTTATCTCTAGCCGAGGTTGAATGAGATCTTATTTCCTGTTGAAGGGTTGGAGCTCGGGGGAGATCTTATCTTCAACCGAGATTGAAGGAGATCTTATCTCCTATTGACGTTGATGTTGAAGTTCGGGGGAGATCTTATCTCCAGTCGAGATTGAAGGAGATCTTATCTCCTGTTGAAGGGTTGGAGCTCGGGGGAGATCTTATCTCCAATCGAGGTTGTAGGAGATCTTATCTCCTATTGAGGTTGACGTTGAAGCTCGGAGGAGATCTTATCTCCAGCTGAGGTTGAAGAAGATCTTATCTTCCTGTTGACGTTGAAGTTGAAGCTCGGGGGAGATCTTATCTCCAGCGAGGTTGGGAGATCTCATCTCCTGTTGAAGGGTTTAGAGCTCAGGGAGATCTTATCTCCAACCGAGGTTGAGGAAGATCTTATCTCCAGCCGAGGTTGAAGGAGATCTTATTTTCTGTTGACGTTGAAGTTGAAGCTTGGGGGAGATCTTATCTCCGGCCGAGTCGGGGCCTCTTTTCTTACCTCGTCTAAAATGAACGAGGCCTTCGACTTTTCTCACGTTAAGATGAGGTTCTCCTTCTGTTCCTAACGAGCTGTAGGAGCACATAAGGGCCGTTGTTAGGGTCTCTCTCCTCATCTCGTCTAAAATGAACGAGGCCTTCGATTTTGCTCACATTAGGACGAGGTTCTCCTCCTGTTCCTAACGGACTGTAGGGGCACATAAGGGCCGTTGTCAGGGTCTCTCCCTCATCTCGTCTAAAATGAACGAGGCCTTCGACTTTGCTTACATTAGGATGAGGTTCTCCTTTTATTCCTCACGGGCTGTAGGGGCATATAAGGATCATTGTTATGGTCTCTCTCTTCATCTCGTTTAAAATGAACGAGGTCTTCGACTTTGTTCATGTTAGGACGAGGTTCTCCTGTTCCTAACGGACTGTAGGGGCACATAAAGGCCGTTGTTAGGGCCTCTTTCCTCATCTCGTGTAAAATAAACGAGGCCTTCGACTTTGCTCATGTTAGGACGAGGTTCTCCTCTTGTTCTTAACGGGCTGTAGGGGCGCATAAGGGCCGTTGTCAGGGCCTCTCCTCTCATCTCATCTAAAATGAACGAGACCTTCGACTTGCTCATGTTAGGACGAGGTTCTCCTCTTATTCCTAACATGGCCACTATTTGATTGCTTCTTCCCTGTCATCACATAGTTTTTGCACCAAGAAATCATAATATTGAAATGGAGGAGTTTTATTGAAGAAAAATTATTGGTAGTACATCCTCAGATTTTCTGAATTTCAAGGTCGTGAGAGCGTTGTTCCTCCGAGCTCCTTCAGATGATAAGTTTCGTACCGGACGACCTCCTCTATTTCATACGGATTTTTCCAATTTAGGGCAAGCTTCCCCTGGTTCTAAGGCTGAGATGGCGGCTCGCCGAAGCACTAAGTCCCCCACTCTGAACATTTTACCTCTGACTCTTAAGTTATAGTATCGGGCCACCCTTTGCTTGTAGGCCGCCATTCGAACCTGGGCTTCCTCTTTTTTTTCTTCCAGCAGATCGAGGTTGACTTTGAGGTCTTGTGACTTACGCTGCTCATTGAAGGACACGATCCATGCTAATGGAAGCTTAAGCTCGATTGGAATGACTGCCTCCGTTCCGAAAGTCAAGACGAACGGTGTTTTTTCAGTCGGCAGCCTTTGAGTAGTTTGGTACGCCCAAAGGACGTGGTAGAGTTTGTCCGCTCAAGCTCCCTTTGTCCTGTCGAGTCTTGTCCTGATGCCTTACAGCAGGATCCGGTTGGTCATTTCAGCTTTCTCATTTGCCTATGGATGAGCTACCGACGTGAAGTGATGGGAGATGCTTAGATCTTCGCAGAATTCAGTGAATCTCGTTCCAGTGAACTGTCGTCCGTTATCTGTTATGACGGTTAGGGACAAACTGAATCGGCAGATGATTGACTTTCAGACGAAGTCCTGTACCTTGACTTCGATAATTTTTGCTAGTGGTTTGGCTTCGCTCCATTTGGTGAAGTAGTCGATCGCGATCAGGAGGAACTTCCGTTGTTCGGATGCCGTTGGGAAAGGGCCAAGTATATCCATTTTTCACTGCGCAAATGGCCAAGGTGTGCTCAGTGGAGTAAATTCGAAGGCCGGCTGTCTTTGTATGTTTGCATTTTTCTGACAGTGGTCACATTTCTTGACATACTCCATAGAATCGTGGTACAAGGTCGGCCAATAGTATCTTGTCGAAGTAGTTTTTGTGATAGGAACCTGACTCCTACATGACTTCCATAAATTCTCTCGTGCACTTTCCATAATGCAAAATTGGCCTTTGAAGGTCGGAGACATCTCAGCAGCGGCAGTGAATACGACCTCTTATACAACTTTTCCTCATACAAAACGTACCGGAAGACTTGATTTCTGAGTTTCCGAGCTTCTTTCGGATCACGAGAAAGAACTCCCTCTTTGAGATAGGCAATTAATGGATCAATTCAGCTCGGCTCGAGCTTCGTCTGCATAACGAACTATGATTTCTCTGAGCTTGGGCATTTTAGAGTTTCAAAAAATACTTCTTTGGGCAGTTTGGCTGGGGTTGAAGTGGCCAATTTGGAGAGGAGGTTGACTCTTGTATTTTCTACCCTCGGGATCCGTCGAATGTCAAAACTGCTGAAGGTCGGAGTCAAATTCTTCACTTTCTCGAGGTATTTCATCATATTTTCCTCCCGTGCTTCATATCTGCCACTAACTTGGCCGACCACTAATTGGAAATCACCTATAGACTTGAAGTCGATCTACATTTAACTCTCTTGCTATTTTTAATCCGGTGATCAGCGCTTCATATTCGGCTCCATTATTAGTTGCAGGAAATTCAAAGCGTAGCGCGTACTCGGTGACGACTCACTTGGTGTTGACTAAGACTAACCCCGCACTTACTCCAGCGGAGTTGGACGAACCATCCATGTACATGGCTAAAAGACCTTCGGAAAGGTTGGCACTTTCTTCGGAGAGGCTCGGTTACAACCATGGGATGCCGATCTCGCTCTGTTCAAGCTTGGCTTCATCTGGAATGGTGCATTTACCTATGAAGTCAGCCAGTGCTTGAGCCTTGATTGTTGGTCGAGGTCGGTAGTTGATGTCGAACTTCGTTAATTCGATGGCTCATTTTGCAATTCTTCTGGAAGCATTCATTTGATGAAAGATTGCTTTGATCGGCTGCTCAGTGAGGAGCGTTATAGCATATCTCTGGAAGTAAGGTCGAAGTCTTCTTGCTGCAATCAGAAGAGTATAAGTCAATTTTTTCAACTTTGTATACCTGATTTCGGTATCCCTTAGGATCCGGCTTATATAGTAGACTGGTTACTGTACTTTCGTCTCTTCTTTGACCAGGACTGTCGCTAGTGCCGCAGGGAAGACCGCGAGGTAGAGGAACAGCTCCTTTCTGGATTCGGATTTGGCTAGTAGGGGGGCGAGTCGAGGTAGTTCTTGAGCTCGTCGAACGTCTTTTGGCATTCCTGAGTCCAGTGAAAATCTTTTGGTTTTCTGAGGATTTTGAAGAAGGGTATGCAGCGTTCGGCCGACCTTGAGACAAAACGACTCAAAGACGCCACCTTTCCGGTCAGGCGCTGAACTTCCTTGATGGACTTCGGAGCGGTCATCTCTTGGATAGCTTAAATTTTCTCCGAGTTGGCCTCGATCCCTCTTTTCGATACCATGAATTCCAAAAATTTTTTTGAGGCTACCCCAAAGGCGCACTTGGTTGGGTTTAGCTTTATCTTGTATTTTCTGAGCGCATCGAAAGTCTCTTTAAGGTCGGCGACATGATTGATAATCTCTCGGCTTTTAATCAGCATGTCGTTGACGTAAACCTCCATATTGCGGTCAATCTGCTTCTTGGAGATTTTATTGACCAAGCGTTGATAAGTCGTGTCTGCATTTTTTAAGTCCGAAGGGCATGATCCTGTAACAGTAAAGACCACGGTTAGTAATAAAAATAGTCTTCTCCTCGTCATTCGGTGCCATTCGAATTTGGTTGTAGCCAGAGAAGACATTCATGAAGGTGAGGAGCTTGTAGCTTGAAGTCACGTCCATCAGTTGGTCGATTCTGAGCAAAGGGTAGCTGTCTTTTGGGCAGGCCTTGTTAAGCTTCTTAAAGTCGATGCACATTCTCTACTTGTCGTTGGTTTTCTTGACCAGGATCACGTTAGAGATCCAAGTCGGATAGCTGACTTCTCGGATAAATCCGGCGTTGAGAAGCTTGTTGACTTCTTCTGCTATTACCTTCTGTCTTTCTGGCGCATGGCCTCGGACTTTTTCTTTTACTGGTCGATGCTTGGTGTCAACGGTCAGCCGATGTTCCATAACCTCGGCGTCAATTTCAGACATGTTGGAACCCAGGCGAAGACGTCGGCATTCCTCCGTAAGAAGGCGATGAGCTGTTCCCAAACTTCATCTTCCAGATTGGAGCCAATTTGCACCGTATGCTTCGCATTTCCGTCAAGGGGAAGATGAAGATGAACTTCATCGCGGACATCTAGCTCGTCAACGGGACAAAGGTCGGACCGTTCTTCCTTTTGCAGGGCAATTGAGTAGCAGTGCCTTGCTAGAGCTTGATCTCTCCTGATCTTTTCGATCCCGTAACTTGTTGGAAACTTCATTTTCAAATAATAAGTTGACACCACCATCCAAAGTGCATTTAGATCAAGTTGGCTGAGAATTGCATTGTAAGCGGATGGAGCCTTTACCATCAGAAAATCCACCTGCGCTCTGGATTGTTTTGGATATTGCCCTGCGGCCACAGCTAGTCATTACACCTTCAACTGGTACTGTAGCACCAGCGAAGCCTACTAGTGGGGAGTTTATTGGTCCTAGCTGACTATTGGATATCGACATTTTGGAGAAAGCATCATAAAACAAGATGTCAGCTGAACTTCCATTATCAACTAGGATGCGACGTACATCATAGTCCGCTATATTTAAAGAGATTACAATCGCGTCATTGTGCGAAAACTGTACTCTTCGTGCATCTGCCTCAGTGAAAGTTATGGGTTCTTCAGTCCTCTCTCTTCACTGATCCCTTAGATCTGCTGGCCTCTTCTCGCCGAAGTCTCGTAGAGATAGTGTTAATGATGTCGAGAGATGGCCGATTTTCTTGTTGTTTTTTCCTCTTTGGTGGTTCTGGCTGCGGCAGTGCCCTCGGTCAATCTTGTATCAAACCGGCGTTTGAGGAATCGATCCAACCGGCCTCTCCTGATGAGCTCCTCGATCTCATCTTGGAGCTGAATGCATTCTTCAGTATCATGGCCGTGGTTACGATAGTAGAGGCAGTATTTGCTGGGATTGCGCTTGTCAGGATGAGTGCGCATCCTTTCAGGCCTCGGCAGTTGCTCCTTGATCTCCATCAATACTTGCATTTTTGGAGCATTGAGGGGGGCATAGTTGCGAAACCTTCTGGGGAGAGAACTTCTTTGTGCTCTTCTGTTGGAGCTTCTTTGACAACGAGCTCGAGGAGTTCGGGCTCGCTTGCGCTCCGAGGGAGTCCGTGAGTGCGGCCGAGCTTCATTCGGCCCTTCATCAGCTGCGGGTTTACTAGACTCGCTTGTCTGCCGCTCTTCCGCGGCTTTCTCATCCTTTAATTTGAAGGCCTCTTTCGCTCGGGTATATCCTTCAGCCCGAGCTAGCAGATCAGCAAAGTCCCTAAGGTACTTTTTCTTCAGAAAGAACAACAAATCATTCTTCTGAAGGCCGCCTTTGAGTGTGGCCAATGCAACAGACTGGTTCAGGTTTCGGACCTCCAATGCAGCAGCATTAAATCGGATGACATAGGCTCGGATAGATTCTTCCTCCTGCCTGATATTCATCAGAAAATTCGAACCTCGGCACGGATGTCGGTTGCTGACGAAGTGAGCCGCAAACTGATGGCTCATTTGATCGAAGGAAAAGATGGTACTCGGCTTAAGTGCTGAGTACCAGTTCCTGGCAGCTTCTTTGAGGGTAGACGGGAACGTCCGGCACAAAATGACATCTGGCGCGCCATGGAGCAGCATCATTGTTTGGAAGGCCTCGAGGTGGTTGACCGGATCGGTGGTGCCGTCATAACTCTCAAACTGCGGGAGTTTGAAGTTCGGCGAATTGGTTCCTGCATAATTCTCTGAGAAAAAGGAGGGTCAGTGCAAATATCATTACCGTGTGAGGAGGGAGTATGGACGAGTTCTTCGATTTGTCGGCTCATTTCCAAGAGCCTTTGATCCAGGAGATCTTCATGATCGTTGATCTTCAGGGTTTTCTGGTAGAACAGGTGCAAGGCTCCCCCCTGGGTCGAGTCATGGTCCGGGCAAGGGTTCTCCACCCTCTGCTTTCTCTTTTTGGAGGTCATTGGCCGGTTAGCCCAAGTCGGCCGTTCTCAGATCGGATTATGAGGTTTCGGAGAAGCTTGCTCCAGTCGAATCGGCATAGGGGCCTGCCGATGTATGGTCTGTACTGCCTCCGTGAGATCGTGAACCTGCTGAATCAGCAGGTTGAATTGCTCTGCATCCACCATGGCTGCAGGTGGAGCTTGAGTTGCTAGCGCTGAAGCGGGAGCAGATAGATCTAGATGGGATTTGATTGCAGAGGCCGTTGATTGTCGGGTCGAAGCTTTCGTCGGAGGTATTTTTTTTTTCGGAAAGAACTCTAGAGAGGAAGAAGAGAGATCGCTGCGGAGCACTCCTTTAAGAACAAGGAAACCTCGAGAATAGAGGTCCTTTCCTCTAGCGCCAGTCTTGTTGGTGCAGAATCTGGTCAACGTCGGATCGAGCTGGAGTTAAGGAAGAAGAGGTCGCCACTGGTGACCTGCAAAACAAAGTCCCGTCCGGAGTCGGTGGTGGTGGCTCCGGTAGGACCCTTCGACGATCAAGTCAGCTCTTCTGGCCAATAGGAATGGAGTGCTCAGGAAAGAAGTTAGCAGAGTTTCGGAAAGGAGAAGAGAGCTTAGAGAAAACGTATCTGGAGAGTCTCTTTTTATAGACGGAGCCTGTAGCGGATTGATAGGGACAACCATACCATCCAGTAGTGGGCCGCTAGGGGCCGCGTGTGGTTTGTTACAGAGAGAGAGAGGTGTTGCTAGACTGATAGTGACAGCCATAACCGTCCAGTAGTGGACCGTTTGGGGCCGCATGAGATTTGCTACGGAGAGAGAGAGGTGTTGCCAGACTGATAGTGACAGATATAACCATTCGATAGTAGGCCGTTCGAGGCTGCGTGGGGTTTGCTACGGAGAGAGAGGTGTTGCTTGTAGTGATGTGCCTGTTCGTCGAGATTTAATAGCCGAAGTTCGAGGAAAGCAGGCGTTGGTTGGTGAAGAACTTTGACATATATCAATTCCAGAGAAGTTCGGACTCCTAAAGAAAATACGGCTATAGGAAATCATTTGGGAGGAATGCTAGCTGAAATCTGGAAGTAATCCGTAGGAGAAGTCCGACTAAAGAAGAAGTCTGGAAGGAATTTGGCTCCTGGAGGTATCCGACTGAAGGAAAAGTCCGGAAAGAGTTCGGCTTCTGGAGGAATTCGACTGAAGGAGAAGTCCGGTGGAGGAATCCGGCTGAAAGAGAAGTCCGATTGAAAAAGAAGTCTGGAAGGAGTTCGGCTTCTGGAGGTATTCGACTGTTTCGGACTTCGGCTCCTGGAGGAATTCGATTGAACGAGAAGTCCGGTGGGAGTTCGGCTCCGAAGGAATTCGACTGAAGGAGAAGTTCAGGAGTTCGGCTCCTGGAGGAGTTCAGCCGCTGGAGGAGTTCGGCTGGGGTTCGGTTGTTAGAGGAGTTCGGCTGGGATCCGGCCGTTGGAGGGAGAATTTCCGATCGAAGCTCTTCCATGATTACCGGTTGGATTAGGCTAAGCATCAGACTGAACTTTGGTGGGAGCGGGGTTTATCCCCAAAAGATACCATACAAGAAAAATAGAGAATGACATCCAAGAAACTTATTCCAAGTTTAGAAAGCTCAATATATTTTCTCTTATTTTTAAACCCAAAACACCCTTCATAATTATGTCTGCTAGGGATGGGACTCATCTTAAAATTTCAAATGAAAGAAATCTAGTTAAGGCCTTGTAAAATGGTCCCCATGTCTAGAAAGGAAATAGATGAAACTTTGGGAGAAAAAGAGGATGCTTAGGATATTCTCCTGTATTGTTAATCCAAACTTTTGTCACTTTCTTCCCTCTTGTTTTCTGCTTGAGTGGGAACCTCATTGAAGTTAAGGCTGGAATTTTTGGACCCAAGCAATTACCTCGCATGCTTCTGAGACATCTAACCCACCATGCTTGTTCGGCATGTTGGGTTTGGTTTAGGGAAGCCTGAACAGTTGTGGCTTTAGTGTGTGCTTCTAGATGCATCCATAGTTATATTGCTCTGGCCAGCCTAAGCCCATGACTAGTACCTACCAGAAATGAGAATTACTCCTCATATGTTGCACTAGTTAGCTTTTTACTTGCGTGAATGCACTGTTGCATTCAAGTAATTTGATCATGCATCTAAGTTACTGGCAATAATCACCTCACTTCTTGGTGCATTAGTGGCATTAATTACATAACAATATGCCCCATCCATGTGGAGGACTAACTAATGTAATGCAAGGGGGGATTAAATTTTCATGCCCTGTTAAGAACAAGTTGGTTTGGGCAGAGCTATATAACTTTGCTTTCATGCATGTGTATGGTATATTATTATAAAGTGAGGCAGAGATGAACTAGCATCCATCTAGCAGGATATAGTCATAATTCTGTGAATGGAAATTACCATTAAATTTAAGGATCCACAATGTTGACTATGTCCTATAGTATCTCGAGCATCTTAAATAAAAACTCATGTGTCGCGAGGTTTTGTGTATATATTAAGTTGTTAGAAATTTTTTAAAAATACCAACAGATTTTGTGTTCTGAATAATATTGATAGGTCATATAAGAGAACCCGCACCATGGGTCTTGGTCTAGATGTTTTAAGGGACAGACAACTAAAACTCATCTGTTGAATACTTCTTAATCATAAATCCAATCAAAATACATTTTTGTACCATCAAAATTGTCTATTTTTGGATGACTTTATGCATAAGAAGGGAAGCCAAAAACTTTTTGATTTTTAATTTTAATATTTATGTTTAATTATTTGGATTTTCAACTTTAATATGTCGTGATTGATTTTGCATTAGTAGTGTTGTGATTCTACTAAGGTGGACTCTATTAGTCCCACATTGATTGTGAGTCAAGAGAGACTCTAGTTTATAAGGAAGGACAACCTTCACACGTGAGGCATCTTTTAAAGGACAACCATAAGGCCCAAAAAATGGTTCATACAGCCCTTGGGTTGCAGGCTGCAGGTCAAAGTGGATAATACCTCATGTACCAATCCATGAACCCTTGGCCGCAATAATGGCGTGCTGGGTAAGGGCAGGGGTCTACCCTTGCTGGCTGTGGGGCTCCTTAGACTGTACACAGCTGAGTCCACCTTAACTGGGGGATTCTGTTGTGGTTCTAATAAGATGGATTCTATTAGTCCCACATTGGTTGTGAGTTAAGGGAGACTTTAGTTTATAAGGAAGGACAATCTTCTCACGTGAGGCGTCTTTTAAAGGATAAAATCTTGAGGTCCAAAAATGGTTCATATAGCCCTCAAGTTGTAGACCGTACGCCAAAGTTGACAATACCTCACATGCTAAGTCATGAGCCCTTGGTCGCAATAAGTAGCAATGAGGCTTCAGTCCTGCTAGAAGGATACCAAGTAACTTGTTATTGGATTTAGATAATTAGATCAGGCAGATCTCTCTTAATAGTGGGGTTTGACTTGACATTCCCTATTGCCATCTTGAAGGGTGGCAAGGTCTTTCCCATTCTTCTCGACGTTGTTGCCCTCTCAACATTAAATATGGTTGAAATTGCCCAAAGGAGGATGACTATAACTTATAACCCGGACCATCCATTAGGTAAGCAATTGAAAACTAATAAAGTGAACTGCATTAAAATAATGCAAATAAAGGCCTCTTAAACTTGATACCTATGTTTTGTCACTTTTTGCCCCAAAATCTCCTTGAGTATTAAGCAAGCGAACCTCTTCTTGAATACATCAATATCTAATTAGATCTTTGATCTTGATGTTAGATGATTGGAGAGTTAACTGTTAGATGGTTATGTTAATAAGCTTAATGAAGAAATAAGATTTTGCTTTTAGTCCATGTTTTAACCCAGCCTTAGGTCAAAACTTATTGTTTATTTTCCTTTACATTTTCAGAAAATCTTCACTTTTAACATAATGCTGGGAAAAATTAAACTCATAGTTTCACAGCTCAAAGACTTAAAATGACAAATAATAAAAATTTGTATGGATTTTCAAAGTGAGTGCCTTAATTATTTATATGAAGACTATGTTGTATAAATTCAAATTTAAGTTGGTAATTGTTGATGTGATGGTAGATATATATGGTGAGGATGAATCATGAATCAAAATTGGAATATTCCAAAATTGGCATCTGACAAAGTGCAGAGTTGCCTTCATAGATGGGAAATAAGAAAATATTTGTTTTTGTGGTTACAATCCATAACTTGGTGGTTTTCATCAAAAACTGACCAATCGATAAATGGTAACCAACAAAAAAATATTAATATAATCAAAACCATCTGCAGCATTGTCATTTCCGTTCTAGTCATCTGTTTTGGGTGTAATCAGATAGATTTTATCTGATTAAATTTGATGCATCTTCCTTTGGTTGATAAGCTGTAAAATCATATTGTTTGGATTTTTCTCAGCAGATTTTCTATTGTAGCATTAACTCCTGTTAGCCACAATGGAATCACTATAGCATCTCTGATCTCTATATTTTCTTCGAAGGTTCAGTTAACTCCCTCCTTGATGAGTACTTGGCATAATTTTTTGCTTTATATTCCCTGCAATCTGTTCTTCATTGCTTTGGAAGGTGTCTTGTTTTCTTATTCAGGCATTTCGCTGTGAACAGCACTTGTAAGTTCTCTCCTTAAAGCTTGGAGGTGCAATAATCCTACTGATTCTGTGTCTCGAGTTAATACTTTGTCCCCTCAAATCAGGAGGTTTTCCATAACATTTTGTTAAGGATTGCAAAAATAGTGGAAGGGGGTGGCGTGCACTCCTTGGCATTTGAAAATTCTAGACTCTAGAGATGCCAGTTGTTTGGTTTATGAGTTTATCCTGCCAGTGCTGAAAATTTTTTATATCAAATTCATTTTAGTGTAATAAGGAATATTTGACATATAATTGACATAATGTTTGAGACTTGGAGACAACTTACTGATCTCCCATGATGATTGGGATGGTCTTCTCTCTTCAGTTTTCTGTCTCCTAGATGGTACTTTAGGGTTTTATATAAAGCACTTTTGGATGTTTTCTAAGCGTGCTAAATGTTCAGAAGGTCAATGATGATTTGCTACTTGTGTGTGCTCAATCGCTACACTATTTAAATGATTGGAAGGGTTAATGCTTTGCTACTAATGCAGTGTTATCATGTGATTGGTCTTGTCATATTTGAGTGTATTTGGTTCCATTATTTCTGATTAATGCTTGTTCTGATTAATGTTAGTTTGAGTGTTTCTACATGTCTGTACCTAAAGGTCTATTTGTATAAATACTGGAATTAGTTTGGGCAAACCTGATGGTTGGATTGCCATTTCACAAGGACTGGATATTTGACTAGAAGAGGATTACTTTGTATGGTGTTCTTCACCAAATTGCTTGTGGCTGATTTTGTGCTCCATGCTTGGGTATGTTTTATGATGTTTTAGCAGACGTGCATGGGACCGTTAGCTGTTTAGATTCTTCTTCATACCAGACTTGAGATTGATCTGAAGGTAAAATTGTAGATCATTCAAATGAGAGTAGTTCAAAATATAAAGTCTGCCATTTTATTCTAATGAGAAAACGCATCCTGTTGACAAATAAACGAGTGGTGTATCGAATGCTATCATGAATAGATTTTGTGGGACAAAAAATGCAACCCTATGCATCAATCATGTGTACTTATCTTAGCCTCATAAAGAGGGGAAGGGTGGTAGGAAAGGTGGCAACATTCAGAGGCCTGGAAATGCTCTCTCTTGTAGAAATAAGGATTGAAAGAGGGAGGAGCTATCATGCACCGAGTGGTATCTGATATTACTGCAGAGCTTCCTTTCATCAAACTAGTTGCGTGCTCACATTTTTCTTATTAATGTCATTGATCATCGGATCATGTTGGTCAAAAGATTTCAGGAGATAAAGAATGCTTGATGCTGGATTTTGCAAGGTTTTGCTGTTCCGGTTGTCATCTATTTATTGTAGCTGCATCTAATTTTCCAGAGTTTACAGGTCACGGTAGTTCTGAAATTACCCCAGTACTTAAATCTTGACTTGGTAATTATCTGTGTGACATTATTTATTAAATCCTATTTGATTTATTTTATTTTGAATGTAGCAAATGCCAGGAAAGTTTGATGCGAGTTTTACCGACCATGAAGCATCCGCAACTCGAACATGTTTAGTTTGTATTTGTTTGAATAACCAAGCCTTCTGCATGCTGCCTGCTCGAGTTTTGTTCTTAAGAATGATGTGTTTTTGTTCGTGGTGTTGATGTTAGATGTTCGTTTCATGATGGAAAGCTCTCTTTTCGTAGTTATATATTACGTATAATTACTAATTAGATTAACTTTTGAAGTATTGCGGCTATCCTTTAAAAATGGCAAATCAATCAATAGTTATTTGGGCGACTCAATGCATAAAATACAATCAATGTTTATGCTGCGGGTTTTTTTTACCCATCTCCCTTCAATGTAATAAAATTCCAACTGCGGGACCTGATTCGCAAAATGTGACATACAAATTACGGATGTAACCCAGTGAGTACCAGGTTACTCTAATTTCAGTTTGATATTTTGAACCAATTTTTGAGTACGTGGTTATTCTGAGACCAAAATTTCTTTTTGAGACCTGCATCCCGTTATTCTTTTCGTGTTTTATCTTCCATCTTATTACATTTTTGAGATGGCCTATTGGAGGTGGAACAATTATATAAGCAAAGATTATCACAAACATTTTTTGAAGCAAATTAATCAGGAACTAAATAGAATGATTTGATCCTATACTATTTACTATTATTATTATTATTATTATTTAATAATGATTAGCTATGATTAGGGATGGCAATTGATTACGTGCGGATCAATATTCATATCCGTCATGCAATTAAAATTCTCATTCTCATGTCAATCTGTCTTGGGTCTGATCAAGGTGTGGCTCAAGCTGGATTAAAATAAGAAAGGTTAAATTGGATCGGATAATGAATTTAATATATAAATATTAATAATTGTAATCTTGAAAGGGAGTTTAGATAAAAGTTATGGGAGATTTAGGTAAAAGTTAGGATATTGGGTCAAAAACTCGGGATGAGATATATCATTATTTGTATTTGATCATCTATATTTACTGTGGATTTTAATTAGATTAGATAAAATCATTTCATTTGTTTAGATAAAAGTTATGGGGTCAAATTTAGGATGAGGTATATCATTATTTGTATTCGATCATCTAGGATTTTAATTAGATTAGATAAAATCATTTCATTTGGATTGAATATCCAGTGAATCTGCTAAAATTGTCATCATTAACAGCTAAAATTGTCATCATTAACTACAAGGACAAATATTTGTGAGACAGATGATCTAATAGAGAGTGGAAACCACGAGAATAAAATTCTTCAAAAATCACAATACACAGCAGGTCAAGCTTTTTTTAAGGTATTCCTTTCATTATTTTGCTGTTTTTAAATATTTCTATTGGATCTAGAGATTTTGGATTGGAACATTCTTTTTGCATAGAAAATGCTTAAAATAATTTTTTTAAAAAGTTTATTACTATTCATGCACTATTGTTATAGTCATCACTACTGTATTATAACTAACACCACCATGATGATTGTTGGGTGCTGCTGCGATCACCGCTTGTGTCCGCCGCAATTGCAGCTAGCTACTGTTAGCCAGCCACCACCACTAACAATGGTGCTAAATGTTGTAATATATAAATTTATTTTTATTATTATTTTTATAATATATATATATATATATATATATATTACAAAAGCAACATATAGATTTATACATCCTTGCTCTCAATGTATTTTTACATCTGAATGTACCATGTTGAATGCACAAATGCATACGTTTTTTTTTGATATTTTTAATTTGAGTACCGGCTTTTCTTATGTTTTGTGCAATATATTCTCAGCAGGATAATCATTTAGAACTCGTTTGGTTTGATTTTCAGGAAGAATTTTTTTATAAAATTATTTTTTAAAAATATAATTTTAATATGTTTGATTAAAGATGAAAAAATAGTTTATTTCATAATGATTTATGTTTGATTGAAAATTTATTATTTTTGAAAAAATTATATAAAATTTTTATTATATCTCTAATAGATATAAGGTCATATTTTTTTATTCTCAAATTTTATATAAATAATAATATTATATTTATATTAATATAAATATAATATAAAAATATTATAATAAATTATAATAATTTATTATATTATAAAATTAATATATATGTATTAATATTATATTAATCAAATATTAATATTTTAATATTATTAATAGAAATATTAAAATAATATTAATATATTATAAATATTATATTATTTATATTAATATAAATATTAAGATAATATTAATATAATATTAATATTTATAAAGATAATATTTAATAGTTTTTTTAAGAATTTATATTCTTCATAATCATATATTTATAAAAGAATATTTTTTTAAAAAAATGATCATCAAATTTTTATGAAAAGTTTTAAAAGTTTTTATAAAATATGAAAAGTATTTTTTCATAAATTTTTTTTTTCTATTCTTTCTTCTCTTAAAATTCTAACCAAATAAGAGCGTTTCTCTCTACTTCTTCAAAATTATCATTTTTCTTCTTATGAAAAAAATTATTTTAAAAAAAAATTATTAAAAATAAAATTTTGATATATTTAATTAATTATAAAAAAATAATTTATTGGAGGATAGCAGCAGGAGGATTTTAATATGAATATCCACCAATAAAAATACTCAAATGTTCAATCAAGCAAATGGGGGAACGAAGAGGCACATAGGTAGTTACATTAAACGACGAAGGACACGTCGGTCACAACAGCTCTATCAAATTACCGTTATCGAACGTTTGATGCCCGCCGGGGTGGTTCACTGTCGCCGCCCACAACGACGGCGCCGGCGCCGGCGCCGGCCGCTCCGGCGAGCAAAGAAATGGGTTCCACTTCCCGGAATGCCTCTCCCACCTCCCGTTCCCAGAATGCGCCTCCCCTTTCGCGTTCCCATAGTGCCCCTTCGCTGCCCCGTCTCCGTCGTCGAACACCACCCACTCCTCCGTCACCACCGTCCCCGACCACTTAGGCGACGTCGCCGGAGCCGCTTCCTGCTCCTCTGGCTCGTCCTTGTTGGTTCCTGAAACGCCCCCCATGACGAGCCTCTCGAGGTCCCGGATGTCCTCGTCGGGGATCCGCTCCACGGGAGGGAACTCGGTGGCGTTTAGGACCCCCAGGGTCCGGCACGCCTCGAAGTAGGCCGAAAGCTGGGAGCTTTGCTCCACCGCCCTCCTCAAAATCCTCATCCCAACCGCCCCCCGCCGCCGCCGCATTGCCTCCTGCTCCTCGCCGCCCTCCGCCGATGCGGACGGCCTGAGAATCCCCACGAGAAAGGACGCAATGCCGTTGCAGATCCCGCTGTAAACTTCGAAGATCTCGATCACCACGCAGTCCATGGCTTCGAGAATGAGGCCCACCTCCATGCCGCCGGCGTAGGGGCGGATTTGCATCAAGAGGTGGAGAAGGGCTTGAAGCCTCTCGAGCTTCTGGAGGTCGCGGTCGGAGTGGGAGTTCTCGTCGTGGTCCCCTGTTTCATATGATAGGAGGCGGGAGCGGAGGTCGAGGAAGTGGAAGTAGGCGCGGACGAAGGCGGAGAAGCCGGAGGCCTGGGAGGGGAGGGACGAGCGGTCCCGGAAGTCGGAGAGCTCGAAAGGGAGGCGACCGAGGCGGAAGGCAGGGGGAGATTCGTCGGAGCAGAGGAGGAGGCCGTGGGCGAGTATGAGAACCTTGAGGGCGACGGGCCAGGAGCGGGTGCGGCTGGCGCGGCGAGCGAGGGCCCACATCAGGGGTTCAAGGAGGGACGGCGAGGTGCGGGCCCAGGCGAGGACGAGGCCGGCGTTCTTATGGTCGATGGACCGCTCGTCGTGGCTTGTCGAGTGGATCACCGCCGCCTCGAGGGTGGCGCTCCAGAGGCCGCCGGCGCCAGCGGGGGCGCGGTGGTGGGAGCCACCGGCGATGCGGGAGAGGTAGAGGCTGCGCTTGTCCTTGGCGGCTGAGGCCGCGCGGCGCCACCACTGCCTTGGCGACATCATGCGGAAAGGCGCGATCTTTCGGGGGAGTTGGTCGGTTTTGGTCTTCGGTTGCGGGTTCTCATGAGAATGATGGAAGGTGGGAAGGGGAGGGCATTTGGTGGGGGTGGCGGAGAAGGTGGCCGGCACGAAGGAATGACGGAGGAGAGCGGGGGGTTAAGAAAAATGGACGCGGAGGTTGATGGTGGGGTTGGGGTGGAGGGCCGAGTCAACCGACGGTGGTTATTTTTTTCGCCGGGATTAGAGCGTGGATCTTAATTTTGTTAGGGCGGTGGAGGACGCAGGGAACACTGGGGAGGATGCGTGGTGCTTGGTTTTCTCTTGTTTTGTTTGGTGATGACTTTGCCTGAATTAGGGGCAAGAAGTCCGCACGTTAGCTTTGTTTTGCGAATGAAGCAGGGGCTTTGTGGTAGGATTTCAAATTATTTTGATCAACTTGTTTCTGGTGCTTTGTTTGTCCATCATTTTATATTTAATTTCTTGTGCATGGTTTCAGGTCGTGGGTGAAACGTAAATGGCTATCAAGAGCAGGCTTTCCTTAAAAGAGTACTCTTGATGTTGCAAGCTTGTATGACACGATAGCATCTGCATATGTAAAGATGACTTCTTGAAAGTGCTCGTAAGTTCGATCACCAAAAGGTGCTCCTAAGTTTAGTGTAGCATCCGGACTTCGTCAAAAAAATTATTAATCTAGATCCCTGACCTTCTCAGCACACTCCTACTATGTACCGGATACAGAAGTATATACATGCTTTGCACAAACGCCATGACAAACTCATATTTTGGCTTCAAAAAAAGATGCTTGTATTACTATACCTGTAGCCACATGTGGTGTGCATCGGGTCGGTTTAACTACTATTTATAATAAACTATAACCTAATCTAGAAAAACTAAATCAAAAGTTATTAGTTGGGGTCTTTAGCACAGTTTAAATATCCAATGCCTCTCCATCACACATGGGGCTAAACACATGCTAGCTTTTCTAGGATAATGTGATTATAGAGTCAACTTCATATAATTAAGTTAATAGGTGTCAGTCTCTTTATAGATGGGCTCTTCTTTTTTAATTCCTCTTTTGCATCACTTTTTCTTATTAGAAAAACTAGATAATAATGGTAATATGGCTTAATTATTATATACTAATTATATATTTATAAATTTATAATACTGATATGGCTAGTTCAATCTTGAATGAGAAAGGAGAAAGGTTGTTAGATTGACAACAATCAATCATCAAAAAATGTCAACAACTATAAAATAAATCCAAATTTGATACACCAACTTCAAATAGCGGAAAAAAGTTTGGATGGCTATGGTCATCATTATGGATATAGTACTAATTTTTTACAAATTTTATAGATTTATGGATGGTGAGTAGTTTTCTCTTGCCTATCCATCTAGTAGGTGTAGAAATAATAAATAGAAGAGATTGGGTATTTAGTAATTGCTAGAATACATATCAAGAAAAATTAAAGAAGGAAAGTGCTAAACTAATGACTTATGATTGTAATGCTTTCATCACGATATTTCAAAAAAAAATGCTTATTTAATAATTTTAATTAATTTGTTATTTAAATAGTATACTATAGAAGATATGAAGGGAGATTAAATAATATTATCACTTCTAGAAGTAGTACAAATTTATTGGTTTATTTCACTAATAATGGCTAACTTTTTCATCCCCTTGGTTTCCTTGTCTTTGGTCTTTGGTATTTGCATGTTCTAAAATTAATCCTTCATTTTCTATTTGTCTATGATTTTTTTTTTTTTTTTTTTTTGTGAAATTGTTTGGACAATACTTAATTTCTAAAATATGCAAGAGTGAGGGCTCCACAACAATTGAATAGTGCTGACAATACCAACATGAAAGGACTAAAAATTAAATAACAAGAACTACTTAATTCATTTTGATGATTCATTCTGATTTACTCTAAGTAGACAATTTTTTTCAAACTGCATGTGATGCAGGCTATATCTAGACGTCGATTAGATCTGATGGTTGAAGCCTATCAAAGTTTGCTTCTTGAAGGTATCATTCTTTATAGATATAAGATCCCAATTTTCTTAGACTTATTAGAAAGGTCTTTTCAAGATCTGCAATTGATATTTTATAGTCTTTGGCCAAATTCTAATATTTTTTGGGTTGAAAAGTGGCCAACATAATTTAGGTGATGAATTTATTCTAAATATGAGAATTTTAATTGCATTTAATTAGAATTTGGTCTAGATTAAAAGTTGTCTAGGGTTATTATTATTGAGATCTATTTATAAGGCTTTCGAATAATTGTAAGGTTGATTTTGATATTTGAGAATGATAAATTATTAATTACCATGGTGGATTTCACAAGACTTATCTTATGCTCTTTTAAATCTCTTTCAATTCTTTTTCCAATTTTTTCATCCACATTCTCATTATCATGGTGGATTCTACAAAATTTATCCCTTTATCAAAAGTTCACCAACTAGAATATTTAAATTTACTAAAGGTGCTAGCTCTAGTCCAGTATTGAGAGGTGAGGAGAAGGAAAGGATGACATTTTAGCTCCAACATAGTATAGACTATAAGAGGTGACTTATTTATTTACTTCAATATTAGAATTTAGCATGTACAATATAATGCAAATGAAGGAAATTATCTTGTATGGGATTTCCATACTAGAACATTGAGTCACCTATCTTTCATGTCGATCAAGGTTCATTTATTAGTAAGATATGTTAAAGTAAGTCTTATTAAGGTTAGTTTCAAGTTTAGGTTTAGGCCATTAAATGCGCATAAAGGATGCATTTTGCATTATAAATAATTAATGTTTTGGACATGTTGTACACATGATTGGATGTACAAAAGGATATGATATCATGGAAGGAGAAATAGTTATTATTTTTATCTATATAATTTGGAAAAGGCAATGTCAGATTTAGGTCTCTCCTTTTGGAGTCAACCCATGCCATTAAGGTAAATCAGTATAACTAATTTAGGTACCCCTAGACTAGTTTGTCTCGTGACTTATTGAAGTTGGTGGGAGGATTTCTTTCAAATAACTAGTCAATCTCTTCTGTTATTCTCAAATATAATAATAAATTTTTCTAAATTATTAGATTCTTAAAATGATAATGTTATGAGGATGATAAAATCATAGCCTTCCATTAAGGTGGATGATAATGGGTCAATTATCTTGATAAACATTAGAGGTGCCTTACGCCTAGTGTTTATCTAGATATTGGATTTGTTATTCATCATATGATAATTCTGTTATGACTAGCTGGTGAATGGTTGGATCAGTTAAAGCTTTTCTCGGACCTGATCATTTACTAGTTAGATCCACTAAGTAGATTCATGTTAATGGTTGGACCTAATCGGCACTTTCAATCCTACTGAAGTGGAGCCTAGGGCGAAATAAATACTAAAAATTATTTTAAAAAATAATTGGTTTAGAATCTATCCATAGATGCACATGGGTTGGCCAGACCATTTCTCAGGCTCATATGCAATCTATGTAGATTCTAGTACCCACTAAGGAAGTAATATAATTTTTTGAATTAAAGATAGAGACTACTAATTTGAATAAAATAGTAGAAGAATCTTTAGACTAAAGTTCAATTCTTTAGAATTTTATAATTCATATACTAATGGATCTTATGTTCTCTTTTCAGCTAGATGGCTCACACTTTATTATTCTAGTCATTGTTGGATAATGACAAGCTTATGAGACTAAATTTTGATAGTTGGTATCGAAAGCTCAAAATTATTTTGGAGCACGAATAGATCCTATATGTTCTTATGGATCAGGCATCTGATGAACCTACTGTCGTGAATGATGAGTTCAGTCAAAAATTCAAGAATGCTCAGCCAGAGAAAATGCTTCAAATATTGAATGAATCCTTTGGTACCCCAAAAGATGCGTAGAGGCACAAAACATCTCATGCTATCTTCAATGCCCGTATGCGTGAGGGGGCATTGGTTACTAATCATGTACTGCACAAGATCGAGCAAATCGAGCGTCTGAGCAAACTCGATTTTGCTCAACATGAATAATTGGGAAAGGATGCAATTTTGAACTCACTTCCTATGTCCTACCTCCCTTTTTCTAGTCATTACAGAATGAAGTCTACGGTAAACTACCATGATTTGCTAGGTTTACTGTAGATTTTTGAGATGGATCATCCGCTCCAAAAGGATCCTATGCATATGGTAGGACAGACATCGACAGGTTGTTCTTTTAAGAAAGGAAAAAAGAAAAAGAATAAGATGCAGAAGAACAATGTTGGGGCTTCTAAAACCAATCAGCCTAAGAAACCCAAAGTAGACCAGAGTCAGATAAAGTGCTTCTACAAGAAACTGGGATACTGAAAGAGAAACTATCCTTTTTATATAGCATCTTTTGATTTGAACAGGACAAAGAGGAATAAGTAAAAGGTTGCAGGACAAAGTACTTATATGATAACATCTTATAATTTTTTTATTTATGATACTACTATCTGGGTATTGGATACTAGTAGTCCTATTAATATTTGTAATTCATTGTAGAGACTTCAAGTTAGTAGGAAGTTTGAGGATGGTAAGCGATTCCTAAATATTAAAGATGGAAGATCTGTTCTAGTTCTAGCTTTAGGAGTAGTTCAGCTTGTTCTTAATTCTAATGTTATTTTTTTAGATGATTGTTATTTTTGTTCATCTTTTCTTTTAAATGTTATTTTTATAAGCCTTTTGGCCAAGAATGGTTATAATTTTTTAATATTTTTTTTTATGATGTCATTATGAATGATGTTACTATGATACATGGATAATTAAAAAAATGATATTTATATTTTTATCACAGTCCGTTAGTGTAATGTACACATCAAATAAATATCTAAAGTTAGATAATGTCAACGATATCTATCTTTGGCATTGTCAGCTTGGTCATATAAATAAGAATATGATAAACATAATTAGCTAAAGAGGAAATTCTCAATATCAATGATTTCGAATCATTGCCAACCTATAAATCATGTCTTCTTGATAAAATAACAAAGTCACCCTTTAAAGGAAAGGATAAACGAGCCAAAGATGTTCTAGGTTTGATACATAGTGATGTATGTGGACTCATGAATATAATTAGTGCATGAGGTGGATATAGTTACTTTATTACTTTCACCGACGATCTATTGAGGTATGGGTATATCTATCTTATGAAGCATAAGTTTAAATTATTTAAAATATTCAAACGATTCTATAATGAAGTAGAAAAGTAAACTAGAAAGAGTATTAAAATTTTTTAGTCTGACTGAAGAGGAGAATACTTTATCAGTGAATTTTTGACATATCTAAGGGAGAATGAAATTCTCTTAATAGATGCCTCTTGGAACACCACAATATAATGGTGTGTCAGAAAGGAGGAATCAAATTTTGTTAGACATGATTCGATCTATGATGGGATTTGCCAGTCCGCTGATCTTCTTTTGGAGATATGCACTTGAGTCTGTATGCTATGTTCTTAATAATGTTCCAAGAAAATTTATCACAAAAATTCTATATAAGATATGGACTGGATGTAGACTGATACACTCTCACCTTCAAGTTTGGGGATATCTGGCTTATGTAAAATGATTGAAAATAGATAAGTTTGGATCAAGGTCCAATAAGTGCTTGTTCATTGGATATCCAAAAGAAACTAGGGGATATTACTTCTACCTTACTGAAGAACAAAAGTGAAGAAAAATATGCTTTTGTTTCGCAACCAAAACCTAAAAAGAGATGGATAGATTGATTTTAAAAACTTTTTTATATTAAATATGAATGCTTATCTGAATTTTGCAGTAGAAAATTAAAACAAAATTTGAGACTTCTTAAGTTTGAACTTCACGAGATCTGGATGTGCAGATCTTCTACTTCACATGCATGCCAAATTCAATAGGAAGGAGGGATGAAGATCTTTGCTAAAGGAAAGTTTTGAGATTAGATCTCAAGCTTGGAGATGATGCTCCATATCAGGGAATAACCATGCCAGACAAGGAGGCGTCCAAGGGAGGGGACGGCCAAGAGAAGAGCGCCCAACACTTGCTCATGCCCAACCCTTTCTCTCTAACTCTCTCTTTCTCTCTTGACTCTCTATTGCTTGCATGCCTTACATGCCTATAGGTCCCTTTTATTTATAGAGAAAGAGTCCTAGATCTGGTCAAAATCCCTTTTTAGTTAGGACTCTCGTTTCTCTAAACATTAGGAGTACTAAATCAATTAGAAAAAGCCAACTCATGGATCCTATCCACTTGCACATGCCCTAGGAGAGTGTGGTGCCAATCCCCATGCCCCCTATTCATGTTGGTCGGCCAAAAGGGTGTGAGAAGCTCAGGTTTAAGTGGCTTAGTGAGCCTAATCTAATTAGATTCAAGTTTGGGTTCAATCCGAATCTAATTCAAATCCGATTGCAACCAAATTCGAAAGGTTGCTGAACCTAATCTAGTTAGAGTTCAAGAGCAAGTCTAACTTGACCAATAAAATCAATTAGCTGCTAATAAATCAAGTCCAATTAGATTAAATTTAATCTAAAATAATTAAAACTTGAAATTATCCTCTCAAAAGTTCTTGGATCATTGATTAGATAAAATTTATTTTCGAAATTAAACCTACACCTCATGTCAAGTGCCAGCTTGACATATCAATGTTTAATTCCATATGACCTATAACTTAATTCCCAATTAAGTAATTCCATATGCTCAATCAAGTCTCATACTTCTAAATTGAACACATAGACTTTAGGTCAATTTATTCCTATTTTGTTTGACTTAGTGCGTGACTCCATAGGTTCGAACACCAAGCCGGTAGTATGAAAATAATTTTCTATACTAATCGAAGATCATCTAGCAATAGTTCTCGACATTCGGATAGATCAAATATTTATAAAGCAATACTCAAGAACCTCAGCATATGGTTACCGCATGATTTATCCCTTTGACCCTAAATGTTCAGGACAACCTAGGGTTTGCTATCAATCCTGATCAAGTTATCCACATTGTATTTCAATCTTTTATATCCATCACATGGATTATCGTGGTTAAGACTTTACTAAATTGAAATACAGTAATACATTATCTCCAGTAGTCCATAGGAGTTAATCCCATCTTAACTCATATATAGACTCGTAAGTACTAGACTGTATCCAGTGACCTTCAGTCAGTGCATTAAAAATACAGATATCCGATACCAAAGCATAATGAGTTGCTTGCAAGTCACCATGGTAATTTCAGATTTAAGGGACAGTCATTCCCATTACCTTGAATGAATTGCTCTTGATAGCAGAGCACTCAATAGGTGAGTTACTATTCGGTGATGATGTACTCCTACATCTTACCTATATGCTATACTAATATCTCCACACTCTTTGGTTAAGAGGATAACTAACCCATATGGTACATACTAACCTATACTTGATAAACATCATCATCTTTATTAATAATATATTATTTGATCATGAATATATTTAAGGACTAAATGATAAATCATTCTTTACCGATTCTAAATAGTCCTAAAGACTTTGCAACAACATAAGAGTTCGTTAAAGAAGATGCACTTTTATGATAAAAAAATTGTTGAAAATTGTATCCTAAAGCCAATCATCTAGGTTATAGATGGTTGAGCTTAATGTAATTATACTTAAATTATTAATAAATAAAATTATTATTTTGGCATTTTCATCACTTTGTGCATCTTTCTATAATAAGCTCTTCTATGATGTTCTTAGAACTATTTAGACTTGATAAAGGAGGATTTATCATTTAGTCCTTAAACCAGTTTACGATCAAATGATTCGTTGTTATCTAGGATGATAATATATCGAGTGCAGATCGTTGTATGCCATAAGTGTTGGTTGTCCTCTTAATCAAAAAATATGGAGATACTATTATGGCATGTAGGTAAAATGTAGGAATACATTTTACTGAATGTGATCCAACTATGGAGCTCTCTTCTGTCAAGAGTTGCTCGTAAAGGATATGGGTATATGTGTCCATTAGACCTGAGATCACCATAGTGATTTGCAAGCAACTCACTATACTTAGGTATCGGACTATCTGAATTTCTAATTTATTGATGAAAAGCTACTGGGTGCAGTCAAGTACTTGGCTTGTCGGTGCGTGAGTCAAGATGGGATTGACCCCTCAATTATTGGAGTAAGTGCATCATTGTATTTCAATTTAGCAAATCCTCGATCGGGGTAGTCCATATGATGGACACTAAGTTTTGAAATATACCATGGATGAATTTTAGAATTGATAGTAAATCCTACATCCTTTGAGCATCGAGGTCAAGGGGATGAATTATACGGTAACCATATGCCACAGTTTCATCGATGTTGCATTATAATTTTTTGATCTATCCAGACGTCGGGTACCATTACTAGATTGTCACATCGATTGGTATAGAAAATTAGTTTATGTGCTACTGGCTTAGAATTTGAACCTATAGGGTCACACACAATAGGAATTTCTACCTGATCTGATGGCTGATATTGAGTCTCGATGACTTAGGACTGTGTGGCCAAGAGTTCCACTGGACTGAGACTCTATGACCAAGAGTTCTACTGGATTGGAACTCTGAGTCCTACTTGTCAGGGACTCTCTGATCGTGAGTCTTGATTATGTGGGACTCCTGATCAAGAGTCCTAGTGGACTGAAATTTTGAGTCTTACTCATTTGGGACTCTCTGATCAAGAGTTTCATTGGTTTGGAATTCTATGATCATGAGTTTAATTCATTTGGGACATTGGGTTCAAGAATCCTATTGGTTTAAGACTCTTAAGGAGTTTTATATTGATGAGACTTTGTTGATCAGATACCCATCCGATTGGGATTCTATGTTTATCAGAAGATTAATTAGTAATTTGATTGTCAATTAGCTCAATTTGATTGAGCGATGATGATTTGATCAAGTCCGATCGAATTAGATTCAATTGGATTTGATCCGATCAGGTCATGAGATGACCTAATCGCTATGGAAGATTTGATCCTGATTTGATCAGAACCTGAACCTAATTAATTTCTAATTTGATTAGAATTTTATTAGGTTAGGTTAAACTTAAATTAGTTGGATTTAACTTGATCTAATTGCATCTAGATTAATTGATTTGGTTGAAACTAATTAAGACTAAATCAAATAAATTTGAATTTGAACCTTCCTTCTTCCTGCGCCACCCTGCTTTGACATTTCCACACCCTATCTCATGCACACTTTGATTTTTGCATTAGAATTCTCACACACAGAAGGTATCTGCACCCCCTCCTCTTTCTGCCTTTGATCGGTCCAAGTGTTGGATTAGATTGGATTTAAGTTAAATTTTGAATTCAACATGAGTTGGTTGGTTTGGTTGAAACTTTCTAACTCCCTCTCATGCTTATCCATTCACCACGCCCCTTAAGAAATGTTACGTGATTTTTTTTTGTGCATTTTCTAAAAGAAGGCATATAGAAGGAGAGTCGTTCTGTGTGTCAAACATCCAGGGGTGGGCGTTGGATAAGGATAAGAAGGTTTTTGAATTTGATATTGGTTGGGAGGTTGAAACAAGTTCAACCTCTTATCCTTATCTCTTTCCATGAGCCTTTTCTATGGTATTTCACATCAATAAATTACAAAAATTTTTGTGTGTGCATAAGAAGGGGTCTGCATTCTATGGTAAAAATTTTAATATGATTGGGCATTAGTTTTTGACGAGAAAAATCTTGGAGTGAAAGTGAGTAGGGTCTTATAGTACTTTATTTTTCTATCATGCCTCTCTTTTCTTCTGATTTTCATCTCTAAGGATACCCAATTTTTATATATGATCTAAATAGGGTTTATATATGTAAAAGTCATCTTTCCATAAATCCTTGTTTCATGGAAAAACTCCATACAGAGGGGACGTGATAGGATTTTTAGTGTGTCAAGATTTTTAGGCCGAGTGAAATCCTAGATTTGGGTATCTAGGTACGGATGGAGAGATCGAGTGCTATGGGCATCGGATTGCTACCAAATTTTGTATACCTCTTCATCATCCTCCAATATTTGTATTCTAATTTTTTAGAGTATCCAAAAAATTAGAAAATAGATGATCGATCGGATCGATCGTGATCAACTATCGAAGGCTCCGACGAGGAGCTTGCACTCTTATAGGGTTGATCGGGACTAGGAGCTCTGTGTGGATCAACCATAGAGGTCGGACAAGTATGCGGCTTCAGCATGATGTCAGAGCCTATTTTGATGGATTCAAATCATGGAGATCAGCTACCACACACAGGTATCAAGTTCTGAACTCATATCGATCAGCAGATTCGATTTGCTGATTGAATGCATTTTATTTTTCTATCACATATTAGTATGTTTAGATCCTGAGTAGAGTTTATTTGATATGATCAATGCATGCATAATATTAATTTTAGATTAATATTTACTTTCACTGCTATTTTATTTGAAAAAGTTTCAAAAATGCATGCTTAAACCCCGCATGATTTTCTTCAAATGGTATCAGAACAAGGGTTGCTTGACATGTTAATATGTTAATTAGAAAGATTAAATACTTACATATTTGATATGTATTTAATATAAATAACTTAGTAATTGAGGGTGAATGAGCCACTAAGCCATCCGATCATAAGGGACAAGTATGGTTTAAAGGCCATCTCCTTCTATTCAGTGGGGATCCCTTATGGCGGTAGGGGTGCCACTGTGAACTCATTCAATAAGATGAATAGTGAAAAAATTTAATTATAATTATTTCAATTAAAAAGTTAAACATAAATATGTTTAGATTAGATCTAAAAGATAATTCATGGTTTAATTTTTAATATGCCTTATTTTCTGTTATAAGATTAGCAATAGGATTACTGTTTATGAAATGAGCTGACCCATTTATGAAATGAGTCAACCCATTTGGTGAATAAAAAATAAAATCTTTTAAAATTTAAAAATTATTTTTAAAATGCCAAATCCCAATCCATCAATCCAGAAACTTAATTTAAAACATTAAGTGTCTCATAGAATCTAGAATTATGAATTAAAGATTCTAAGACATAAGCATAAGCTATGGGTTAAAGGGTTAGATGAATTAGGTCCATTAATTGGGTTAGACCTAAGGTTAGTTGAAGAATGGATTTAATCTAGAGTAATTGATCAAATCTAACTAAGTGTTGAATTAGATTAGGTCAAGGACACTCTTGGCTCAACTTCAATAGTTGTAGTTGAATGAGTCCATATCTTTAACTAGACCAAGATGGACTTGATTCATGGCTAAGCGGTCTAGTCCAAAATTACTAAGTTGATCAGATTAAACCTAATTAACTGGTTGGTGTCTAAGATAAATTTGGTAGTCTAGTCCAGTGATTTTTAATTAAGAGCCACTTGCACTGATTCGATCTTTGATGAGTTAATGGTATATCCCTTCCACTGATCTCACTTACCTGATCGATATGATCGATTAGAGTTTGATTAGATCACTTGATGATTCGAGCTGACCCATGTCACTAGAAATCAGTTTAACTGATTTCAATCAGTAAGACTGAATTAGATGCCCATGGACCTAAATTGATCCTAGTCCTAACCTATTGACTTGGTGAAGTCAGTGGGAGAATTTGACTTGGTGAAGTCAGTGGAAGAAATTGGTCCATATCCTTTCTATCCTTAAATCATAAGTAACCTAAATTCTTTAAATTATTAGATCCTTAAAATGACTAAGTTATGGAGATAATCGAGTCATAGCCTCCCATTAAGGTGAATAGTAATGAGTTCAATTTTTTGGGTGGACATTGGAGGTGCCTAATACCTGGTGTTCATCTGAATATTGAAATTACTATCCATCATATGATGATTAGATTGCACTCTCTTAATGGTGATCAGGTTAGTCAAAGCCTACCTCGGGCTTGGTCATCATTGGTTTGATGCACCGAACTCAATCATGTTAATGGTTGGACCTAATCAGATCTTTTCAGTGGAGGCCAAAACCTACTGAATTAGCTTCTGGGGCAAAATCTAATTACTAAAAATTATTTAAAAAAATAATTGATTGTGAACCTATCTATAGATACATACAGATTAGCCAGAGCCTACCTTGAGCCCATCTATAGTCTATACAGATTTCAGTACCCACTAAGGAGTTAGTGTAATTCCTCGAATTGGAGGTAGAGGCTATCAATTTGCTAAAAATAGTGAAAGAATCTTTAGACTAGAGTTCAAATCTTTAGGATTAATTAATTCATGTACTAATAAGATTTCATATTTTTCTTTCAGATAAATAGAATAGCTAGTGTTAGTCCGCTCCGTTCACTGTTAGATAGTGGTAAGCTTTTAGGATCTTATTATGAGGAGTCTAGTGTCAACCCTGATCTGGTAGATTCGAAGAGGAATGGTCTTGTTGATCCAAATAGGCTGAACAGGAGAAATGAGTAAGTAGTTGCTGGGCAAGTATGTTATATGATTACATCTTACAATTTCTCCATATGTGAAACATCTACCTGGGTATTAGATATCGGGAGTCTGATTCATATATGCAATTCATTGCATGGACTTCAAATTGGTAGAAAGTTTGAGAATGATGATAGGTTCCTGAATGTTGGAGATGAAAGTAAAGTTTCAGTCCTAGCATTAGAAACTCTAAAGCTATTTTTTAAAGGTAAAAATATCATTTTAAGTGATTACCACTATTGTCCATCTTTTATGATGAACATAATAACTATTGGGCTTTTGGCCTAGGATGGTTATTGTTTGTTAAAAAAAAAAAATATTATGATATTATTATGAATAATATTATAGTAATGCAAGGATAATTAAGAAATATCATTTATGTTTTATCATAATCTGTTAGTATAATGTACACGTCAAACAAACGTCCAAAGCTAGATCATGTCTCCGATACCTATCTTTGACATTGTAGACTTGGTTATATAAACAAGAATAGGATAAATAGGTTAGTCAAGGAGAATATTCTTGACATCGATGATTGTGAATCATTGAATACCTGTGAGTCCTGCCTACTTGGTAAGATGACCAAATCATCTTTTATTGAAAAAGATGAACAGGCCATCGAGCTTCTGGGTTTAGTACATACTTATGTATGTGGACCCATGAACATATGTGCTAGAGGTGGGTTCTACTACTTCATTACATTTACTGATGATCTATCTAGGTATGGTTACGTCTATCTTATGAAGAATAAATCTGATTCATTTGAAATGTTCAAATGATATCAAAATGAGGTAGAAAAATAACTTGGAAAGAGTATTAAAACTCTTCAGTCAGATCGAGGAGTGAATATCTTTCCAACAAGTTTTTTGATATATCTAGGAGAGAATGAAATTCTCTCACAATGGATTCCTCCTAGAACACCACAGCATAATGGTGTATCAGAAAGAAGGAATCGAATCCTGTTGGATATGGTTTGATCCATGATGGGGTTTGTGAGTCTGTCGATTTCGTTCTGAGGTTATGCATTAGAGACTGCTTGTTATGTTTTGAATGCTGTTTCGAGCACGTTTATTGCAAAGACTTCATATGAGATATGGACTGGTTGTAAGTTGACACTCTATCACTTTAGGATTTGGGGATGTCTGGCTTATGTAAAATATTTGGAGCCAGAAAAGCTTGGACCTAGGTCTGATAAATGCTTGTTCATAGGATACCCTAAGAAAACTAGGGGTTATTACTTCTACCTTGCTGAAGAACAAAAGATGTTCGTCAGCAATAGGGCAGTCTTTTTAGAAAAGGAGTTCCTTATGGAAGGAACATCTATCTCTAATGTTGAGCTTGGTGAAGTTCGATAAATGGAAGAACTGATATATTCTAGTGAACCTACAGAACTAGATTTGATAAGATCAAACCCAAAGCCCATTGAAGAGGCACCTTTAAGGAGATCCGATAGAGTACCACATTAATTAAATAGATACTATGGTTTCTTGGTCTAGGATGGTGATCCTGTCGAACTTGATGAGAACGATGAGGATCCGATCACCTACATGGATGCCTTGCAAAGGTCTAACTCTGATAAGTGGCTGAAAGCCATGAAGTCCAAAATGGAGTTCATGAAAGTCAACAGTGTATGGACACTAGTTGATCCACCTGAAGGGATAAAATTCATTGGGTGTAAGTAGATTTTCAAAAAAAAAGGAGCACAGATGAAAAGGTGGAGACCTATAAAGCCCATCTGATTGCCAAGGAATATCATCAACATTATGGTATTGACTATAACAAGATGTTTTTTTTCAGTGGCAATGTTCAAGTTCATTCAGATTATACTTACGATAGCAGCATACCTAGACTATGAAATCTAGCAAATGGATGTGAAGACAGCTTTTCTAAATGGAGAGCTGGATGAAGAGGTGTATATGATACAGCCTGAGGATTTCACAGAGTCCAAGGTGTGCAAGCTTTAAAGATCCATCTATGGATTGAAGCAGGCATCTCGGAGTTGGAATATGCAACCAGAATGTATGGCTTCATTAAGAATGGAGAAGAGTTTTGCATTTATAAATGGGCTAATGATTATGTAGTTGTATTTCTCGTATTGTATGTGAATGATATTTTCTTAATAAAAAATGACATCCCTATACTATAGGGAATAAAGTTTTGGCTATCGTTTTAGTTCTCCATGAAGGACTTGGAAGAAGCTTCCTACATCCTAAGGATGAAGATCTATAGGGATAGATCTAAAAGATTACTTGGTTTATCCTAGTCCACGTACATTGATACCATGCTGAAAGAATTCAGTATGAAAAATTTCAAAAAAGACTATCTTCCGATAGATCAGGAAATTACTCTCTCAAAGAGGGATTGTCCGATAACTCCTCAAGAGAGAGAGTGTATGAGTAAATACTATATGCTTCGATAATGGGTTCTATTATATATGCTATGACGTATATGAGACCAGACATGGCATACTTACTAAGAATAGTGAGTAGATATCAGTCTGATCTGGGTGAGCATCACTAGAAGGTTGTAAAGACAATCCTGAAGTATTTAAGAAATACCAAGAACCAGTGGCTTATCTATAAAGATACTGACTTGAAACTTATAGGATATACTGATTCCAATTTTCAGTCAGATCATGATGACAGTAAGAGTATGTCAGGATATGTGTTTATCCTGAATGGTAGAGCGGTTTGTTGGAAGAGTTTCAAGTAGTACACTATGACTAATTCTGTGTGTGAGGTGGAGTATGTCGCGGCATCCGATGCTGCAAAGAAAGCTATGTGGCTGCAAAAGTTCATCGACGAGCTAGGAGTGGCATCCTCCTTGGATGGTCTGGTTTTGCTTTACTGTGATAGTACTGGAGCCATAGCTCAAGCAAAGGAGTCGAAGGCATATCAGCGTACCAAGCATATTCTACATCGCTATCATCTTGTATGAGAGATCATGGAATGAGATGACGTCGACCTTCAGAAGATTGACGAAAAGAAGAACATGGCCGACCCATTTACTAAGGCTCTCGGAATCAAAGAGTTCGACAATCATAAATGGAAGATGGATATTCGATACTGTTCTGAGTGGCTTTAGTCTAAGTGAGAGTTGTTGAAAATTATATCCTAAAGTCAATCATCTATGTTGTAGATGGTTGAGCTAAATATAATTATACTTAAATTAGCAATAAATAAAATTATTATTTTAGTATTTTCATCACTTTGTGCATCTTCCTATAATGAGCTCTTCTATGATGAAGTCCTTAGAACTATTTAGACTCGATAAAGAAGGATTTATCATTTAGTCCTTAAATCAGTTCACGATCAAATGATTCGTTGTTATCTAGGATAATAATATATCAAGTGTAGGTCATTGTGTGCCATAAGTGTTGGTTGTCCTCTTAACCAAGAAGTATGGAGATACTATTATGGCATGCAGGTGAAGTGTAGGGGTACATTTCATTGAACATGATCCAACTATGGAGCTCTCTTCTATCAAGAGTTGCTCATGAAGGATATGGGTAGATGTGTCCATTAGATCTGAGATCACCATAGTGATTTGCAAGCAAGTCACTATACTTAGGTATCAGACCATCTGAATTTCTAATTCATTGATGAAAAGCTACTGGGTGCAGTCAAGTACTTGGCTTGCCGGTGCATGAGTCAAGATGGGATTGACCCCTCAATTATTGGAGCAAGTGCATCGTTGTATTTTAATTTAGCAAATCCTCGATCGAGATAGTCCATATGATGGATGCTAAGTTTTGAAATATACTGTGGATGAATTTTAGGATTGGCAGTAAATCCTAGATTATCCTTTGAGCATCGAGGTCAAGGGGATGAATTATATGATAACCATATACCATAGTTTCATCAATGTTGCGTTATAATTTTTTGATCTATTCGGACGTCGGATACCATTGTTAGATTGTCATATCGATTGATATAGAAAATTAGTTTATGTGCTATTGGCTTAGAATTTGAACCTATAGGATCACACACAATAGAAGTTTCTATCTGATCTGATGGCTGATATTGAGTCTCGATGATCTAGGACTGTGTGGTCAAGAGTCCCACTAGACTGAGACTCTATGACCAAGAGTCCCACTGGATTGAAATTCTGAGTCGTACTTGTCTGGGACTCTCTAATCATGAGTCCTGATGACCTGGGACTCCTGACCAAGAGTCCTAGTGGATTGAAACTCTGAGTCCTACTCATTTGGGACTCTCTGATCAAGAGTTCCACTGGTCTGAGATTCTATGATCATGAGTTCGATTCATTTGGGACACTGGGTTCAAAAATCCTACTAGTTTAAGACTCTTCAGGAGTTTTATATTGATGGGACTCTATTGATCAGATACCCATCCGATTGGGACTCTATGTTTATTAGAGGATTAATTAAGAATTTGATTGCTAATTAGCTTAATTTGATTGAGCGATGAGGATTTGATCAAGTCCGATCAAATTGGATTCAATTGGATTTGATCCGATCAGGTCATGAGATGACCTAATTGCTATGGGAGATTTGATCCTGATTTGATCAGGATTTGGATCTAATTAATTTCTAATTTGATTAGAATTTTATTGGATTGGGTTAAGCCTAAATTAGTTGGATTTAACTTGATCTAATTGGGTCTAGATTAATTGATTTGGTTGAAACCAATTAAGATAAGTCAAATAAGTTTGAATTTGAACCTTCCTTCTCCCTGCGCTACCCTGCTTTGACTTTTCCACACCCTATCTCATGCACACTTTGGTTTTGCATGAGAATTCTCACACACAGAAGGTATCTGTATCCCCTCCTCTTTCTTCCTTTGACCTGGTCCAAGTGTTGGATCAAATTGGATTTAAGTTTAATTTTGAATTCAACTTGAGTTGGTTGGTTTGGTTGAAACATCCCAACTTCCTCTCATGCTTATCCATTCACCATGCACCTTGAGAAATGTTACATGATTTTTTTTTGTGCATTATCTGAAGGTGGGCACATAGAAGGAGAGTCCTACATGTCAAACATCCAGGGGTGGGCGTTGGATAGGGATAAGAAGGTTTTTGAATTTGATGTTGGTTGGGAGGTTGAAACAAGTTCAACCTCCGACCCTTATCTCTTTCCATAAGCCTTTCCCATGGTATTTCACATCAATAAATTATGATAACTTTTGTGTGTGAGTAAGAAGGGGTCTGCATTCCATGGTAAAAATTTCAATATGATTAGGTATTAATTTTGGGCGAGAAAAATCTCAGAGTGAAGGTGAGCAGGATCCTATAGTACCTTATTTTTCCATCATGCCTCTTTTATCTTCTGATTTTTACCTCTAAGGATATCCAATTTTTAGATATGATCTAAATAGGGTTTATATATGTAAAAGTCATCTTTTCATAAAAACTTATTTCATGAAAAAATTCCACACATAGAGGGTGTGATAGGATTTTTATTGTGTCAGGATTTTTGGGCCGAGTGAAAAAATTCCATCATGCTGTGAGCATCGGATCGCCACCAAACTTTGCACACCTCTTCAACATCCTCTAGTATTTGTGTTCTAATTTTTTAAAGTATCCAAAAAATTAAAAAGTAGATGATCGATGAGATCGATCTTGATCAGCCATCGAAGGTCCCGATGAGAAATAGCACTCTAGTAGGGCTGATCGGAATCAGAAGCTCGGTGTGGACCAACCATAGAGGCCGTACAAGTGTACGACTACAACATGATGCCAGAGCCTATTCTGATGGATTTAGATCATGGAGATCAGCTATCTGTGCACAGATATCGAGTTCTAAACTTGTATTGGTTAGTAGATTCGATTTGCTGATCGAATGTATTTTATTTTTCTATCATATATTAGCATGTTTAGATCCTAAGTAGGATTTATTTGATATGATCAATGCATGCATGGTATTAATTTTAGATTAATATTTACTTCTACTGCTATTTTATTCGAAAAAGTTTCAAAAATGCATGCTTCAACCTTACATGATTTTCTTCAAAAATCAAATAATATTTATTAATAATTAATTCATATATATTTGTAAGAATAAGCTCAACCATCAATAGGTTGATAATTAGCTTTGGGACATAATTCTCAAAAACTTTCACTTGGATTAAAGCCAATCGATATAGTATCATATATCCATCTTTGACTTATGATCATTGAACTCCTTGATCGCAAGAGCTTTAATGAATGGATAGGTCAGGTTTTTCTTTTTGTTTATCTTTTGAAGGTCAATGTCACCTCGATCCATAATCTTCTGGACAAGATGGTAGCAATGCAGAATATACTTTATCTACTAATGTACCTTTGGTTCTTTTGCATGAGCAATGACTCCAGTACTATTGTAGTAAAGTAGAACTAAACTATCAAGAAAGGATACCATTCCATGTTTGATGATAAATTTTTTCAGCCACATAGCTTTCTTTACAGTATCAGATTAAAATCAATTGGACATCAACCCTAGAAATTCAAGCTCATTAGGACAAGGAATCCTAAGAGTTGGATCAGGTTAGTATTAGTTAGTTGACTGGTATCTAAGATAAGTGGTTCAAAAAATATATTTTGAAAAAAGATAGTTACTTAATTGATTCTGTTAGCTTACTTGATCAAGATAATTGGTATCTAAGAAAAGCAATGGATGGCCTCTCACCAACCTTACACTTATCTAGCCAGTTGAGTGGCTGATCTTACACTTGGAGGGCTTGAAGATTACCTTGGTAGTTAGGAGCTGTCTAGATCTAGGATAACCTTTAGTCAGAATTAATTGCCTAACTTGATTGCTAACTAAAACATTAAACCTATTTAAAACTAATTCTTCTCTTTTTTCTTAGCTCTAGGACTTCTTAGGATATCTTCTTTAGAACTTTTCTCTCTTTCCTCTCCTTTTCTCCTTCAAAGTTAAAATAAAAAATAAAATAAAAATTAAATTAAATTAAAATAAATAAAAAATTATAATTTTTTTTAAAATAATAAAAATTTTATAAAATAATAAAATAATAAAAAAATTTAAAAAATTTTAAACCAGACGTTAGGATTGCATTAGTACATGCACCATAGGAGATTACTTTTTTTGACCTAGTTGAATCCAATTATAAAATTGAATGGCTGAACCATATTAAATCTAATAATCAAATGGCTAGAAATCCTAGAGAACCATCTAGATAGATGAAAAAATATTTTATTTCTTTCACCTATAATTTATTGACCTGTATCCAATTATCTGATATCCATGCTATCTATTATGAGATTAAGCTGACCATAATTCAGATGCTTCCATCTTTCTATGAAAACACCAATGAAGATCCTTATAAGTATCTAGATGAATTCGTAGAAATTTGGTCTATGGTAAAAATTCAAAATTTTCTGATGATGCTCTTAGACTAATTTTATTCTCCTTTTCATTAAAAGATAAGGCAAAGTATTGGCTTGGCACAATAGAAAGACCAATCCAAACTTGGGCAGAATTGCAACATGAATTTCTTAAGAAATTTTATCTCATAGGTCGAACCAACACTATGAGACGAGCTATCATTGGATTTGTTCAGCTTAAAGAAGAACAAATTCATGAGACATGGGAAAGACTTAAGAAACTTCTTAGAAAATGCCCATACCATGATCTATCTAAGTGGTAAATTATTCAAGCTTTCTATAAAAATTTAGGAGATCATTATAGATAGATGGTAGATGCATACTGTGGAGGGGCATTCATGAACAAGAGTGAAGACAAAGCCCATGTCTTGTTTGAAACCTTGAGTGAAAACTCAATTAATCATGCTTCGTTATCTTTCTATAAAAAATGGGCAAAAATTTATGATTCAGAATCTAGTTCTAAGATTGATTTAAACATGATAAATAAAGTAGACCTACTTGCCCAGAAATTAGATCAAGTCCTAACCCTAGGTCAACAAACTCCTGTATAAAATGCACCACCTTTTAATTATCAGGAGAATTGTTCAACTTATGCTAGCCAAGCCCATTATATGAGTAAATGTTCTATAGTTGCATAGTTTTCATCCTTCATCCAAGAACAAGTTCAAGCTGCTCAAGACTACTCCAAATTGGTTAATAATTATTTTTCAAATTTATATAATTCAGATTGAAGGAATCATCCTAATTTTTTTTGGATACTCCAACAGACTTAGGCTCAGACCCAAATTATACCGGTGCAAAACTTTTAAAATAGGCCTCAATACTAGAACTATATTTATAATAGTAGTCACCCTAGTCAATCTTTTCAGTCATCATATCCACCTCCTCAACAAACCAATCTAGCCGATGATAGATTTAATCAACCACAATAACTGATTCTGACTTAATAGGAATTCATCGTCAGGCTAGAAGCATAAATAGGATAACTAGCTGAGTCTACCATGAGGATAGAACTAGGTCAATTACCATGTCAATTGATTGCAAATCCTATAAACAATCTACATATTGTCCACTAATCACCTAGACCAAGTTATCAATTTATTGTCTCACCTGAGAATCCCTAATTAGAGAATGCTAAAGTAATTTCTGAACTTAAAAGTTATAGGATTCTTATGGAACCATACCAAGATTAGGTGAGAGAGGCTAGTACTGATGCTAGCCAAAATAAGAATATAGAAGAAGAAGTTAGTACTGAAACTAACCATATTGAAGAACTTGAGTCCGAAACTAGTACTGATATTAGTTCCAATATAAGTAAGATAGATAGAGGAAAGAAGAGAATGGATGATTTATCCAAGACCTATAAACCTAAAGCTCTATTCCCTTCATCCCTAGATGCCTGTTCTTCTCATAAAAATCAAGAGGTATGCAATAAAGTGCCAATGGAGTTGTTTAAGCAAGATTATATTACCTCCAGAACTAAACCCATCTTTAGACATTCTTCTAGTACCCATTGCATTAAACTTAACTTCTAATACAAAAACTTAGTTCATAAATATTTTAGAAAAATAAATAGAAGAAATTTTTGATAAATAGGGGTCTGAAATTAGGGTCATGAACTATCTTTCTTTCCATAATTAATAATGAATATATTAATAAAGGGATCATAAACTATCTTCCTGAGATTGATAATCCAAAATCAATGAAATTTATCAATCCAATATTTGATATAGGATAGATAAGCTGCCTTATGTCTGATTGAAAATGATAAATTTAGCACTTATTGGAAGGCAACCCTTGCATATAATTTATCTTTTTAGTTTATTTTTTTTAGATCATGTTGAATAAGTTAGAGGGAGAGCCCAAATTTTTAAGATCCATGTTGGATCGAAAATACATTGAGTCAGGTGTATTCTTTTCTATTCTTTATTACACTCTTTATTTTTCTTTCTCTATTGAAGATAATATCGATTAAGTTAGAAAAAAATAATAAAATTTTTAAATTTTTAATATTCTTGAAGAAGTTAGTATTTTGTATTTAGACACCTGATTATGCTTAAGAATCGAGTTGAACCAAGTATTTTTTTTTTTAAAAATTAATGTACAGATCAGAGAATTTATGAGATATTAAGGGATCAAGTATTAAAAAAATTCAATAAAGAATAAAATCTAGAATATAAATAATTTTTCTTTGAGTATTTTTAATTTTTTTTATCGACACCAAAGAAGAGTATACTTTTTATAGGATTGTGTAGGATAACTATATATTTTTTATTAAAAAAATATTTTAGAATAAAATAATTTTTAAGTACTTCTTACTAAGTAACCGGACCTCTTTGCCTAAGCAAGTATTAAGTTTCGCATCAAAAAGTGGGAAGGATAAAGAAGCTCATTGTAAAGCTAGTCTTAACTCTTAACTTATTTGATTCGAGCTAGTAAGCCCGAGGGATATTTTACACCTAGTATCCTAAAGCCAACTGGTTTAGAAGTCATTGGTCCAGGACTTACTACATGGATCAAATAGAAAGCTTAAGAGATTAAGATACTAAATAGTGGTACAATATTTAAAAAAAATATTAGTTTTTCGTTGAGTAACTGAATCCTGTTGCCTAAGTAAGCAATGATATTCATATCAAAAAATAGGCAATGTGAATAAAAACTAAAAAAAATTTAATAAATGAAGGATGAAAGTAATAATACACTTGTCCATATGAAAGTTTAGATAATTTAGAGAAAAAAGTAGAAATAATTTTAAAAAAAATTTAAAAAATTTTAATATTGGTAAGTATTAATACCCCAATGACATACCTCACTCATGCTCTACTGAACATCAATAGCTATTTTGAAAATTGCTCGATAAAATTTAAAACTCTTAAGCTTAAAAGGTATCTAAAACTAAATTATTTCTTTACTCAAAGATGAGCAAAGCTTAAGTTGGGGGGTATGATAAATACCATAAATACATCATTAAAAGCACTAATTTATTAATTAATTTATTTTTATTTTTAAAAATTAATATTTTTATTTATCTTTTTTTGAAAATATGACTATAAATAAAAAGTGCTTAATTTTTTGGTCATAATAAAATAAATTTGGAGCAGATTTGATCTAAAATGGATCATGTACAAAGATTTAAATAAATAATTAAAAAATAATAAAAATAAAATGGAAATGGTTCAATCGGTATAGCCGGCGCACTCAGCCAAGTCACCAAGCCCAGCCTAGTCGGCATGCTCATTATCTAGCCCAACTTGAGAAGCTGGCCCGCCAACCCAGCGCACGCGCAGTAACCCATGTGCAGCTGCCCACCAACTCATTAGGCTCGTTGGTGCACAATAAATCGATTGACTAGTCCACGAAATCAAGTGTAGACCACCAGCTCGATAGAATGTGGTGAATCATCGATCGCCACATGGCAGACCTAGATCCTTTAGGAGTTCAGGAAAAAACTTACGTAGCTTATGGAGGCAAAACGATAATTTCACATACAAAGGCGCACGGTGATTGGTTGCAATCTTCAGCATGCTCGATCTACGCGATTCATGAGAATAGTAAAAGCACGATCGGATGGCTTAAGTGGTTTTCGATCAAAATCGAATGGTTGACGTCATTTCCTATTTTGATTTGAAGCCAAATAGTGCCAGATCACCATCAGACGGCTTCAAAAGCTCCCGACATTGATCCAACAGTTGACAAAGCTCCCAATAGCGATTCAAGCACCCAACTTTGATCTGACACCTAAAAATTCTCCATCAAGCTTGATCCAATGGTCAGAATTGAATTCGACCAAATTTGGGCTGATAAAAAAGACTTTGATATTTTTTGGACCTTTGGATTTCCATTTGATGGCCAGAACTCACGAAACTCAACAAGATGCGATCCAGCATTGTTTTAAATAGATTTTTCTTAGGATTTCTTTGCATAGGCCGATTAATACTCCTCCTTAGCCCCATATTGCTTAGAAGCAAAGGTTCTAGCCCTCCTAACTTTATTTAAAGGGCACTATGCAATCAAATCAAATCATCTTCGGTCAAGCGAAGGTGATGGTAAAGGGTAGAGCCATGCTTAGGATTCATGGTTACTTCGAGGCAGACGGTGCCGGAAGAAAGAGCTAGTCTTTTATACCATCTCAATGCCAACGCGATCCGAGATCAAGATGAACACTAGTTTTTTTTTTCTATCTTTTTAATTTCATGTATTTAAATTCTAAATTAAATTTTAATTAATGAAAAATTTACTTTTCATCTCTTTTAAATTTCATGCTCTTTATTTTTATTGCAAAATTAATTTTATTGCTTTTTAATTTTATTACAAGTAGATGCTAAGATCTAAGTAGTAGATCTTAGTACCAAAATTTATTTTCATGCTATTTTAATTTCTATTATTTATTTTTATTATAATTTTAAATTTTATTTTTTAACTTTAATTCTTTTTTAAAAATAAATTTTTTTTTTATAAAAATTAAAAATTTTAAAATTAAAATATTATCTTTTCTGTAGATTCGATCCGACTTGCTACTATCTACATATTTTTAATTATTTTTTAAGAAGTCAAAATTAAATTGATAAACACGGTGTCTTAACAATAATATTGTGTGTTGTTCCTGCGATTGTTCGGAGCCACAGCCATAGATTCGATCTCTTGTGTAAATCTGGGTGTTAATCCAGCAAACTGAAGAAGATCTAAGAAAGATGAGAGAAGTTAGGATTTTGATGTTGGAACTAGAGAGAAGAGAGAAGAGAGAAGAGAGTTAGGAAGAAACGCTCAATTGTATTCACTTCTTTATTGTAAAAGTTACAATGTCCTAGTTTATATACCTTAGAGTTTTCACATGAACCCTAATAAACTCCTGCTCAAAAACTTTCTTAGGCTAACCCAATACATGAAAGCACTCACTGAGCCCAAGTCTTATATGCTCTTATTCCTTGGATCTAATCCCAATCCATTAATGAATTAGCCCCCTTAGGACCTCTCAAACCAGGCCTTAAGACCCCTAGGATCAACCCAGATCCTAGCCCAAAATAGATCCTCGCGTTACTCTGCTCGCGCACCGAGCCAGCTAAGTTCCACCGGGTTGGCTCAGTCTGAAACTGAGCCAACCCAGTTCTATGCTGTGCTTGCTATCCCAAAATTCAACGTTTCTATTTTGCCTATGCTCTGAGACTTAGTCGATCCAATTTTGGAGTGAGTCGGCTAACCTGTAGAAAATCTTCTTTCTGCAGTCTTGATTCCTCGACTTTGATTTTTTGCTCCACCTTGAATTTTAGATCTTCGAAGCATCAACCAAGCCTTTTAAGGCCCTCAATACTCGAACCTCAAGCCCGTGGAGAGCTACATGCTGCCTTTATCCTAGGATAACTTTTGTGCTAGTTCTAGGACCATACCTATCCTAGCCTCCTCGAAGCCCTTACCTTGGCTCCACCCATGGCCTTCCAAAGCTTGGCAGTACCACACCACCTACAATCTCCATCTTGGTGCACCTAAGTCTTGGCACACTTGGCAACATCTTCCTGTATGATCCTGCTGTCCCTGCATGTCCTGATAGCTTCTCGTGCTCATCTTGCCACTGCCATTCTTCTTCAGTTGCTGAGCTTCCTTTGAGGCCTTTGGAATGACCGCCTCCACCGCTGAAGTTCTTGGCTTATTTCTCTGTACCATCTTTGAAGTTGTAGGTATCCTTATGCTTGGCAGCTACATCACTTATCCAAAACTTCCTTGGAGATCATGCAATGTTCCTTTACTGACACTCGCCACATATCTTGATGCTCCACCTGACACTGTCCCCTCAGAGCCATGCCTATCTCCCTGCACAATCCTCTCCATCTAGATCTGTACAGCCCCGACACTAGTGCTAGGATATAGGTTCTCTCTTTACATCCCTCTGCTCTAAACCCATGTCACAGCTTTCTCCACCTACGAAGCCATCTCTGCCTGATGCTCTACCTGGAGCTGAAGTCCCCCTGATGCCGTAGAAGCTGACTCTGTCTCCAAGCCTCCCGAGACCAACCATCCAATGCTGCACTGCTTGGCCTGTCGCTGTACCTCGAACACCATCGCTGATCCTTCGGATCCTCTGTACTTCATAGACCTATCTGAAATCATCTCAGATACACCACATCCTACGGGCTTCTTTGAGACCATCAAGATTTCATCCGAATCTTCACTTTCAGTGACTGTACTGATGGAATCCGAGCTTTCTCCTCCCTTGCACTTCTTCCAAAATGGACACTCCCACTTGAAGTGCCTTGCTTCTTCGCTCTTGAAGCATCTCTTGGATCCCTTACTGCCCCTCTATTCGTCCTTCTTCTTCCCTTTCCTGTGCTTCTATGAAACCACAAGACTCTCCTAGAAGATCTTATTCTTTGTCATCCATTCCCGTTGCTTGTTGGACCTGAGCATTAATACGATCTTCTCGTACACTAGTGTCTCCTTATCATACAGCAAAGTTGTCACCAACGGATCGACGCTCTCGGATAGTGAACACAACAATAATAGACTCTTATCCTCCTCTTCTAAATCTACCCTTATATTGAGCAAGTCCATGCTCATTCGATCGAACTGCTGAATATGTCCTGCAACATCCTCGCCCTCTTGCATCCGAAGGTTGTACAGTTGCTTCTTCAGCATCAACTTGTTGCACATATTCTTCCCCATGTACAACTATTGTAATCTCGACCATAATCCCTTGGGTGTTCTCTCCTCCAACACACCATATAAAATTTCATTTGCCAAATAAGCCCTAATCATGGCACATGCCCTTTTCTCCAAGGACATCCACTCTTTGTCTGTGATCTCCTCCGACCTATCTTCCAAGATCGAATCAAATCACATCTAAACCAGCAGATCCTCCATCCTTACCATCCACATTGTGAAACTTTTCTTTCCATCAAACTTCTCTAATCCTAACTTTAACCCACTATTTTTCATGATCAATCCGAATCAAATAATAATAAATAGATAGATCTGAGAAATACCTTAACTAGGAATGGTGGATAGCAGTCCTGTGATCTCTTCCTTCCTTACAAAGTCTGGAGAAAACCTTTAGATCTAAATCTCGCTATTGATCTCTGCTGCAAATTGATCTTCTTCCTCCTTCACGTTCAATCGGGCTCTGATATCAATTATTTTTCTTACGACTGCTTGGAGCCACAGTCGTAGATTTGATCTCTTGCGTAAACCTGGGTGTTAATCCAGTAAACTGAAGAAGATCTAAAAAAGATGAGATAAGCTAGGGTTTTGGTGTTGGAACCAGAGAGAAGAGGGAAGAGAGTTAGGAAGAAAAGCTCAATTGTATTTACTTCTTTATTGTAAAAGTTACAATGTCCTGGTTTATATACCCTAGAGTTTCCATATGAACCCTAATAATCCCCAGCTCAAAAACTTCCTTAGGCTACCCCAATACATGAAAGCACTCATGGAGCCCAAGTCTCACATGCTCTCATCCCCTGGATCTAATCCCAATTCATACATGAATTAGCCCTCTTAAGACCTCTTAAACCAGGCCTTAAGACCTCTAGGATCAACCCAGACCCTAACCCAAAATAGACCCTCGCGTAACTCTGCCCGCGCACTGAGCCGACTAAGTTTCACCGGGTCGGCTCAATCTAAAACTGAGCCGGCCCAGTTCTATGCCATGCCTGCAGTCTCGAAACTCGATCTTTCTATTTTTTCTGTGCTCTGAGACTTAGTCGACCTAGTTTTAGACTGAGTTGGTTAACTTGCAAAAAATCTTCTTTCTGCAGTCTTGATTTTCTGGCTTTGGTTCCTTACTCCATCTTGAATTTCTGATCTCCGAAGCACCAACCAAGCCCCTCGAGGCCCTCAATACTCGAACCTCAAGCCCATGGAGAGCCACATGCTGGCTCTACCCTAGGATAACTCTTATCCTAGTCTTAGGACCATACTTGCCCTAGACTCCCCGAAGCCCTCACCCTAGCTCCGCCCGTGGCCTTCCAAGGCTTGGGAGCACCACACCACCTACAATCTTCACCTTGGTGCGTCCAAGCATTGGCACACCTGGCAACATCTTCCTGCATGATCCTGCTGTCCCCGCATGTCCTGATAGCTCCTTGTGCTCATCTTGCCATTGCCATTCTTCTTCAGCTGCTGAGCTTCCTTTGAGGCCTTCGAGATGACCGCCTCCACCACTAAAGTTCTTGGCTTATTTCTCTGTACCACCTTTGAAGTTGTAGGTATCCTTCTGCTTGGCAACTGCATCACTTATTCGAAACTTCCCTGGAGATCATGAAATATTTCTTTACCGACACTTGCCGCATATCCTGATGCTCCACCTGACACTATCCCCTTAGAGCCATGCCTATCTCCCTGTACAATCCTCTCCACCTAGATCTGTAAAGTCCCGACACTAGTGCTGGAATATAGGTTCTCCCTTTGCATCTCTCTATTCTGAACCCATGTCACAGCTTCCTCCACTCATGAAGCCACCTCTGCCCGATGCTCCACCTGGAGCTGAAGTCCTCCTAATGCCATAGAAGCCGACTGTTTTCAAGTCCTCCAAGGCCAACTATCCAATGCTGCACTGCTAGGCCTACCGCTGTATCTCGAATACCGTCGCTGGCCCTTCAGACCCTCTGCACTCCGTAGATCTGTTCGAAATCATCTCAGATACACTACACCCTACGAGCTCCTCCGAGATCACTAAGATTTCATCCAAATCTTTACTTTCAATGACTGTACTGATGGAATTCAAGCTTTCTTTTTTCTTGCACTTTTTCCAAAGCAGACACTCCTGCTTAAAGTGCCTTGCTTCTCCACACTTGAAGCATCTCTTGGATTCCTTGCTGCCCCTCTATTCGTCCTTCTTCTTTCTTTTTCTATGCTTCTTTGAAACCATAAGACTCTCCTAGAAGTCCTCCTTCTTCATCATCCATTTTTGCTGCACGTTGGACCTGAGCATTGATATGATTTTCTCATACACCAATGTCTCCTTACTATACAGCAAAGTTGTCACCAATGGATCGAAGCTCTCGGGTAGCAAACACAGCAACAATAGACTCTTTTTCTCCTCTTCTAAATCTACTCCTATATTGAGCAAGTCCATGCTTATCCGGTTGAACCACTGAATATGTCCCACAACATTCTCGCCCTCCTACATCTGAAGGCTGTACAGTTGCTTCTTCAGCATAAACTTATTGCACATGTTCTTTTTCATGTATAACTGCTGCAACCTCGACCATAATCCCTTAAGTGTTCTCTTCTCCAACACACCATACAAAATTTTATCCATCAAACAAGTCCTAATCATGGCACATGCCCTTTTCTCTAAGAACACCCACTCCTTCTCTGTGATCTCCTCCGACCTATCTTCCAAGGTTGAATTCAATCTCATCTGAACTAGTAGATCCTCCACCCTTACCATCCACATCGTGAAATTTTTCTTTCCATCAAACTTATCTAATCCTACCTTCAACTTGCTGTTTTCATGATCAATCCAAATAAAATAACAGCAAATAGATAGATCTGAGAAATACCTTAACTAGGGATGGTGGATAGCAACCCTGCGATCTCTTCATTCCTTATGAAGCCTGGAGAAAGCTTTTAGATCTGAATCTCACTGCTAATCTCTACTGAAAATTAATTTTCTTCCTCCTTCATGCCCAATCAAGCTCTGATACCAATTATTTTTTCTAGGCTGCTCAGAGCCATAGCCGTAGATTCAATCTCTTGCGTGAACTTAGGTATTAATTCAGTAAACTGAAGAAGATCTAAGAAAGATGAGAGAAGCTAGGATTTTGGTGTTGGAACTAGAGAGAAGAGGGAAGAGAGTTAGGGAGAAAAGCTTAATTGTATTTACTTCTTTATTGTAAAAGTTATAATATTTTAGTTTATATACCCTAGAGTTTTCACATGAATCCTAATAATCCTCAGCTTAAAAACTTCCTTAGGCTAACTCAATACATGAAAGCACTCATCGAGTCCAAGTCTCACATGCTCTCATCCCCTGGATCTAATCCCAACCCATACATGAATTAGCCCTCTTAAGACCTCTTAAACTAGGCCTTAAGACCCCTAGGATCAACTCAGATCCTAGCCCAAAATAGACCCTCGTATAACTCTACCCACGCACTGAGCTTGCTCAGTCTCAGCACTGAGCCGACTAAGTTCCATTAGGTCGGCTTAGTCTAAAACTGAGTCGGCCCAGTTCTATGCTGTGCCTACAGTTCCAAAACTCGATCTTTCTATTTTGCCTATGCTTTGAGACTTAGCCGACCCAGTTTTGGACTGAGTCGGCTAACCTACAGAAAATCTTCTTTCTGCAGTCTTGATTCTCCGACTTTGGTTTCTTACTCCACCTTGAATCTCAGGTCTTCGAAGAACCAACTAAGCCCTTTGAGGCCCTCAATATCCGAACCTCAAGCTCGTGGAGAGCTACATGCTGCCTTTATCCTAGGACAACTTCTGTCCTAGCCCTAGGACTATACCTATCCTAGCCTCCCCAAAGCCCTCACCCTGGCTTCGCCCGTGGCCTCCCAAGGCTTGGGAGCACCACACCACCTATATTATGCTCTTATCAGTATCTTGATTGTCTATGCCTTCATGCTGACTATATCCTTTTGCCATGAGTCTTGCTTTGAATATTTCTATATTTTCATCTACACCAATCTTTCTCTTAAAGATCCATTTACACCTAATGGGTACAATACCTTTAGATGGATCTATCAAGATCCAGACTTGATTCGAGTGCATTGAGTCAATTTCTAACTTCATTGCCTATAACCATTTTTTGGAGTCGATATTTGATATCGTCCGTTATAGGTTTTGGAGTCATCTCCATGTACCTTATTTTTTATGAGGAATATTTTCTTTATATCTTCTAAAATAATATATAAGTATCTCTTAGGAGGATGAAAAATCCTACTAGACCTACGAGATGGCAGAGAAAGTATGTGAATCAGCTCAGACTGAATTAGTTCCTCAGGTTTCAAGGCTCGTTGCTCTTCAAAGACTTTCTCCTCGAGCCTAATCTATCTTTCTATGCCTCCATCTTGAATAAACTATTTTTCAAGAAAGACAGCATATCGACTTATAATCACATTTTAGTCTTCTGAAAGATAAAAGTAATATATTAAAGACTCCCTAGGATATCTAATAAAATGGACTTTAAGGGATCTAGATTTTAACTTATTTGCCTATTGTCTCTTGATATGGGTCGGACAATCTCAAATCTTGAGATGACTCAGACTCGATTTCTTACCATACCATATCTCATATGGTGTGGTAAGAATGGTTTTAAAAGAAACCCTATTCAGTATATAGATTACAGTCAAAAGGCTATGTCCCCAAAGATAGATGGGAAGGTCTGTGAAGCTCATCATGGAATGAACTATATCTAATAGGATCTGATTTCTCCATTCTAAAATCTAGTTGATTTGAGGCATTCCAAACAGAGTCTACTGTGAGACAATGGCATGTTCCTTGAGATAGTCCAAAAATTTTCTACTAAGATATTCACCCCCTCGATCTGATCAAAAAATCTTAAGAGATTTTATGGTTTATTTTTCTACTTTATATATAAATTCTTTAAACTTTTTAAAGCCTCAGACTTGTGACGCATATGGTACATATATTCATATAAAAAAATCATCAATAAAGATAATGAAATAGAGAAAACTTTCTCTGGCTAGCATATCAAATGGCCCGCAAACATTTGAATGCACCAAAGCAAGTAATTCTATGGTCCTTTCTCCATATCTAACAAAGAGCAGCTTGGTCATTTTTTCTTGAAGGTATGATTCATAGACTGGATATGACTTGAAAGTCAACAGACTCAACAGTCTAGTTTTCTTCAATCTATTAATCCTATCTTCTTCAATGTGACCTAGCCTTAGGTGCCACAAAAACTTTTCATTTATGTTATCTTGAGGTCATTTCAAATATTTGGCATTTACATTTTGCTCGACATAATGCATAGAAACATCTACATATAACTGAAAGAAACTATTTTTAAGAAAATCACTACCAACTTTATTATTTTCAAAATAAATATTATAGTGCTCCTTATAGAAACTAATTACATAATCATCTTACGTCAAGCAAGAGATAGAAATTAGATTTCTGCTTGTAGTAGGTATAAAATAACAATCTCTAAGAAATAAAATGTTCCCAGATGGTAGTCATAGAGGATATGTTTCCACAGCCACAGCAGGAATCTTTGCTTCATTTCCGACATGTAGGATTATTTTGCCATCACTTAGCCTTTTGCTATCCTTAAGATCCTGTAAAGAAGTATATAAATAAGTACTAGATATAGAGTCAAGCACTCAACTAGATGTAGAAGAAATTGGTAGGTTCATTTCTACGACAAGCATACCTCCAGAAGATTCACCTTCCCTCTTATTCTTTAGTGTTGCTAGGTAAGCTGGCAGTTCCACTTCCAATAGTCATCTGAGTTACAGTGAAAATATTTTTCATTTTCAATGGCCTTGTTCTTTGATTCTGCCTTCTTCTCCTTCTTCTTTTCCTCTATTTTCTATTTTTTTGCAAACTTTTTCTTCTTCCTAGAAGATTTTTTTTTTGGAAGAAGCCAGCTCAACAACAATAGAGCTTCTTGAACTCTTCAAGATTTCCTTAGTAGTGACCAGCATGTTCATGAGCTCGACCCTGGTGCACTAGATCTTATTCATACGAAAGTTTACAATAAACTGTCCATATAAATCAGTTAAGGACTGTAGAATGAGATCAATCTGCAAGTTCTTATCCATGGATATGCCAAGCTTCTTAAGCTCCTCCAAGTCCTTAATTATTATCAAACAATGATCATAGATTGACTGCCCATTATGCATTTGCACTTTGAAGAATCGCTTAGATACTTCATAGTGAGCTGCGCGGCTCTACTCACCATACAACTTTTGCAAGTGAGCTAGTATTTGCCTGTAGTCCTCATGTCCTTATATTAGCACTACAATTCATTAAACATTGATGCCAAGACGTAGTACCTAACCATATTATCATTATTTAACCACTTCTTGTAAGATGCTCTTTGATCAGTGGTTGGATGCGCTAGAAAAGGGGAAAGATCCTAGTCAAGGATATAGAAGTCAATTTCTCAAAACTTAAAATAATTTTTAAGTTTCAGACCCAATCCATAAAATTTGGTCCAGTCAACCTATTATTCTCTAGGATTCTGGCTAGGAGGTTTAAAGCAAACATGATTCTTGTAGAGAGTCAAAGTTTTTAGTTAGATTTTATATTTAACCATTTTATTTTATAGATTTTATTTTAAAAATAAAATAGAACTTTCACTATTTTTCTGGATCCCTCATACTTTCTTGTTAGAGATACAAAAATCTCTACAATCAAAGATTTCTAGTGGGTGCTGCAGTCTCATCAATTGGCCTGCCACCTTATCTAATAGTTATTGCTGATGGATCAGCTGATGAGTGACAACTCTTGTTCAATATTTCTCTAAGTATATTTAGCCAACTTCAGTCTCTAATTCATGAAGCTCACAATGCCTGGAATATTGCTTTACTCCTTAGTTAAGTCAGACCCATTGTTTGCACAAAATGGAGCCATGATTAAGACTCTTACCGTACCCAAAATATTGAGCCCAACTCCTTCTCCATCCCATAGCATCTCATGCCTAATAGTGTAGTTGCGTCTGAAAGGAATATGCCCTACAAGTCAATCAAAATATGTATTTTAATGAGTTGATCTTTTAATCTTTCTGACTCATGTAATGATTTTTTAAATAAATAAAAGATATTTATATTTCATCATATGCTGTATCTTATATTTATTTAAGATTATGATGAATCCCATAGATTAAGACTATGATTTTAGGGTTATGATGAGATCATATCTGCAAGATCTAAAATCCTAAAATCCTAATCTAGAATTTTTTTGATTGATAGAACATTGAGTAGGGGATCAATATTTTCGTCAAGACTGGCACATCCTATGTATGCTCGATAGAGAGAGTGATTGATCTCACAATCACTTGTATGAGATATCAATACAAGAATGTGGGTGCTCACTAGAGAATGAGTTTACTAAATTGATCCAACTTGAGAACATCTGATAGAGTCTTGCTTGTCAAAAGATATTTCTCATAGTGAGTGTTATTCATGTAATCTTTTAACTTGAGACTGCCATAGAATCTTGCATACATGAATCCATATTTTAGTTCATACTCATTCATGACTAAGTCATGTACGAGATATTCTACATATGATTGCACATGGAGGTTGTTAGTAGGTTAACATGAAATTGATCACTTCTAGTAAGAGGAGATCGCATCCTATTTAGTTCAAACATATAATGATTTAAGATGTCTTTGATCAAAGCATAATAAAAATTATAAATAGTTTCTAATATTTCATTAATTGAATCATTATTATAAGATTAAAAAAGACATGAATATGATATTGAATTTGACATAATTTCATATCTAAAATCATATTTAGAATGTAGGATGATCATAAGATTAAATTGCATGGTAACTTACCACTGAAGGATATTTTTGATATTTTTATCAAAATTTTATATCTTTCAGATAGACATGATACATTGCTAGACATCAATTTTATCTTATGAGTTTGATCAAATTAAAGAGTTTAATTCGATCACCAATCATAAATAATTTTAATTATTTGAATTAGGTTAGCTCGATTTGACCTAAATCGGTTATATTGAATTCTAAATAAATTAGGTCAATTTGCACTCGGACCCATTGCTGGCTAGACGTGAAATCCAATGGGTCATACATAAAAAAAATTCATCAAGGATCTTGTTACGCCCCATATCAAGGACATAACATGGCCATGCTACTGAGAGTACCACCCTCGATAACATGAAGCCAATATTTATTTTCTTAAATTAAATAATAGGTGCATCAACAATAAAATAATAAAAAGTTCAAATCAAATTCTTAATTAAACTAAAATTGGTTCAGAGCATCTAAATCCAAAAATCAAAATTAAGATTCAAGTCTTAAAATTCATAAATAATCCATCAAATGTTCATAATTATTTATTAAACTAACTGGAGTTGCCAAAATTTCAAAGCCTGTAACGTAGAGCCCTAAGCCTGGATCCCTCGTCGATCCTAACTTTAGTTCTCTTTAAAAAAAAATAAAAAGATATGAGCTACACTAACTCAGTAAGTAAAATTTATGCTTTCTTACTGGATTAGACATATATTTTTTTATGATAATGCAATATTTAAAAAATAATAAATATTATAAAAATAAAATATTTCATAGAGCATAATATAAAATAAGTTATAAACCAATTATGCATTAATAAATCATGAAATTTCATAAACATAATTCATAAATCGTTCATGTCATATGTTCATATCATGTTTTAAAATATTATTCATAAATATTTATGCTAAGATCATTATTGTACCTATGATAGGGCTATATTTTTTAATCGACTGGATTCTTATTTCTTATGCCAACTTGGTATCCATTGGTGGGGCCATGTTTCTTGTGGATGCTAGCTCCGGGTGTTGACTTTTTCAAAAGAGATTCATTTATAGCTATCTGAGAGCTTTTGAAATTCTTATATCTTTTTCTTAAAATATACTTATACTTAGATGAAAAAACATTAAAATTCATAGTTCATAAACATGCTATTTTCACAAAATATTCATGAAATCAATGATCATAGTAAAACATGATTTTTATATCTCATATGTTGATCATTATTTTACGAAAAATATGAATTCATCAATAATGATTCATTTATATAAAAAATATGATAATTTAAAAATAAATAAGGAGCGTAAGATTCATTTAACTTGTTCATCCTAAATTCTTAGACTTCATAGATGATCCTATTTAAAATATTAAAAATATGATCACTTTTCTATCCAATGAACCTAATAAGATTTAAATTATAAGATAAGAGAATTATTGATCGGATGTGATGGACCATCTGGGCACTGGAGAATTCAGGATCTTCTAATCGAGGGCTAGATCTAAGAAACTTGATTAAGAAATCATGAAGTATAGATTAGATCAAGACCAAGGTCGATCAATAGGATTCGTCAATAGTGGGTTTCTAAGATACTTGACATGAACAGAGTGGGCTTGACATACAGCATGGATATCGAAGCAGCTTTGGATCATCTTGTTTGAGTTAACATGGATCCCCAGAAGAGGAAGATTGATACTAAAGTCCCTAGATCTTAGAGAGAGAAAGTAGGTGAGGAGAGAGAAAGTAGAGAGAATTTTTATATCTTTTGGAAGAAGCAATTATGGTTGAGATCATCAACGATCATATCTCGACGACTCAATATGGGTTAACTATGCTTAGATTCTATAAATTTTTGATAAGGATTAGACTGGGATCCTATCTACTACACGGATATCAAAGCTGCTCCATTCATCTTATTTTCATTTCAAATTCACATTTGGATTCATAGATCAGATAGAGAGAGAAAGAAAGTGTGTGGAAGAAAAATTCTAGAGAGAGAAGGAGAGAGAAGAGAATCAAGAGAGAGAGTCTTTATCTTTCTCAATGAAAGAAATCATGACTGGTTCCAATTGGATGGAATGACAAAACCTTGAGTTGGGATCCCTAGGTGCTCTTGGAGAGAGAAAGAGAGAGAGGCAATAGAGAGAGAAAATCTTCTCTCTCTTTTTACTTTTTTTCCTTTTCTTTTCTTCTCTTCTTCTTCTTCTTTCTTTTTTCTTTCTTTCTTTCCTTCTTGGCCGAATAGGGGATGGAGGTCCAAGGTGGCTGGTTGCCTGAAGATGGATGGACTACGGTAGTAGGTGGCCGTTGGTGGTGGGGCATGGGCTAGCCGGTGGCGAGTGGCCAGCCAACAAAAGAAAGATAAGAAAAGTTGGAAATATAGGGGAAAATAGGGGTTCTACTCATAGGGCTTTTTCCAGTGAACCCAATAGCCAGCGGTCATGCATGGTGGCATGGAAAGAATGGAAAGAAAGAGAGGAAGATGGATCAGTGCATACCTCGGCCTTCGGTGGTGTTTCTAGCTACAATTTTTGGTGAGCATGGGTTTAGGAAAAACATCAAAATGAGGAAGAAAGAGGGAGGAAGAGTGCCAGTGGATGGTCGATTTCATTGCGTGGAATCCTTTGAGGGGGAGGGGGAGATATATAGAGCAGAGGGGAGGCCAAATCCTCCCTAAAATGCAATCCTTTTCTGATGATTTTGCATGGAAGAAACTCCCAGTGGGAGTCTTCTTCGTTTCCCTTTTTTTTCCTTTTGGGTGGAGGTTTTGTGCCCTATTTTAATGGGCCAGTCCAATTGCACTGGCATCACATTCTACCCTCCTTAAAAAAGTTTCGCTCTCAAAATTTGGCATACCTTCATTTGCAAATAAGTGAAGATACTTTATCGTCATATCATCTTCAAGTTTTCAGGCAGTCTTTCTCTCTTTATGATTGCTCCATTAGATCTTCATATATCAAATTATGGGCCATCTTAAGATTTGCTTTTTATTTTTATTTTTTTTAATTTTTTTGTAATATTTCAGATGGGGAACTCGTCATAAGTTAAGTCTTCATGAACTTGTAATAGCTCATATTCTACCATATTATTCATATCACAAACAAACTTCCATAATAGAAAAATATGAAAAACATTATGCATTTTATACAATTCTAATAGTAGGGCTAGTTTATAAGATACATCTCTACTTTGCCCAAGACTTCAAAACTTTGCCCAAGACTTCAAAAGGCCTAATATTGTATGGACTTAGCTTGTCATGCCTCCTAAAGCTCATCTGAAGATAACAACTTTCTTTGATCTCTTAATGTTTTCCTAAAATACCATAATTCCTTAGCCATGAAATTGTTTGCTCTTGATTATTTCATATGAAAATCATAATCGATCATTTCTATTCTCAATAAAAATAGAAGAGCCTGGAGCATTAGATGCTCACATAATCTACAAATTTCTCCATCTTTTTAACTTCTTATATGATGAAATAATTAGACTCTTATCATAGACATTCCTTAGATTTATTCAAACAAATGGAGTAATAATATCAAAAAGGATATCTATACTCAAAACATTCTACATCCAAGCTCCAGCAAGGAATATCATTCCACTAACCTTAAATTTAAGATTCTCAAAATTCTTTTGACCATTATTAATAATAAAAGAACTAATCATCGAAGATAGTACCGTAATATCTAAATGAGCCCAAAGATCAACAAACTTATCTTTTCATTCAATGATGATCTCTTTTACTAAAAATTAAGTCTCCATTCATAACACTTATTGCATTAGAATTAGTATTCTTAACTAGTTTTCATATAATTCGATCACTAGACTTCTATTGCGCACTCTAATCTAAAGCCACCGAATCCTTTAGGGCTATCGAATGAATTATGAAAGAACACTGTTTAACATTAGAATCTCAAAAGATCCAACCTTCAAAATTTTTGATAGATAATAAGCAAAACTTTTAAATTTATTTATCCTTTACTATGCCTCAAGCATATCATATCAAGATTAAATCTTAATCTACTTTCATATTTGAAGTCCTTGTATAAACTTCATGACTCATCTAAAATTTTATAAATCTAAAACTAATTAGAGTAAGTTAACCCAAGATTCACTTGACAATCAATTAGGTAGCTTCAACTAACATTTTTTGTAAAAAGATTAACTCCAACTCTAACAAACTAGAAGATTTCAGGTTAACATCCCTATGAATATAATTAATTTAATTATTTCTCTTAGAGCTTCCTTCATCATGACCCTTAACATTCATTAATAAATCAACATGAAATCTTATCCCTTACATGTTAAAACTCATTTAAGTCTTTAAGAAATTTAACAATAATAAGTTACCTTAGATCAGCTTAGAAACCTAAATTTTGACTTGAAATAATTAATACACCTTATTATCTCCAACAAATAAAAAGAAGATAAAGTAATCCAATCCATAGATAGTAATACAAATTATTAAAGATTTTACCAAAATGTATATGTCATGCTCTTATAATAAAATCTAATTTACCAATAGAAATAAATATATTTTTCATTTATACATGAGTTTCATATATGATTCTTTTATAGGTTCAAAAAGTATTCTTCTTTTTATGATGCAATTCTTTCTTAGGCCACATCTTAAACAACTTTTCCAAAATTATAATGATCAAATAATTAGCATAAAAAAAGTCATCAAGATCTTCATCCATATCGAGTTTAAAATTTTTAAAATTATCTAAATAATAATGGAATAAGTATACGCAACACAACTTAACCTATTAGTATAACATCCCATATTCAAATGTCAACATATTTTAAACTTAGGTCACCTTAATTAATGAAATCTAAGTCATAATTCATTTGTTGTATTAGATACATCGCATGCCACTTATGCATAAATCCCATCACCATATCTATTGATCCAAAGTCCAATCCTAATGTACTATTCTAATCTAGATTGATTCTTCTATTCTCTTTTTTTTGTCCATCCCTAACAATCAAAATCCTAGGCTTAAGTTCTACTTATGATTAAACCTATTGCTAGACTTTAAATTCTACTCATTATCAAACCTATTGCTCTGATATCATAAAATGTCATGCTCCATATCCGAGACATAATACGGCCATGCTACCAAGGGTACCACCCTCGACAACATGAAGCCAACATTCATTTTCTTAAATTAAATAACAGATGCATCAGAAATAAAGTAATAAAAAGTTCAAATCAAATTCTTAATAAAATTAAAACTAGTTTAGAGCACCTAAATCCAAAAACCAAAACCAAGATTCAAGTTTTAAAATTCATAAATAACCCATCATATGTTCATAATTATTTATTAAACTAAGTGCAGTTGCCAAAATTTTCAAACCTGCAACGTAGAACCCCAAGCCTGGATCTCTCATCGATCCTAATCTTAATTCTCTATAAAAAAAAGAAAAAGATATGAGCTACACTAGCTCAGTAAGTAAAATCTATACTTTCTTATTGGATCAAGCATATATTTTTTCATGATAATATAATATTTAGAAAATAATAAATATTATAAAAATAAAGCATTTCATAGAGCATAATATAAAATAAGTTATAAACCAATTATGCATGCAGAAATCATAAAATTTCGTAAACATGATTCATAAATCATTCATGTCATATGTTCATATCATGTTTCAAAATATTACTCATAGATATTCATGTTAAGATTACTATTGTACCCATGATAGGGCCATATTTTTTAATCGATAGGATTCTTATTTTTTGTGCGAACTTGGTACCTGTTGGCGGGACCATGTTTCTTGTGGATGCTAGCTCTGGGTGTCGACTTTTTCAAAAAGAATTCATTCATAGCTATATGAGAGCTTTTGAAATTCTTATATTTTTTTAAAAATATACTAATATTTAGATAGAAAAATATTAAAATTCATGATTCATAAACAAGCTATTTTCATAAAACATATTCATGGAATCAATGATCATAGTAAAACATAATTTTCATATCTCATATGCTGATTCTTATTTTATGAAAAATATGAATTCATCAATAATAATTTATTTATATAAAAAAAATGATAATTTAAAAATGAATAAGGAGCATAAGATCCAGTTACCTTGTTCACCCTAGATCCTTAGACTTCATAGGTAATCATATTTAAAATATCAAAAACTTGATCAATTTTCTATCCAATGAACCTAATAAGATTTAAATCATAAGGTAAGAGAATTATTGTTCGGATGTGGCAGACTGTTTAGACACCAGAGAATTTCGGATCTCCTAGTCTAGGGCCAGATCTAAGCAACTTGATTAAAAAGTCATGAAGTATAGATTGTATTAAGACCAAGGTCGATCAATAGGATTCATCAATAATAAATTTCTAAGATACTTGACATGGACAGAGTGGGCTTGACATACAACTAGATATTAAAGCGGCTTTAGATCATCTTGTTAGAGTCAACATGGGTCCCCAGAAGAGGAAGACATAGATTGATACTAGAGTCTCTAGATCTTAGAGAGAGAAAATAGAAAGAAAATAGAGAGAGAACTTTTATATCTTTTGAAAGAAGAAATCATGATTGAGATCATCGAAGGTCATATTGCGGTGACTCAATTGGGTTAACTATAATTAGATTCTATAAATTTCTGATAAGAATCAGATTGGAATCCTACCTACTGCATGGATATCAGAGCAGCTCCAGTCATCTTATTTTCATTTCAAATTCATATTGGGGTTCATAGATCAGATAGAGAGAGAAAGAGAGTGTGTGAAAAGAGAAATTCTAGAGAGAGAAGGAGAGAGAAGAGAATCAAGAGAGAAAGAGTCTTCATCTTTCTCAACGAAAGAAATTAGGACCGAGTCCATTTGGATGGAAAGACAAAACCTCGAGTCAAGATACCTAGGTGCTCTTGGAGAGAGAAAGAGAGAGGCAATAGAGAGAGAAAACCTTCTCTCTCTTTTTTCGTTTTTCTTCTTTTCTTTTATTCTCTTCTTCTTCTTCTTCTTTCTTTTTTCTTTCTTTCTTTCCTTCTTGACTGAACAGGGGATGGAGGTCTAAGGTGGCTGGTTGCTTGAAGACTGATGGACTATGGCAGCAGGCAGCCGTTGGTGGTGGGGCATGGGCTAGCTATTGGCAAGTGGTCGACCAACAAAAAAAAGATAAGAAAAATCAAAAAAATATGGGAAAATAGGGGTTCTACTCATGGGGTTTTCTCCAGCGAACCCTATGACCGGTGGCCATGCGTGGTGGCATGAAAAGAAGGGGAAGAAAGAGAGGAAGATGGGTTGATGCATACCTCAGCCTTCGGCCGGTGTTTTTGGTTTCAATTTTTGGTGAGCATGTGTTTAGAAAAAACATCAAAATGAGGAAGAAAGAGTGCTAGTGGAGGGTCAATTTCATTATGTAGAATCCTTTGAGGGGGAGGGGGAGATATATAGGATGGATGGGAGGCCAAATCCTCCCTAAAATTCAACCCTTTTCTGGTGATTTCACATGGAAGAAGACTCCCAATGGGAGTCTTCTTCGTTTTCCATTTTTTTTCCTTTTGGGTGGGGGTTTTGGGCTATTTCTTAATGGGCCGGTCCAATTGGATCTAGCCATCACAGGTCTAATTGGATTAGATCATGTTTGCAAGATGAACATGCTAGCATATGTTGCAAACTCTAACTCCTATGTTCAAATCAGATTCAAATTTTATTTTTGATTGGGCTAATTAAATCTAATTTAATTCAAATCAGATTTGGTTTTGAATTGGGTTAACCCATGGCTGATTAAGCAAGGGATTAGGTGAAGGATAAACAAGGGTTTACATGCATCTATTTTAAAATCTTTTCAAAAATAATTATAGCGGAAGCATTAGATTAATCATATTAATCTGCAAAACATGTAATAAATTCCTAGTCTAGGATCTTATGACATGATTTATACAAGCATTAAATCTAAAAATTAAATAAACAACTAGAAAGGTGTTGGTCACATCAACACCGATCTAGATGTAGATCTAATCTAGAGAGCTATAGAGATCATATCTTAATATCTTTTCACGAGTCGAGAAATTTGCTTGTTGATTCGAGGCTGAGGTTGTCGCTTCAAGCCACACAGGTATTCAGCCTCTATGGATAGTCCATATAAAGCCTCGAATTGATCAAAAATTCAATAATTGAAAATCAGCGCAGTATGCTAGCATTTTGCTGATCCTTTCTTGATGGTTGATCACAAACCTTTTTCAAATTTCTTGGAGCTTCCAAGGATCGAAGACTTAGAGGAGGATTAGAGAGAGATCTTCTTCTTTACTTTTCTCTCAAAAGATTGTGGAAGAAGATGTAAGAAAATCTTAGAGAAGACTCTTCTTCTCTCTTTCTTTTCTCCCACCAGGACACACAATGTTGTGTCTGAAAGAAACCCAGCGCCCAAGAGGTGTTTGCACCTTAGTTTCCCACACTCAAGAGGTTATTCCATGAACTAACTCCTATCAAAACTTCATGCCAAGATCCCTTTTAAATAGAAAGATATGGAAGAGTCCTAGTCTAGGTCAAATACTTTACTAGGAAAGTTTTCATTGTAAGAAATATTGGGATGCCCAACTTTTGGACACCTCCTTATTTTCCTTAGGCATGGGGTTCCTGAAAGAAGTGCACAAAATATTCCTTTTTCTCATGAAAAAAATAGATTAAATCTGATTAAAATAGGTGCCATCACTGGATAGATTTTGGGGAATCAAAAACTTTATCAAATAGAGTCTTAAGTCAAAACAACTTGCTTGTTTTGACCTAGTCAAGATTTATTTCCAAACCAACTCCAATGAGACATGCGTGGGACCTCTTAGGACATGAGAAATATCACACAAAAATAAAAAAAAAGGGCATGGGTATGGGGACTGTAGGCACCAAGAAAGAGAGAGAGTTTCAATCCAACTTGGCTCTCTAGTTTTTTTTGTCAAACTAAGAGTTTAAACCTAATTAAATTAGGATTAGTGCAACTTAACTAAGAATGATCTTAGTCCAACTAAGAGTCTAATTAAATTAGATTAAATTATATTTAATTTTAATTTAAATTCTAATCAAATTAGAAATTAGGTGCATATAAGTCCTAATTGATAAGAATTTATTCTTCCTTGTAATTGGCTTATCCTATAAACCAGTTAGACTTGACCTAATCAAGTCCAAACCAAAGCTAACTAAATCTCATTTAATTAGACTCGATCTTATCCCTTATGCTTAATTAAATTGAGCTAATTAACAATCTTATTGCTAATTAATCCTTTTGCAATACTTGCACTAGGTCAAACATTAATCATATTGACTATTTGACCCTAAAATGAATCTTATTTATTAATCAACCATCCGATCAGATCGAAATCTCTAATGTGTGTGACTCCATAGGTTTGAACCTAAGTCGGTAGCATAGAAATAGATTTTTATATCAATCGAAGTGACCATCTAGCAATGATATCCGTGGCCAAATAGGTTATGTATAAAGCAACATTCTAGAGTCATATGGATATAGTTTTCATATAATTCATCCCCTTGATGTGAATGCTCATAGGACAACTCAAAGTTTAATTGTCAACCTAGAATAAGTCATCTGCATTATATTTTAAAATATCAAATCCATCATATGGATTATCCTGATCAAGATTTTGCTAAATTGAAATACAGTGATGCATTTTCTCCAAACCCTTAGAGCGGTTAATCCTATCTTGATCATGCACCAACTTTACAATATGGCATATAATGATCTACACTCGATCAATGTTGTTGTCCTTGGTAACAACGTATCATTTAGCCGTAAACTAATTAAGGACTAAACAATAAATCCTATCTTTATCGATTCTAAATAGTCCTAAGAACTTTATCACAATATAGGAGTTCATTAGAAGATGTACATTTATGATGAAAAATGCCATAATAAAGATTTTATTCATTATAAACCATTTACATTTATAAGATGAGCTCAACCATCAATAGGCTGATGATTGGCTTTGAGACATATTTTCTAATAACTCCTACTTATCCTAAAGCTGCTTGATACAATATCTAATTTTCATCTTTGACTTGTGGTTGTTGAACTTCTTTACTACCAAGACTTTAGTGAATGGGTTGGCTAGGTTCTTCTTTTCATTGATCTTTTGAATGTTGATGTCACCTCAATCCATAATCTTTTGGACAAAATGATAGCGGCATAGAATATGCTTGCCCATTGGTATACCTTCAATTCCTTCGCCTAAGTAATGGCTTTAGTGGTATCATAGTAGAATAGGACTGGACCATCAAGGAAGGGTGCCACTCTGAGCTCGATGATGAATTTTCTTAGCCACATGCTTCCTTCATAGCATTGGATGCTGAGATATACTTTGCCTCGCAAACTAAGTCTACCATAGTGTGCTGTTTGAAACTCTTCTAGTAAATAGCTCCATCATTGAGAGTAAACACATAAACCATCATACTTTGCTATTATCATGATCAGATTGAAAGCTGGAGTCTGTAAACCTCCAAAGTTTCAAATCTGACTCACCATAAATCAGCCACTGATCCTTAATATTTCTCAAATATTTAAAGATAATTTTTCCAATATTTCAATGGTTCTCCTTTAGATCATATTTGTATGTACTCACTACTCCTAGTGGGTATGCCACTTCTGGTCTCATATATATCATTGTGTATATGATAGATTCTACTGCTAAAGTATATGGTTCTACTCATACACTCTCTCTTTTTAGAAATTGTCGGACAATCCTTCTTAGATAGAAAAATTTCATAGCCTATCGATAGATAGTTTTTTTTTAAATTCTCTACGCTGAACCGCTTCAATATAGTTTCTATATACGTGGACTAAGACAATCCAAGTTTCCTCTTAGATCTATCCCTATAGATCTTTATCCCTAGGATGTAAGATGTTTCTCTCATGTCCTTCATGGAGAGCTAAGATGACAGCCATACTTTTATTCCCTGTAGTGCAGGGATATCATTTCTAATTAAGAAAATATCATCTACGTACAATACAAGAAATACTACAACTGAGCTATTTGTCCATTTATAAATGTAGGACTCTTCTTCATTCTTAATGAAGCCATATGTTTTGATCATCTTATCAAAATATATATTCTAACTCCAAGATGCTTGCTTCAATCCATAAATAGATCTCTTATGCTTGTACATCTTAGACTTATTTGTGGATGTGAATTCTTCAGGTTGTATCATATATATCTCTTCTTCTAGCTCTCTATTCAAAAAAGTTATCTTCACATTCATTTGTCAGATCTTATATTCCAGATAGGTAGCTATTATAAGTATCATCTGAATAGATTTGAGCATTGCCATAGGAAAGAACGTCTCATCACAGTCAATACCAAAATATTGATGATACCTATTGGTAACCAAATGGGCTTTGTAGGTCTCCATCTTTCCATCTATGCCCCTCTTTTTTTTGAAGACCTACTTACATCCAATGGATTTAACTTCTTCAGGTGGGTCAACCAATATCCATATATCATTAACCTTCATGGACTTCATTTTGGATTTCATGGCCTTAAGCCATTTTTGGAATCAAGTCTCTGCATTGCATCCATGTAGGTGATTGGATTTTCATCATTTTCATCGAATTCGATAGGATCACCATCCCGGACCAAGAAATCATAGTATCTATCCAGTTGATATGGTACTCTATCAGATCGTTTTAAGGGTATAGGTATATTAGGCTCCAAATTTGATCTAATCAAATTCGGTTTAGGTTCAGCTAATTGTATCAAGTTTTCTATCCATTGAATTTTCTTAAGTTTGAGCTTAGAGGCAACAGTTCCTTCACCAAGGAACTTCTTTTCTAAAAAGATTATCCTATTGCTGACGAACATCTTTTATTCTTCAGTATGATGGAAATAGTAACTTCTAGTTTTCTCAGGGTACCCTATAAACACATACTTATTGGATCGGGGTCTAAGTTTATCTATATGCAAATATTTGACATAGGTTGGATAATTCCAAATTTGAAGGTGAGAAAGTATAGGCCCACTCCATATCTCATATGGAGTTTTTGCAATAGATTTACTCGAAACATTGTTCAATATAAAATATGCAGTTTTAAGAGCATAATCCCAAAATAAAATAGGCAGACTAGCAAACCCCATCATGGATCAAGCCAGATCTAACAAAGTTTGATTCCTCATTTCTGACATACCATTATGCTATGGTGTCTCTGGAGGAGTCCACTATGAGAGAATCTTATTCTCTCCTAGATACATCAAGAATTTATTAGATAGATATTCATCTCTTCGATCTGATCGAAGAATTTTAATATTTTTTTAGTTTATTTTTTTACTTCATTATGGAATCATCTGAATATTTTAAATGATTCAAACTTATGTTTCATAAGATAGACGTACCTATATCTAGATAGATCATCAGTAAACATAATAAAATAGTGATATCCACCTCTGGCACTAGTATTCATTGGTCCACATAGATCACTATATACAAGACTTAAAACTTTATTAGCTCTTTCATCCTTTACAGTAAAAGATGATTTTGTCATGTTCTCAAGAAGATAGGATTTATAGATTGGCAATGATTCACAATCATTGACACCGAGGATCTCCTCTTTGGCTAATATGTTTATCATGTTTTTATTAATATGACCAAGCCTGCAATGCCAAGATAGGCATCAATAACATTATCTAATCTAGGATATTTATTAGATATGTACATTATACTCATAGGCTGTGATAAAATATAAATGTCATTTCTTTGTTGTCTACGTATTATTGTAACATTATTTATAATGATATTACAATAATCTTTCTTTATTAAAAAATGATAATCAACTTTGGCCAAAAGGCTAATAAAGATTATATTCATTAGAAAAGAATGACAGTAAAGACAATCATATAAAGAAATGACATTACCATTGAAAATAAGTTGAACTATTCCCAAAGCTAGAACCGAAATAGATCTTTCATCTCCAATATTCAGGAATCGCTTGTCATTTTCAAATTTTATACTAACTTGAAGTTCTTGCAATGAATTGCAAATATAAACTAGACTTCTAGTATCCAATATCAGGTAGTAGTATCACAAATAGAAAAATTATAAGGTGTTATCATATAACATCCTCGATCAGCAACTTCTTACTTTTTTCTCTTGTTTAGCCTATTGAGATCAAGGAAAGAAAGATACTGAGGATAGTTCCTCTTTCAGTATCCCTGCTTCTTACAATAGAAGTACTTTGCCTGATTTAGGTTAGTCTTGAATTTTTTATTTAGACTGGGCATAGAAGCCCCAGCATGAACCTCTTCGTGCTGCTGAATAACATTCAACTTTCGATACTTATTATTAAAGTTGGTTCCTATAAGTATATCACTATCTAACAGTGAATGGAGCAACTAGAATTTGGCCTTAACTACGCAAAAAAGAATCAAAAGCCTAATTAGTAAATAATTTATTAAGCCTAAATATTTAGACTTTAATTAAAAGATTCTTTCACTATTTTATTCGAAGTGATGGCCTCTATTTCCAATTCAAGAAATTATCCTAATTTCTTAGTGGGTACTAGAATCCACACACACTGCATATGGGCCCGAGAAAAGCTTTGACTAACTTATATGTATCTATGGGTAGGTTTTTAACTAATTATTTTTAAATAATTTTTAGTATTAGATTTTGCCCCAGGTATCTTTTCAGTAGGCTAGGACCTCCACTGAAAGTTCTGATTAGATCCAACCATTAATATGATTGAGTTTGGTGCATCAATTGAACGATGACCAAGCCCGAGGAAAGCTCTAACTAATTTGATCGCCGTTCAGAGAGCATGATCTAATCATCATATGATGAATAATAATTTCAATATCTTGATGAACACCAAGCATAAGATGCCTCTAATGTCCACTCAAACTTTGGATCCATTACCATCCATCTTAATGGGAGGCTATTATCTAATTATCATCATAACTATTTTATTTAAGGATCTAATAATTTTAAAAGGATTTGGTTAACTTATTTTAAGAGAGCAGAAAAGAAGAATAACTAGCTAATCATGATCCTCCCACTGACTTCACCAAGTCAGATTAATCGAGACCAAAGATAAGCCAATCTAGGGGCACCTAAATCATCACATTAATTGACCTTGTCAACATGGGTCAACTCAAATTATGAAGTGATCTGATCAAAATATAATTTCACTAAGAAAGCTAGGTTAGTAAGATTGGAGGGAGGGATATGCTATTAACTTGTCAAAAATTGAATCAGTGCGAGTAGCTTTCAATTAAAGATCATCAGTCATAAATTGCTAGACTTACCTTAGACACCAACTGATTAATTAGTTTTGATTGGATCCACCTAATAGTTTGGGCTTGACTGCTTAGCTAAGAATCAAGTCCATTTGGTTCTCGTTAAAGACATGGACTTGATCAAATATAACTATTACAATTGATCTACAGAGTCCTTAACCTAATCTAAGACAACATTTGATTAGATATAGTCAATTACTCTAATTAAGTTCATTCTTTAATCTAACCTAATTAATGGACTTAATTCACTCTAATGCATTAACCCACATGTTATGATTTTGTCTTAGGATCTTTAATTCATAATTCTAGATCCTAATCAATAACTCTTAAATCTTAATTAAGTATTGGACTGAGGGTTGGGGTTTGGCATTTCAAAAATAATTTTGATATTTGTAAAATAGTTTTACAATATGGTTATGTTCACTAAATGGATCGACTCATTTTAGAAATGGATTGGCTTATTTTATTAACATCAGTCAGTTGCATTTTTGAGTCACAAAAAAATATGTACATAACATAAACAAAATCATGAATCTACTTTAGATCTAATCTAAACACATTCATGATCATAAACATCAAATTAAAATAATTTTAATTCTAATCATAAATTCTTTAGATTATATCTAATATTTTCTGATTATATTTCAGATTTGCATGAACTAGGATAATTTTTTCACTATAAGGGATAAACCTTATAGCAGAACAAGCTTAAAAGATTAGTTCATGTAATCTAAATTTATTATTTTTAGATTTAAATAATTTTAAATTTATTAAATTATAAATCTATTTAAATTATATCTAACATATTTGTGATTAATTTTAGATCTATATGAACTAGGACAATCTTTTTATTGTAAGGGATAAACCATACAGTAGGACAACCTTATAAGATCAGTCCATATGATCTAAAATTTTTTAATTTTAGATTTAAATTTTAGATTATAATTTAGATTAAATATAAATAATTAATCTAAAATATGTATAGAAATCATGTTAAATAGATCTAGATTTTGATACCAATTGAAGAAAAAACTAGGGTTTACATACATCTATTTTTAAACTTTTTCAAAAATAGTTACAGCAGAAGCATTAGATTAATCATATTAATCTACAAAATATGTAATAAATCCCTAAATCTAGGATCTTATGACATGATTTATGCAAGCATTAAATCTAAAAATTAAATAAATAACTAAAAAGATGTTGATCACATCAACACTGATCTAGATCTAGATCTAGTCTAGAGAGCTATCGAGATCATATCTCTATACCTTTTTGCAGGTTGAGAACTCTACTTGTTGATTCAAGACTGAGGTTATCGCTTCAAGCCACATAGATATTCGGTCTCTACAGGTAGTCCACACGAAGCCTCGAAGTCCAGTAGTTAGAAATCAGCGTAGTGTGCTAGCACTTTGCTAATTCTTTCTTGATGGTTGATCACGAACCTTCTTTAAATTTCTTGGACCTTACAAGGATTGAAGACTTAGAAGAGGATTAGAAAGAGATCTTCTTCCTCACTTTTCTCTCAAAAGATTGTGGAAGTAGATGTAAGAAAACCCTAGAGAAGACTCTTCTTCTCTCTTTCTTTTCTCTCACCAGGACACACAATGTTGTGTCCAAAAGAAACCCAATGCCCAAGAGGTGCTTGCACCTCAATTTCCCACACCCAAGAGGTTATTCCACAAACTAACTATCATCAAAATTCCACACCAAGAGCCCTTATAAACAGGGAGATATAGAAGAGTCATAGTCTAGGTCAAATACCTAACTAGGAAAGTTTCCATTGTAAGAAACATTGGGGTGCCCAACTTTTGGATGCCTCCATATTTTCCTTAGGTGTGGGGTTCCTGAAAAGAGCACACAAATTCTTTTTTTCATGAAAAAAATTAGATTAAATTAGATTAAAATAGGTGCCATCATTGGACAGAGTTTGGAGAATAAAAAATTCTATCGAATAGAGTCCTAGGTCAAAACAACTTGCTTGTTTTAACCTAGTCAAGATTTATTTCCAAACCAAATCCAATGGGGCATGCATGGGACCTCTTAGGACGTGAGAAACATCATGCAAAAGTTAGAAAATAAAGGGCATGGGCGTGGGGAGAGTAGGTGCCAAGGAAGAGAGAGAGAGTCTCAGTCCAACTGGGCTCTCTAGTTTTCTTTTGTCAAACCAAGATTTTAAATCCAATTAAATTAGGATTGGTGCTGCCTAATTAAAGATGATCTTAGTCCAACTAAAAGTCTAATTAAATCAGATTAAATCATATTTAATTTTGATTTAAATTCTAATCAAATTAGAAATTAGGTGTACATAAGTTCTAATTGAATAGAAAATTATTCTTCCTTGCAATTGACTTATCCCATAAACCAATTAGACTTGACCTAATCAAGTTCAAACTAAATTTAATTGAATTTCATTTAATTAGACTCTATCTTAGCCCTTATGCTCAATCAGATTAAGTCAATTAGCAATTCGATTGCTAATTAATCCTCTTGCAATACTTGTACTTGTTCAAACATCAATCGTATTAACTATTTGATCCTAAAATGATTCTTAATCATTGATCAACCATCCGATTAGATCAAAATCTCTAATGTGTATGATCCTATAAGTTTGAACCTAAGTTGATAGCATAGAAATAGATTTCTATACCAATCAAAGTGATCATTTAGTAATGGTATCCGACTGTCGGATAGATCGAATGCATAAAGCAACATTCTAGAATCCATATGGATATGATTTCCATATAAGTCATTCCCTTAACTATGAATGCTTATAGGATGACTTAGGATTTAACTGTCAACCCTGAATAAGTCATCTATATTGTATTTCAAAATATTAAATCCATCACATGGATTATCCTGGCCAAGGTTTTGCTAGATTGAAATATAGTGATGCATTTTCTCGAAACTCTTGGAGCGGTTAATCCCATCTTGATCATGCACTAACTTTACAAGTACTTTACTATGCTCAAAAATCTTTTATCACTAAATTAGAAATTTAGGTAGTTAAGCACCAAAGCATAGTGAGTTGCTTGCACGTCACCATAGTGATCTCAGGTCGAAGGAACACTTATATCTATATTCCATTGAAGCTATTCTTGACAACAAAATATTCTAGAGTTAGCTATATTCAGTGATGATGTATCCTTATATCTCATTTGCATGCCTCAGTATCTCCACACTCTTTGGTTAAGAGAACAACCAACCTATATGGCATGCAATGACTTACACTCGATTAACGTTGTTCTTGGTAACAACGTATCATTTGATCATAAACTAATTTAAGAAGTAAATAATAAATCCTCTTTTTATCGATTCTAAATAGTCCTAAAGATTTCATCACAACATAGGAGTTCATTATAAGATGTACATTTGTGGTGAAAAATGCTAGAATAAAGATTTTATTCATTATAAATTATTTACATTTACAAGATGAGCTCAATCGTCAATAGACTGATGATTGATTTTGGGACATATTTTTCAATATTAGACACATTAAATCTAGACTCCACGCACTAGAGAATCTCTCTCTTGACATGTGGATTTTCTTGTTATGCGCCAATGACAAGTGGCTCCCCATGAGATGGTGCGCCCCCTCCTTCCGATTCTTATCCAAATATTAATTCACACAAGTTTATTTAATCATGGATTTTAGATGTTTAGAGGTGTAGAAGAGTCCTTCTGCCTCTTAAACTCTTCGGTTATTTGGTATTTTGATAAAGCAAGCCACCTTGCTGCCCCTCCCTATTGTTGGAACCACTTGGACCAAGAGTCCAAGTGGTTGTGGACTATAGTTTTCCCATGCCATATTTGACTTTGGCACCTTCCAAGATGGGCCATTAGATGGCCATATTAAAGCTTCATGACACTTGAGAAATAATGGAGAATTAATTTCGAAGAGTCTTTCTATGTGAAGCGACTCTTGGAACTAATCTCATTTGTTTTCACATATCCTGAGATTTAATATGGGGCATGAGATATCTGGATAGATGTAAAAAGTAGATCTTGAGAGAGCGTGAGATAATGAATTGGCATCCCTACATATAATATAAATAGGGGTGTGCACCAAAAATTAATTAATTCATCCCGATCTTCTTTTTCTTACACTCTCTCCCTTTTGTCCAATTATTTTCTTCCTTCCCTTGTTAAGACAAGGTCTTAATAAGGATAAGAAGTCTTCTTTAGGACAAGGGTCTGGGAAGAAAATTAAGAAAGACAAGGAGAAAAAATGATAGAGAAAAGGAAGGCTAGGAGGAAGGAAGCAAGTTCTAAGGAAGTACTGTCCAAAAGAATTCTTGGAAGAAGAATTCAGTGAAAGAAACCAATTAAAGAAAGGAGTCTGTGGCTTGATCAAGACTCCATGTGGATCAATGTTGGAGGGTGAACACTTGAGCGCCTAGTGGAACCCCTGCCGAACCTCTACCAAAATTTTTATCTGAATTAGGGTTAAGCAATTCAAGTATTCCTCTATGCCTATTTTGATATATAATGTTATATGATATATGATTGTAATCTATAAGGAGGTCTTAGATTAGGGTTTGATTTTAAGATTTTATTAAAAATGCTTTGGAATTCATGCTTCTACTCTAGTCATCAAACCTTACAATGATATCAGAGCCTCCTTATTAGGTTCAATCATATGATGATTTGCTTATAGTATTGTAGCATGTTATGCAATATGATATGATCATATTCTATTATTCATGATATGTCTTTGATATGCATCATTGTATAAGGTTTCCCTGGCATAGTGGTGGATGTCCAGTATATGGTAGATAGTTGTGCTAGAATGATGGTATTAATTAATGTATGCTAGTATGTTAGTATGTATGACTATGTTATGTCATAATTGATATGATCTATTTATGCAATGTTTCATATAAATTGCTATGATCATAATCAAGATGCAATTTGATTAGAATGTGCAAAGAGACCAGTTAACCCTCAGAAAAAAATTATATTAAGTTGGAGTATTACTAACTAAAAGTAGAACCAGTATGGATGTAATTGATCAATTGGTGTCTAGAAAAGTAGTTCATGATTGGTAAAGAGAATGTGGTTTATAATTGGTTTAGTTTGTTGACTTGGCTAACTTGTTAGTGTCTAAGGAAAGCAATGGGGGACTTCCACCTCTTTGCCACTTACCTAGATGATTAGATTAATTTAATTCTTGATTGGATGCTTAGTGTTATATTTGAAGGAACCAGATCTAGGGTTTTATAGGTAGATCTTTAAAACTTTTTCAAGATCTTACAGTAGAAGACTTAAATAAATTAAATATTTATTTAAATAAACATGTAAACACCTAGATCTTAGATCTATTATATGATCAAGGCATGATATTAAATCAATAATTAAAATCAAATAAGAAAGTAAAAGATTGATCAAATCAACTTAGATCTATACTACATCAAATGCAGGTACGAAGTTAATAGATCAGATCTATTACCTAAGCAAGTTAGATGTTTTAACTTACTGATCTAGATTTGAGGATGAAGTCATGAGCTACACATGCATCCAGTCTCTAGGAGTCATTCATACGAGCTTACGATCTCTGATCTAAAGTTCGATGCAGGAAATCAGCACAGCATGCTAGTATTGTGCTGATCCTTCTTCGACGGTCGATCCGATGCTCCCTTCTTTGAAATTTGGACTCTTCAAAATATTAGAATGAAGATGAGAATTTACTGATCTGAGACTCTCTTAGAAAAAGCTCAAAAAAAAAGAGAAGAGATTGAAAATAAAACAACCCTAGAAGATGACCCTCTTCTTCTTCTCTTTTCTCTCACCTAGACACCTAGTTTGGTGCCTATGGAACCCCCATGCCCAAGGACCCTCTTCCTCTGATTTTTGCACACCCCAAACCTCTCCCAAAGCCCTATATTTTATGAAAAAATTAGAACAAAATTCATCTAATAAATAGGAAAAAAGAAGAGTCCAAGTTAGGTCAAATTCCTAGACTAGGAATATCCAAACATGAAAAGTTGTTGGGGCACCCAACTCTTGGGCGCCTCCTCCAAAATTTTTGGCATGGACCAGCATGGGAGGATGCATAAAAAAGGAGATTATTTTTATAGAATAAGAGAAGAATTAATTAAAAAAGGGGGCGCACTCAAAGAAGATGTTTTTCTCAACAAGGATTCTATCTCATAGAATCCTAAGCAAAACAATTCCTCCTTTGACTTGGTCTTCCACCTACTTTCAAATATGACTTAGAGGAGAAAGGGGGCATGAAAATCAGGAAGAAAGAGATTTTCTATGAAAAATACCTAAAA